>WNWK01002489.1:0-180000 GCA_009830355.1 Cherax destructor | reverse complement strand
TTATTATTATTATTATTATTATTATTATTATTATTATTATTATTATTATTATTATTATTATATATTTATTATATCCTCGTAGTATCTTGTACAACACAGTCATGTTTTTCCACAGATTTTTCTCTCTTTTAAAGTCAACAGGTTCAGTATCTTTAGTTCTTCGTGGTTCACAGCGCTCAGTTCCAGGATTCGTGTTGATAAACCTTCTTGGCGCTGCGTACTCTGAGATTCATGTTATATGTCATGTTAAGGGTTTGAAAGGATCTCTTGGGGAATTTGGCCATGGCTTGGGATTTTGTGAGGACCTCTGCCAAAAATGCTCTGTTTTGATAATCACTTCCAGATTTTTTCTTGCACGATATTTCCGGTTTATCAACATCGAGACTTTATTTAGCCTTTGGTATTTTCTTACTGTATAATTGGTACGGCCTTGCTCTTTTTAGAGTTATGCTCTAGGAATAACTGTTGTGGCCACCCCTGCAGCCTTTCAAAGACCTTTGGCATGTCTCTGTTATCTCCAACTGTGTATTTTACATAAGCTTTGCATCATCCCTGAACAACGATATGTAGGATTTAATTCTCTATGGGAGGCAATTTGCATATATTATGAATAGTAAAAGTTCCAGTACTGATCCCTACAGGAACTCAATTCATTATTTTTTTCTGTTCTTATAGTTCCTTCTTTATCATTATGTTATTGTAATTGTTAAAATTCCCTAATCAACCGTAACTCTTTTTTTTAATGTTATTCTGTCTATCGTTAGTTAGACAAAGGCTTCCTTCCAGTGCAAGAAAATGCGGTCAATCCCCTCCTGTTCTTTTTGCTTCTTGCTCTATATTGGTTGTCTGAAACGAATCTCCTCTCTAGGTGATCAATAATCTTCTTGATTATTTTCTGCAGAACTTAGAACAGTTTCATGTTACTGCTGCAACTCTGTTCTTCAAGAGCCCCATCTCTAGTGACTAACTGTAAATGTTCGTTATGGGTTCACGAAAGTGTTATTCATCTTAGTGTAATATACCAGTTGAGGTGGGATTGTTAGGCACTTGGCTTTAGCTGTGCCCACCTCTTTCAGTAGTTAGCCTCTGGTCAGTGCTTTCGTCCCTTGTATTTTTTACTATCCCAGTTTGCTCAATGAATAGTTTGTGACTCTCCTATTACCTTCATCGTAATTCTGTTGTTTTTTATTTATATTTATATATCTTCGGTTTCAATTCTTGGTATTTAAAGTTATCATCCGTTTTCTCAAGTACCTATGAAACGTGTCTAGTCACAATAGGTATTCAACGCTGTCATTTTCATATTGTCGTTTTTCTGCTCTTTAATTTTATCATATTTATTTCTCTATTACTTTCTCAGTAGGACCTTCGCTTTGTTATCTTAAGAACTGATTCCATGGAGAAATTCTCTCATTTATTCTTACTCTCCTCTTCTGTAGTCTGCTTTATAATTTGTCCCTAATCTTCTTTCCAGTTTAACCACTATACAGTATTCAAATCTTTGCACATTGTGGTCACTGGATTCTTTGTGACTGTCAAAAATCTATTTTTTTTTTAAGAAAAGACACACAATTAAAAATTAGCTTCTAATTGAACAACG
Source organism: Cherax destructor (assembly GCA_009830355.1). Taxonomy (NCBI): domain Eukaryota; kingdom Metazoa; phylum Arthropoda; class Malacostraca; order Decapoda; family Parastacidae; genus Cherax; species Cherax destructor. Next base: position 178,400 of record WNWK01002489.1, on the reverse strand, counting down.
TTTTGGTCTATGCAAAGTTTATCATGACTTCACAAACCACTACTCAGAGCGAAACTCTCTCAACAAAAGCTTGTTCTCCCCCATGTCTTTTCTTCGCTACTGTTAGCAGAGCTCCTTTTGGATCCAATAATCTCTTTCTCTTATGTCCAATTCTCTCTTCAGTGTGGACTCCAGACCGCGGGGTCAGCAGAAAGGCGCAGGAAGTTCCCGATCCTCGGACTTCTTCCGGGGTCGTGCGGATATCCACCAGCACCAGGGATGGAGGTGGACGCTGGTGGTGCGTAACGTGGAGTTCCGGGATCATGGCGAATACCGCTGTCGCCTCGACTTCCAGTCTTCCCCCACACACAACGCCAGAGTGCAACTGCATGTTGTTGGTGAGTGTTGATGAGTGTGTGTACATGTATCTCTTTCTCTCTCTCTCTCTCTCTCTCTCTCTCTCTCTCTCTCTCTCTCTCTCTCTCTCTCTCTCTCTCTCTCTCACTCTCTCTACATGTAGTATACCCAACGCTCTCATCATTCAACCAAGGAGCGTACACTAAGATGTTTTATTACAAACATCATCTGTGACGTGTTTATGTTAACTGCACCAACGGAGACTGAGACTGTACTGTATCATCCCCTCAGTCGTAATAAACGACTGTCAATGAACTCGTGTTATTAGTGGGGTCTTTGTTTCTTCACGTGTTTCTTGTGCACACACACACACACACACACACACACTATATATATATATATATATATATATATATATATATATATATATATATATATATATATATATATATATATATATATATATATTCATAATCTCGAAGACCTCAATCGGAGGTCGTGATAATAATAATAATAATGGCCCCACCCTTCTTTAGGGTCTTTAAATTGACTCTCTAAGGATTCTAATCACTGTACTCTCTTTTGGTACTGAGTACTATACTCGGGAGTCCAGCTCCTGGCTGTGTCTCCAAGAAAACACGATGATCAACATCAGCAGCACCTGCTGCCAACACACAATAGAGGAATAATAAGTAATAAGTCAGCTACACAGGTTCCCTAGTTTAACCTAACCTAATCTATCATAACCGAACCCAACCTACGGAGAATAAAAAAATTTAAACTTCCGAAGCCCTGAGATCGGACAGATATCAACAAACGGTAATTCGGGGATAATCTGTCGCTCTGACTGGAGGACAGTTTACCTGAGGATATGTCCATATTGGAGCTAGGCTGTGTGAATGATTGGAAATTAGCCGCGTCTTGAAGATCACGTTCTGGATGAGTTTAAGAGTTGGTGCCTGTGAAAGGATCTTCTTTCAAAGAATTAGAGATACGTGCAAAAGCTTGGTATCTTTACCGTCAATAAAGTTACCCAGGAGTTATACATGTATTTTATTCATCAATTTGTCAGTATTGCGTACCATTAATGTAATAATAATCGTATCAAATCCGATTAATTCCCATTCTGCAAGACACTGCATGACTCCCAGGGATTTAGCTCTTCTCCCATCCCCCCATCCCCATCATGAAATAAGTAAGTCTAGATGAGGTGCTTTTAGTTACAAGGTGTAAGTTACAAGGTGTAAGTTACAAGATGTTATTTAAAAAGAAACTTGTGCAACACAAGAATATCATACTAAAATGTTGCAGCGTAGCATACGCAACTACATACAGACTCTGGGTACATACATGTCAGGTTGCTGAGACTACCAGGCGTCTCCGTCATCATCAACACAAACGTCCTTAACCTACTACCAGGAACGACAGCAAAACAAAATTCTGTGTAGCACAGAAGTTTCTTCTTTTTTGTCTTCTTCTTCTTTGTCTTGTTCTCCTTCTCCTCCTCCTCCTTTTCCTCCTCCTCTTCCTTCGTCTTCTCTTCCTTCTCCTATTCCTTATCCTTCTTCTCTTTCTCCTGTTTTTTCTCTTCTTCTTCTTCTTCTTCTTTTTCTTCTTCTTCTTCTTCTTCTTCTTCTTCTTCTTCTTCTTCTTCTTCTTCTTCTTCTTCTTCTTCTTCTTCTTCTTCTTCTCATTACTATTATTCTTATCCTTATTCTTATTCTTATTCTTCTCATTATTATTATCTATTATTATTATTATTATTATTATTATTATTATTATTATTATTATTATTATTATTATTATTATTATTATTATTATTATGACATTCTTGGGGAAGAGCTAAACCCTGAATGATCATAAAGTTCCTTGGGAAGGGGAGGGAATCATATTCTATTCAAGGAAAGGATCAAGAGCCCTCCACCGTCATAAGACACGTTTATCCCTTCAGATAAGTAAATAAGAAATTTATTTATAATTTTTTATGCCTTATAGGCCTGCCAGATAAATTATTTACAATGTGCCTGTGAACTCAACTCATATTTCCCTTGTACTGAACCTGATCGCCTACGATTTTATCCTTTTCCTAACTATAATAATAATAATAATAATAATAATAATAATAATAAAATAATAATAATAATAAAAATAATAATAATTATTATTATTGTTATTATTATTATTATTATTATTATTATTATTATTATTATTATTATTATTATTATTATTATATACGGGTCGTATTCCTCCACACTGTGCCCATCTGGGTATGAAGATTCAAGTGTCGCACTGGTGCATTAAGCTAAACCCAGCATGATAGTGTCGGTGTCTTGATATAAGGGAAATCTTCTTGTTGCCAGTGGAAGGTCCATGTGTGAGACACACTGGAATTCTCTATATGGAGCCTTTTGCCACTTCTTATACTGGGTTTTCCCGGAGCATTATGGATTAATGGGGAAAAATTCTTCTCAAATAACCAACGAGAACTACTGCAAATTTTTCAGCTGTGGCGAACTTTGGCACTTAGCAAGACGCTTGATTCCTTAGCTTTATTATTTTTCAAAACGGTTTCATGGAATAATGCAAGTTACTAGTTGTTATTGCTTTGTGTTTCAGTCAGTTTTTGTTATGCAAACATACGCTTGTATGTTAAATTGTTTTATCTAGAGATGTATATGATCCTTGTTTATATGCACGTGTATTTTTAATACCTATACCACTGAATGTATAAATATCAGTCAGTGTTTATCTACAAATACACATTATGATTTATTTCTCCTATGTTTGAATTATCTTCAATGTAAACTAGTGGAAAAATGATTGTCGTTAATAATTTTTAAATATACTTTATTTTCTGAATTGATTTCGCCTATTTGTACATATATTAATTTTCTTGGAAGTTTTGAATTATTAAGCTATCCCTCAATGTAGACATATATGTTTGTGTACCAGTGTTGCTTAATATTCAGGCTTTGGGTGATGTGCTGTCGGTCCTGAGCCTCATCACGAGACTTAGGGATCTGCCAGATTACTAGAGCTGAGCATGTAGAGCTCCCCTGAGGCTAATGCATGACCCTCCCTAAACCCCCATTACCTCAGCTCTAGCTACGGTGGACAGGTGTTGTGGGGCTACTCTTACTTAATTGGATATGTTCATCTTCTTTACAATAATTGTTTCTTCCTTGAGTCAATATATGAGCATTCCAGATTAGTGCCGGCCTAATTCTCATTATTATATTTATATATATATATATATATATATATATATATATATATATATATATATATATATATATATATATATATATATATATATATATATATATATAGTATGTATATATATTATATATACACATAAAATATAGAACTCATTTACTTCTTTTACTGCTTTAGCATCTATTTTGTATTTTTCAATTTTCTCAAGGGCGATATAGAGTGGCACCCACTGAATTATCTATCTAGACACACAAAATACTCAAATTCTGTTAAAAATGGTTACATGTCGCAACGTTTTAGTTTCAGCCAAAACAATTTGGGTTTTGTAACCGGGACTATCACAATAACTTTACCGCACGCGTCACTCTCCCAACCATAGACGTCAGCATATTGACTGGCCATTCTGAGAGAATATTATTTTCTTATATACATCTGGAGGCACCAGTCCTGTATGGATCGTACAGCGTCTGGCAAATGGGTGGTAGTCAGGGCTGATGCATGAAAGAAAGGAATAGGAACCCTTTGCCAGCCTTAAGGAACACCTCTCAGTAGGACTGACAGTTCATCTTTCACCTTTTTCTGCCTTGGACTGGAGAAACCACTGACTGGCGAAACGTTTCCAGAATAAAGTTATCCAAATGTTGCCCAAGTGTCTCACGTTATGAACTTGTCGGGTTTCTAAACTATTTATTCAAGTTCATAAGTTGTTGATTCCACAGGTTTCAAAAAATAATATAAGAAAACGCTAAAGCCTCAAGAGTCATTCAACGCCTGGGGCGTGGAGTCAGTCAGGTTTGATTGACTCTGGAAGGGAAGCGGTTGATTCCAGGGAACGTACGACAGGTCTCACTTGGTTGGGATTGCCTGGTTTTACGAGTTTAAGCCCGTGTTTTATTCCAGATAAATTTAGTAGCTTCCATATTAGTCATTCATGAGCAACTGTATAACAAGCTTTTTTTTTAAAATCCAGGTAAAAGCAATCTGCCTTTCCGTTTCTTTTCTGTGGGAGTTCTGTGACTCTTGTGGTGGCTTAAACAATTTATATGCAGGAATTTGCTGAGCTGAAACGAAGCTATTTTATATGCAGTATTTTGTTGCTCTCCAATTGTGTGAGAGAGAGAGAGAGAGAGAGAGAGAGAGAGAGAGAGAGAGAGAGAGAGAGAGAGAGAGAGAGAGAGAGAGAGAGAGAGAGGCAAAATTCCTTATTACAACTTATTTTCTTGGTTATCCTCATTGTGCCTTGTTTATAGCAGGTGTTGTATTCGGTCAGGTGCTGGTGGTGGGTGTGTTGCTGTGTTTACCAGATAATACGATGATTATTAGAGGTGTGGATGTGGCTCACCTCTCTCCTACTTTCCCAAAGTTACTCTCACGTCTCTCCTCCTATGCTACATGCTTCTTCATCTCTCCCTACTCAATTCTGACAGGTGTTATGGCGCCTGGAATATTTTGACGCCTGGAAGTGTGGAATGTTTGTGCTTATGGTCGCAGTTTCGTGTTCCATTTACCGAGTTGTTTTCTTAGTGTCTTCATCTGAGGGCTTTTCTTGCTTCGTTTTCTCGAACCTTTCAAATTGTATATCGTTTTGTCAAGTATCTTCTGTGCCTCGGACCTCCCTTCTCCAGCTGTGTCTTATCACGGGAATTGTTTCGTGAAATAGAATTCTGTTCTCTTATTTTCCAGTTCCACCAACAGCCTAGCTCGTCACAGACTGGGCCGCTGTTACTGGACGGAGATCGAGCCTGCACCACGCCTCGGGCTGAGTGACTAGCAAGGGTTTATGTTCTTGTGTGTGTGTGTGTGTCCTAGCTACCAGTTATTGAAGGTTATTGTCGATAGACACTTCATTTTTTTTTTTTTTTTTTTGTGTGTGTTTCTGTGTGTGTGTGTTAGTTACCATTTTGTCCTAGGCACATGTCGATTAGACACTAGGCAATGTTGTATGTATGTGTGTGTGTAACGAAACACTTCGAAATGTTTCGGCCCCGCCGGGAATTGAACCCGGGCCCTCCGTGCGTGAAGCAAGAGCGCTAGCCACCATGCCATCGGGGCGTGTATGTGTGTGTGTGTGTGTGTGTGTGTGTGTGTGTGTGTGTGTGTGTGTGTGTGTAACACAGGGGGACTACGAATTCTTCAAGATACGTACAAATTATTTTTTACGAAGTTATCTTAACATTTTTATGGGTAGGCTCCCCTACAAGTGAGAAGGGAGGAGGTGCCTAGACACCCATGAACACTTGATCCGGAATATTGGAGCTATCCTTCCCTACTATTCCTTGGATCAACGGTCCTTACCTCTCATTCCCCTGGTTCTATATGACACTTACTGTTTAAGTGCTTCCATATAAAAATAATACTATAAGTATAGCAATATCAACAAACTGTGAAAACTAAGTATGCAACACTTTGGGAATTGTATTAGGTGACGTTTCGCCCGTTGGTTGCCTTATCACTCCAATATAAAGCACGGAAAAAATAGAAAATAGTGGACTATAACAAATTAGGTGGGCTAAGGTCCGGAAATACGATTGTGCTTCCCAGTCTTTCCATCGGGTCGACGTCCACTGTCACGGACTTAGTGAAGAGACCAGCCACGACGATAGAAGCTTAAATGTAGATGAATAAGATACTTGTGCAACACTTGTGCAACACTTGTGCAACACTTGGCTATCTTTATTATGGAGGCATTTTGTCAACCAACGGCTTTGTCAGATCACATCAGAGAATAAATACTGGAGACAATAGAAGATGTGAAGACGTTTGAGGTGATCAGTTCCTCAAATAAACACGATACCCGATAAAGGTTTAAACCCTTTATCGGGCAAGGAATAAAAATATGCAGTGATTTGGATATGCTTTTAGGAAGTCATAGATTCCCTCATTCGAAGACCTTTTCACTCTTGTAAATTTTGTCGTATCTCTCATGGTTTTCTTTTTATTAATGATTGAATGTGAGTTCAATCATTATTCAAATGCTCGTAATGAACGACTGTGGGTGAATAACAAGAAAAAATGGATGGGGACTCGAACCGAGGTACATGCAGCAGGCCCAACAGTGTAACCACTCAGCCACAGAACTTACAAAAGAATGATTTTGTTGTATCAGCGGGACCAACTGTGACCCTTCTGTGTCATCCTACAGCACCACAAGTTCTCATGGTACATGTATTCTCACACCACTCGAAGCCATATAGTCCATAAACTCTAAATAAGTAGTAATAAACCACTGTCAGTAATCAAACAAAAGAACGAAACACACACACACACACACACACACACACACACACACACACACACACACACACACACACACACACACACACACACACAATCGTCAAATTGAAGGTGAAAAACAGGTATGTAGTGATCAAGACATTTATTAAGGTAGCGTTTCGCCACGAATGGCATCTTCAGCCTTAAAGAAACCTCCAGAGGCGGAACGTTTCCCTAATAAATATTTTTATCTTTACATATGTGTCTTTTACCTAAAAGATACAGCCTTATTTATTTTTACAACTTCATTCCTTCTCGTAATGTCTTGGAGGAAGTGCAGAATATCAAAAGAACCTTTTGGTTTTTCTTTCCCTTTTTTTTTCTGGAGACTAAAATTTTATTTTTCTCAGCAGACACCTTTGGTTAAAAGCAAACGGCCTAATTCTTTTTGTTCGTTGCATGTGTTCTCATATATTTCTCTCTGTGTTGCAGATTTGCCCCAGCAGCTCCGCATCTACAGTCCTGGAGGAGCTCTGGTAGAGGATGTGGCTGTGGTGCAGGAGGGTCACCCACTCACCCTCTCTTGCAGAGCCACAGGAGGTACGATCTGCTTATCTCTCCTGTGTAATTATCTGTTTATAAATACCTGTTTGTAGCTAAGCTACGAGGTCAGAGCTATGCCCGTGGTGTCTCGCTTCAATAATTTGTCCATTGTATATATATATTTTTAAATTTCCAGTGGTTGTAGAACTTTCAACCTCCTGTTTTAAATATTTCCATTAATTTACCACTGCAAAAAAAAGAATCACTTTGGCTCCACTTGTCGTTTAATTTACAATTGTGTCCTCTTTGTTATTCTTTCTCTCTCTCTCTCTCTCTCTCTCTCTCTCTCTCTCTCTCTCTCTCTCTCTCTCTCTCTCTCTCTCTCTCTAATATTTTTAATATACTGTCACACAGTCTATGTTCATTTTCATTATTTAGTTTTTCCAAAGATTTTTGGGTCATCCTAACACATGTTAATACAGTTTTTTTTTCTATTCTTCCTGGTTAATCATTCAGATAAAATAAAAACTTCATGGTAGCAAGTAAAGATCCTTGAGGCATCCCACTGGAGACATTTTTCCAAAAGGAAATTTTTCACATTTTTCTTTCGAATAGAATGTCCCTCATACATTGCAACAGTTTGCCTTTTATTCTTCCAGTATCTCTCAGTTTCCACATTAGCCTTTCATGTGGAACTATGTTAAAATCCTTCTTAATGCCTAGATAATTAAAAATTACCTCATTCATTTATTTCTTCAGCATTTTCCGTAACTGTCGTAATAGCGTAATATACGCGATATACGCAACTTTTTGATCGGAAACCTAATTGTTTACTAATTTGTAAGCTTTTGCTCTCCAAGTGTCTTTAACAATACTTTTACAAGAACACTTGTCGGTAAAACTTTTGTACAGCTTTTAGTATTCTGCGCCTCTCTGTTATTTGTGTGTGTGTGTGTGTGTGTGTGTGCCCGCACGCATGCGCTGACCTTCTCTTTATTTACATTCGGCTACCGGACTCATCTGTTACAGCAGTATTTGGCGTTTCTCATTTGTGACCTTGTCTTCCACCTCCCTGGGGGTAGGTCAGCCGCTACCAAACGTCACCTGGTGGTCGGGGTCAACACTGCTGGACTCAGAGGTAGAGGAGAGTCAGGAGAGTCGCCCTTCCCTCACCACGCCCACCATCACGCCCGCAGCATCCTACGCCACCAATACCTTGCGTCTAGATGCTGTCACCCGCGCCCACATCACGCACAACCTCACTTGCAGGGCGGCCAACACACCTGTCCTCTCATCATTAAAAGATTCCGTACTGCTGAGAGAGATAGGTGAGCAGAATAATACACATATGTCTCAAGATCCTTGATTTAATAATCTCAATGATACCTGCATATTGTATATGCTTTATATATTTGATATTAAGTTGTAATTATTATATCCTATATACGTTAAGTTATATATCATGGTGATTTGATCTCGATGATTATTTTATACGTATAGCATTTTTATATATCATAAAATCCCTTGATTTCATGACCTCATTCAATGTTATTTATTAAAATAATTTTAAATTATCATTTAATTAGCCGATTTAAAAAAATGCCCTTATCTTTAATATTTTTAATGTGCTATAGAAAGTTGACACTGAATACATTACAGTGTATCATGTGTGATAACACTGATTATGATAGATATTTAATATCAACATTATTAATGTTTTAAGAACGATTACCTCACCAAAATATTCTAGAAATATTGTTTTGTAATAGATTTTATTCTAAATTTGTAATTCTTAGTTTTATTTTGAATATTGGAATGGTAATAAATTTGACTTTGATAATTATTCAGGTGTAGACGTAATTCAGGTGTATGTGTGTGTGGGTATGTGTGTGTGTGTGTGTGTGTGTGTGTGTGTGTGTGTGTGTGTGTGTGTACTCACCTAATTGAACTCACCTAATTGGGGTTGCAGGGGTCGAGACTAAGGTCCTGGCCCCGCCTCTTCACTGACCGCTAATAGGTCCTCTCTCTCCCTGCTCCATGAGCTTTATCATACCTCGTCTTAAAGCTATGTATGGTTCCTGCCTCCACTACATCACTTGCTAGACTATTCCACTTCCTGACAACTCTATGACTGAAGACATACTTCCTAACATCCCTTTGACTCGTCTTCAACTTCCAATTGTGACCCCTTGTTTCTGCGTCCCCTCTCTGGAACATCCTGTCTCTGTCTACCTTATCTATTCCACGCAGTGTGTGTGTGTGTGTGTGTGTGTGTGTGTCTTGACCATCCATGCCTCCTGCTCATCTCTGACAGACACGGAACTGAAGGTAGAGATGGAGACGCCTGCGGGGAAGCTGTCAGGGGGTCGTCAGTACGACATGAGGTGTGAAGCCTCGGGAGTGAGGCCACCACCTGTACTCACCTGGTGGCTCAGGGACCAACAGCTAACTCACAACATTCACGTGGTAAGGTGCCTTCTCCTATAATGGTGCATACACATATATCACCTCACCTACAATGCCTCAGCTATATTACTTCCTCTATGGCACCTTCAAGTGCCTTAATGCTGATACATCGGTTTAATCGGGTTTATTAACTCCCATGCCTTAGGCATTGTATGATCCCTAACTGTTTAAGTGCTTCCCAATTAATATAATGACGATAATAATAATAATAATAATAATAATAATAATAATAATAATAATAATAATAATACCAGTATTAATAATAATAAGATGAAGAATAAGAATAAGAATCTATACTGATACTTAACTTGAGGCATTTACATGCAATCTCTGACATACGTGTAATCCTCCACGTCTAAGCCCTCTCCTTGCCTGTAACCCCCACACCTGTAATCTCTCATTTCTCTGTAACATACGCTTGTAAGCCCTGATCTTCCATGTAATACGACACCTATAGTTCCTTAGCTGTAATGCTGGAATTTGAGAACATTACTGTAGTTTTCACCTGATCTACGACACTTTAGTGGCTCCTCACTGATGCTACACCTGTTCTGCCACACCTGTCTTGCCACACCTGTTCTGCCACACCTGTCTTGCCACACCTGTTCTGCCACACCTGTCTTGCCACACTTGAAATTTATTATCTGTTAAGCCACACCTACTACGACTACTACTACTGTTACTACTACTACTACTCCCTCCACCACTATCGCTCTCTTCTTTCCTCTAACTCTCCCGTCCTGTTTGCTGGCCTTTTCTCCTCCTCGCTCAGTTGTGTCGTGACAATACTCCAGGACGAATTCAAACATTGACATAGGTTTCCCCTCCTAAGTGAGGGTTATTTGTGAGGGTCATTTGTGAATTGTTCCAGCCACAGTATTGTACCTTTTTATTTATCATTACATTTCGACCAATCTAGTGGTTATATGCATTGTTTATTCATTCAGAGGATCTACGCCTACCTGGGAGATAGACAGGTTTGATCCTAGAAGAGGAAGAGTAGTTTCAGTTCCTTGGATCAAGAGGTCTTCAGTGGCATTAATTTACCCTGAAAGGGAAGTCTTGAGGAGCCGGATCGTGCGTCATTATCTCTTAATTGTATTGCCTCTCATATGAGGGTCTCTTAATGCACATAATAACCCTCCTCTTTGATATAAAGTTCTTCTTATTAGTTCTCAACACATTTCTCTGTCCAACCCTTCAATAGGTCCTGAGAGGGTAAAGCCTTGATTAACTAACCTAATGTTCTCTCTCTCTCTCTCTCTCTCTCTCTCTCTCTCTCTCTCTCTCTCTCTCTCTCTCTCTCTCTCTCTCTCTCTCTCAATAACACACACACACACAACCACACATACACTCTTTTAATTACTGTTTTACACAGGGTTTAACAAGGCTAGGTTTAAGATTCCTCACTTTATTTACAAGCTAAAAGCTGTTACCTACATCATCTCATTTGAAAGCCTTTTTATTGTTAAGAGATATACAGACTGGGAACAGGATGACGCTGGAGCCATCTCTCTCTCTCTCTTTCTCTTTCTCTCTCCCCCTTCAATAATACTGGGTGTGACCACTCATGTAATTTTCAACTATGCCAAGGTCCCTCCTACAGAGGTACATAGAGTGGTACCTTGATGCCAGGGTGATGCGAGAGTCCTAATCTATGGACCTATCCTCCGTCACCTTTGGATCGAACCTGATTGCTTCTCATTTTCCCAGGCGCTGTGTGATTCCTACGGGTTTAGCGCTCCCTTCGTGGATGTAATAAAAATAATCTCATTCAAAAACCGTAGGCATAAGAATATAAGAAAGAAGGAACACTGCAGCAGGCCTACTGACCCATGCGAGGCAAGTCCATGTCATAGCTCTAGCTGTACCTTCCTCCACTCTACAGTAAAGTTTGGGTGAAGGCCTGTTGTAAATCTCTTCCCTCGTGTAGGAGAGCCTCTGTAAGACTAACGCAAGTCTCTTCCCCTCCAGCTGCAGAGCCTATATGTAGGCCTGACACAAATCTCTTCCCTCCTGCAGCAGAGTCTGGGGGTGGACTCGACGGTATCTCTGCTGCGTCTGCTGGCTACTGCTGGCGACGACGGAGGTCTGCTGGAGTGTCGCGCTGCTGCCCCTACACTGCCACATCTCTCAGCCACAGACTCCGTCAGGCTCACCGTGCACTGTGAGTAGTGATGCTGAGAGAGAAAGAGAGAGAGAGAGATAGAGAGAATGAGGGAGGGAGAAAAAGACTGAAGGATGAAGGTAGGCAGGCAAATAAATGTACTGGGTGAGAGTGTGTAAAAATGGGAGTTGAAGAGAGATAGGCACAAACACATAAAGACAGAGTAGGACAGGAAGGGAAGGTTATATAGAGAGTTAGAGAAAAAATAGAGAGGACAAGAATGGGAAAAGTGGAAAAAGAAGGAAAGAGAAAAAGGAAGAAGGTAAGTAAATAAGAAGGAAAAAATAACAAGTCAATTTTTTTTTTTTTTTTTTTTTTTTTGATAAGCGATGTTTTGACGCTGGCAAGGGGATCTTAATTCAAGAAATTAAAATTGCCTTCCTCTTCCCTGGATAAAAGTTGATTACCTCCCAGGTGTTGTAAGAACCTAAAGTGGATACCACTTCTCCAGGATCATAATAGTAACACAGCCCCTTGTAAGGGATACAGATTCTATCTGAACAGATAAGGTCAGGCTAGAAAATCGGAGGGAAGCTCTCTCCCAATTCTTCTCCTGGCTTAAAAATCTTACGGTAAATGAGGAGTATTATTCCTGTTGAATATGACATGTGTTTCACCTAGGCATCTTTACTGATGGAGATGCTTTAAAAACTAGTGGCTTTTGTCAGTCCAATACAGAGAGCAGATACCAAACACAGTGGAAGAAGCGGAGAGGTGATTCGAGGTGATCAGTCACTCAGAGTTGAAAAGGCTGTGTTGCGACTTCGACATCGTAACTTACATAAAATATTCTGGCTCCTAAATGGCTGCTCAGTCTGCTGTCTAGAGGCATTTAAATTATACTGAAAAAAAGAATCACAGCAACTCTCTGGCCAGCATGCACTCGTATGTTAAACAATATTAATTATTATTAGGAAGGAAGGACATCACAACTCACCTATACAAAAATATATCTATATTAATAGTAACTTATATACAACTTACAATCTACTCCACTACATTACCTTAACTCCAGTTCACATTAGCTCACTAGCACACTGCTATTAATGAGTTAAATAAAATATATAAACGTGGAGACTTCATGACCCCCCTTCCTTTCTGCAGGCTGTACAAGGACTGCCAAAATCGAAATAGGCCTCATCTGCTCCTGTCCTAGCAACTGCCTGACTGACAGGAATAAAACGCGTCCGGATTCAGAATAATACTCGGAAAACGACATTGTATATGAAGCGTCTTTCATAAAATATTTGACTGCAGCACACTGTGTAAAAGGCTGAGACACGAAACTTCTTTTAGCAAGACTGAGGGACGGAAGCCGCTTGTTAACGAAGTGTCTCCATCAATAACGACACACAAATAACCCGCACGTAGGGGACTGAACCATACCAAGCTGTAACAAATGTATCTCATACATCAACACGTCAGTATTATATGCTAGTAATTCAGTATGACCTTTATTTCACTACGGATGACTCTTGCTATTATTACTGCTATTACAATACTCATTTACTTTGTCCTGGTATGCGTGAAACTTGGCAGAAAATTATCAGTCATACTTGACTAAGGACGTGATGTGTTTGGAAGTTTCTAAACACCGTCCACCTGTTTGATTTATATTCACGGGGAAGCACCAGACCTGTAAAAGTCACACAGTACTTAAGAAATAGACGGTACTAAAGCATGATCCGAGGAAGAGGAGGACAGTGACAGTTCCAAGGATCATGAGCCCTTCAATACCACCAAGGAAGTCCCTTTGAAAGGACATTACGCTGTGAAAATAAAACAGCAAAAAACACCGTAAAAGATTTACTAGACATACAAACTCAGATCACATCTTTACTAGAGAGAATAAAGAAAACAAAACGGGAACTCCCTTACTGCCATTATTTTCGGTTTACTTGTTGGGTCGATGATTTTTAAGTGTTATGGGATTTTGCCCTCACTTTGAGGCCATAGTGGCATTTATTATTTCACCGCTAATGGAATATACTTGCTAGGGTGAGAGTATATGGTTGCATAGCGTTGCATGTGTATATGGCACTGGTCTGCACCGCACAGAGTCCCCACAAGTGCCTAATCCTCCATAAACAATGGAATTTAATACTGTCCCTTTCCTCCCTTCAGTCGGAGAAGTGACCAACAATGTACAGTAATCCTTCCCACACTCCGTCTTGTTTCCCATACACACCTGGGTGTACATGGATAAGACATGACTGTACTGCACACCTGTCAAAGCTTGCTCAGTGGAAAGTTCTCAAATTGGTTCTCTCTTCTACGAGGTGCTGAGGATTGTTATATAACAATGAGGTTAATAGTTTTACTCAGCACCTACGAGTTCAGTGTGTGTGTGTTTGTATGAGTGTACTCACCTATTTGTGGTTTCAGGGGTTGATTCACAGCCCTGGCCCCGCCTCTTGGCTGGTCGCTACTAGTGTGAGTGTGTGTACTCACCTATTTGTACTCACCTGTTTGTGTTTCCAGAGGTCGATACTCAGCTCCTGACCCCGCCTCTTCACTGTGTGTGTGTATGTGTGTGTGTGTGTGTGTGTGTGTCTGTGTGGGCGTGTGTGGTGTCGATTAAGCCAAATCGATGAGTTTGACCTAAAACGCAAGGGTCAACTCTGCCAAATAAGCAGAGTAAAAGTTTTAATATGCAATAAATCTGCGAAAGTTTGTCAGGACATAACGAAAAAAATCTATATAAAATTGATTTTAAGTAATATTAAATACATTTAAACAGATCTATAATATATCTAGTAGAATTTGGTTAAAAAAATAAAATAGATTCGATTAGGTTAGGCGAGGTTTCTAAGTTAGGTTTAAGGCCAAAATAAAATAAATTACAGCATATTCCATGAATAAAAATATATCTTATAATCCATAAAGAAAAATTTGGGAAAAGTTCGACTTTCATGGCAGTTCGGCCTTACTGACCAATTCGGCTTATATATATATATATATATATATATATATATATATATATATATATATATATATATATATATATATATATACAGTGGCCCCTGCTCAAGTGCCATTACCGAACGAATTTACTTCCTTAAGAAATAATGTCACGTAGGTTAGTCTATTTCAGACCCCAAAAATACACTTGCAACAGCACTTACGAAATTACACTTACATAAATGTTCGAGTTTGGAGATGCACGAAAACCGAGGGACCACTGTATATATATATATATATATATATATATATATATATATATATATATATATATATATATATATATATATATATATATATATATATATATATATATATATATATATATATGCAATACGATCACAGTAAACATGTGATATCACAATATGCAGTTTAGCTCATTCCATAAATTTTATTGTTGAGTTCGGAAAAACTCATTACCTTTCCTAGATGTTTTAATTATAAAGGGTAACAATGATTTTAAATTTAAAATTTATAGAAAACTAACAAATAACTGTTCATATGTACACTATTATTCTTCACATCAATATAGAGTTAAACTGTCGGTATTCTCATCAATGTTTTTGAGAGCTTTACGTATTTGTAGTCCAGAGTTCATAGATGAAGAAATTTCCAAAAAATATGAAATAGCTAATGATCTCAAATACCCAAGAAACTTAATTGATAAATCCCTTAAAATTGTCAGAAATACTTTTTTATAATTCAAAAAGGGACCTAACCTAACCTAACCTTATTCAACTAAAAATGTGTTGGTTCTCCCTTACCATGATTTTTTTTTTACACAGGTTTGACAAGGTTAGGTTAAGGATCCCTAACTTTATTGACAAGCTAAGAGCTGTTACTTTCATCAGCTCATTTGAAAGCATTTTTATTGTTATGAAACATACAAGTAGGGAACAGGATGAAGTTGGAGCCATCTGTGGGCCAGTATTTTCATTTAATCAACTGACTTTATCTCGTTGACATCATAATGCTGTACGAATGTGTTCCAGACTCGAGTCATCCTGGGGATAAATGATCTCAGATGAAGTGATGTTCTGGAGAAGGGAACAGCCAGAGTGACGTTACTGGTTTCTGCCCGTCTTGTGGTATAGAAGCTTGCTTCTCGCTGTCCTCGAAGTGGAGCCAAGTGTGGTTGATATGCCTTCTCTTCTTAAGTCTTTTAATATCAAAGTTGTATTTAAAAATCTTGATACAGTAAAAAAAAATTTTTATAAAAATTTCTCCCCAGAATGCTGACGGATGTATCTATAAGATTCCTTGTAAAATATGTGATAAAGTTTATTACGGTCAAACTGGTAAAAGTCTTGAACTTTGATTAAAACAACATAAATATAAAATTAGAAGTGGACAAGATTCTAATATTAGTTCTGTTTATTCATGTGAGAGATTTTAACCTTCCAATTGCTTTTCAAAAGGCTGAGACAGTTGTATTGCTTTTGGGTTATATAAATTGGATTCATTCATAATTAATAAAAAATTGGGAAGAATTTAAAATACATTAGACAAGTAAAAAATCTTATTGCTTGAGAAGAGTATCAGTTGTGTTTCACAGAGTCGGGTGTTGTGACGTGACTGTGAGGTGTAGTCTTGCCCTTATATGCCTTCCTGTTTATGTTTTATTTTTATAATTCCTTGATAATATGAGAAGTCACGAAAGCGCTTTGATTTTCACTATTTATTTCCAAGAAAGAATGGAACCACGTTGTTCGAACGTACCGGACTTCGAACAAACCAGAGTCCTAACAATTTTGTTCAAAAAAAAAAAACCCGGTCTTTGAACGTTTTTCTGGAGTCCGAAAGCGCTGACCTGTTTACAATTCAGTCGTAAAAAAATTACACTAAAGCCCTGTTTCAAAAGTGCTTTGAAGTGACTCTGACACCGACCTAACTCTCAAAGACTTTTGGAAGAGTCAGTTCAACATCCTCCAGTGTGTGTGGCTAATAATTTATGCCTGGGAAATACTGTTTCGGACATCGAACTTTTCTCAGTTCGAACACCACCTAGGAACCAATTAAGTTCAAACACCGAGGTTCCACTTGATATATATATACTGACATTTAGAAAAGTATAATTAACTATACATTTTTTAATACCTTCACAAAAAGCCAAAAATAATTTAGTAGCAATATATAGAAAGAGATGAGATGTATAAAAACTAAATATTATATAGCAACAACAATTAAAAATTAAGCAGATTTTTAATGTAATTGTTTTTCATTTTCATTGAAGAGTTTTGAAGTTTTTAATCTTTCTTCAAGAGTTTTTATATTAAGGACGAATTTGGCTCAGTATTATTTGACTAAAGTATTGTAATATATAAAGGAGAAAAGAGAGAGAGGATGAGTAAAATGAATGAAAGGAACAGAGGACGATAAGGGATGACAAAGTAGAAGACACATAATAGGTAGGAAGTTGGATAATTAAGCAAAGCAATAAAGATACAGAAGAAGACGAGAGACGAAAGAGAGTGAGAGAGAGAGAGAGAGAGAGAGAGAGAGAGAGAGAGAGAGAGAGAGAGAGAGAGAGAGAGAGAGAAGAGAGAGAAAATGAGCTGATGTAGAGGGTAACGGCTCTTAGCTTGTAAATAAGTTAGGAACCCTAAACCTAACCTCGTAAAGCCCTGTGTGAAAGAGAGAATGAAAGAGAGAGAGAGAGAGGCATGGCGAAGGTATAAGAGACATCCTACCACCTATAACAGGAACTTGCACAGGCAAGCCTGTAGGCATGTGAGTGAAGTTCAAAAGTGGGCCATCGCTAAATGGGAGGTAGACACAAAAAGAAAGCTAGCATCAGGTAGAGTGGGCTCCAAAACCTGGTGGCTCTTGGTCAAGGACAGACAAGGTTATCTGCCTGATGAACTCATTCCACCCTAAATCGACAGGATGGGACCACCTCTACTAGTAGTGAAGAGAAAGCGGACCTCTTTGCCGATCCAGCAAGGGACCCTCCTTGGCTAGCTGCAAGAACTGTGTTAAAACTGTCAGTGGTGACAATAAGGCAGAAGAACGTGCATTTAATTCTTAAGTCGCATACCAGCTAGCAGCACCTCTAACTCGCATCTTTCAGCACTGCCTAGTACAGTCTAAATTTCCTCTGTGTAAAAAAGCAAATGTAGTCCCTGTTCACAAAAAGAAGAGCAGAGCAGAAATCAGCAACTACAGACCAGTGTCACTCCTGTCAATCACTGACAAGATCCTTGAGACAATAATCTCAAGACAAATGAGTTTTTTTCAGTACCACTTACTACATTGTGACCGTCAATATGGCTTCAGGAAAGGTTACTCTGTTGCTGATCTGTTGTTAAACCTGTCCACTAACTGGCACCAGTCACTGGATGAATCCAAAGTCAGGTGTGTGGTAGCACTGGACATTGTTGGTGCTTTCGACCCGTGTGTGGCACCAGGGCCTTTTGGCAAAACTGCAAGCACTGGGAACTGCAGGCCCTACGCTATGTCTCCTCAGTGATTACCTTCATGGTAGATCTCAAAGGGTAGTTCTCAATGGAACAGAGTCAGCAAGACATACTATTGGGGCAAGTGTTCCACAAGGAAGTGTGCTGGGACCATTGTTATGGAATGTCTACTTCAATTACCTTCTTCATCTCATGCCAGAATCCCATGCATATGCAGACGACTGTACTCTGACATTTACTTATCCAAGAGAGGAAATGCCAGCTGCTCTAAGCTGCATCAATTACCAGCTAAGAGCTATATCAACCTGGGGAAACCGATGGCAAGTAACATTTGCACCTGAGAAAACACAAATGATGATGGTCTCTAGGCACTATGATGGTAATGCCGGAGCAGTAGTAAGGGAGAGTGTTGGTACCTGGGGAAGAAGTTGATATCCTTGGGGTGAAATTTGACTCCAAACTGACCATGAAGAACCACGTTGTAAATCTTGCAAACAAGGCAACCAGGAAGTTTACAGCACTTCGACGTATCTCGCATCTGCTTGACAGTAGGGGTTGCAAGATTCTGTATGAGGCACAAGTACGTTCACACCTTGAGTATGCTCCACTTTCTTGGTTTGCCTGCCCCTTTCTCATCTGCGACTGCTGTACCCTTCTCCAGAACATCACTTCATCTGAGATTATTTATCCCCAGGATGACTCGAGTCTGGAACACATTCGTACAGCATTATGATGTCAACGACATAGTCGTTGGCTCCAACTTCATCCTGTTCCCTACTTGTATGTTTCATAACAATAAAAAATGCTTTCAAATGACCTGATATAGGTAACAGCTCTTAGCTTGTCAATAAAGTTAGAAATCCTTAACTTGCAAATAGCTTGTCAATAAAGCTACGGATCCTTAACCTAACCTTGTCAAACGCTGTGTAAAAAGAGAGAGAGAGAGAGAGAGAGAGAGAGATGTCTTATTTGATGTTGTACTATGCACGACTCCTCTGCTTCTCGGTTTTGTTTACCACACCTGATTTGCACCTAAATCGAGAACCTGTCATAATGTGAGCTAACACTTTTCCCATCCTCTCTTTCCCTCTCTCTCTCTCTCTCTCTTTCGCTCTCTCTCTCTGTAAGTGGTTTCTATAGGAGTGAAAAAAGAAACTTGACGTGAGCTACACACGAACTGTTTATTAGAAGCTGGAGAGAGCAGGTCACTTTATATTTTGTGACCAGTGACCTCCGCCGAGCGCTCAGTGAAATGACCGAAGGTACACAAGCTCGGGTGTTCCTTGAAATATATTATTCCCTCTTCTCCTCACAAGGAAAGGAGGCCCATTTGATGCCAGTGAGGGGCTCGTCATGCGAGGAATTGCAGCTTCTTCTCTTCCTTGGTTCAGACCTAATTACCTACCATAATTATATATATATATATATATATATATATATATATATATATATATATATATATATATATTGCCGGCATCATTCGTTCCTGACCTTTTGGGCCCTGTCATACCTACTTTTGAAACTGTGCATCGAATTTGCGCCTGCCACTTCCTCATCCTGCTCTTCCTCATTCCACTTATTTATTGCCCGTAAACAGAAAAAGGCTCTTCTGTGCCTTTAGCTTCTGTATATTCTCCTATACCTTTTATTTCAAAGAGTCTCTCCTAATATGCTCGGAATATTTTGCATATCGTGTGTCTCACCTAATGTTTCTTTCTTATAAAATTGTTGCAAATCCCTGACCCTTTTCGAATTTTCCTATATGCTTGTCCAGGTGTGGGTTCCAGGATGTTACTGCACACTACATAGCAGGTCTGACATATGTCTTATATAGAATCTTAAGAGATCCGTTGTTTAAGATTTTTTTGAGTGTGTGTGTGTGTTTGTATGTGTGTGTGTGTGTGTGTTTGTGTGATTTTCTGTGTGTGTGTGTGTGTTTGTGTGAGTGTGTGAGTGTGTGTGTGTACGTGCATTTTCCTAAACTCCACTAGAAACTACTTCTGAACCAAAAGGGGTTCACCTCATCTGGGAAGGAGGTTCAGGTTCAGGTGTAGGAACTAATCACGACACATGAGGCTCAGACGAATGTTCAAATTTATCCATAAACCTTTGCAAAAGTTGGTCTGCATGCCTTTTACTCACAGCAAGTTACCAAACCCTTGAACTAGAACCTCTAGAGTTTTACCCTCTACTTAGCCCTTCCCAAAAAAAATTTTGACATACACAGCATCACCAGTATGAAACTTCTGTAAATTCTTAAGAAAATCATCAGCCAATATACTGAAAGAATTTTCCCTGTGCGATTCAAGTCTGAATGATAAGTAATTTTAAACTTCTCATTCAACCATTACTTCACCTGGGGTTTTGACCATAGAGGAATCAACAGGTTTTTTTTATACAAAAACTTACTCACCTGGTACTCGGAAATCCATCTTGAAATCTTTGTAATTCATCTTCCAAAGTTCTCACTGACCTATTAGTCTATTAGAAAGAGTCCATAATAACATGTAAATACATCTCGTTAATACGACCAACATAGTCTATGTATAATCTAGACCACGGTTTCCCATGTGTGTGTGTGTGTGTGTGTGTGTTAGTTACCATTTTGTCCTAGGCACATGTCTATTAGACACTAGGCCTGTTGTATATGCGTGTGTGTGTGCGTGTACTCACCTATTTGTGGTTGCAGGGGTCGAGTCATAGCTCCTGGCCCCGCCTCTTCACTGATTGCTTCTAAGTCCTCTTTCTTCCTGTTCCATGAGCTTTATCAAACCTCGTCTTAAAACTATGTATGGTTCCTGCCTCCACTACATCACTTTCTAGGCTATTCCACTTCCTGACAACTCTATGACTGAAGAAATACTTCCTAACATCCCTTTGTGTGTGTGTGCGTGTGTGTGTGTGTATGTGTGCGTGTGTGTGTGCGTGTATGTGTGTGTGTGTGTGTGTGGTGTGCGCGTGTATGTGTGTGGTGTGCGTGTGTGGTGTGTGCGTGCGTGTGTGTGCGTGTGTGTGTGAGTGTGTGTGCATGTGTGGTGTGTGTATGTGTGTGTGGGTGTGGGTGTGTGTAGGTGTGTGTGTGGGTATGAGGTTAGGTGATTATGGTGTGTGTTTGGCACCCACAGGTAAAGTAATAGAACCTGGCTAAGACATTTCGGGTGTACATCCCATCTTCGGAGGTAGCGAAGGATGAAGAGAATACTTCGGAAATTCGTGGCCTTTGCTTGCTCTCTAGATGGTCTCTACGCTTAAAATGCTTTACCCACATTACATTACCTAGTAAAGTGGAAATAAAATCATATTTTTCAGTCGTATTGTATTTTTAATTTCTTGATATTGCTTCAATAAATTAATTTTTATATTCTGTATATGTAATTAGAATAAAAAAAATTGATTGCTTGATATATAGATATTTGGTGTTTTCTGTTTGTACAGATGTTCCTGAAGCAACTATCACCATCGCGGGCGTGGGCGGTGGGGGCGAAGTGGGCGGGTTTAGAGCGGGGGACTCTGCCACCCTTGTGTGCACCGCCCGGGCCAACCCTCCTGCATACAACGTTACCTTCATGTTTAACGTGAGTGTGTGTGTGTGTGTGTGTGTGAGTGTGTGTGTGTGTGTGTGTGTGAGTGTGTGTGTGAGTGTGTGTGTGAGTGTGTGTGTGTGTGTGTGTGTGTGTGTGTGTGTGTGTGTGTGAGTGTGTGTGTGTGTGTGTGTGTGAGTGTGTGTGTGAGTGTGTGTGTGAGTGTGTGTGTGTGTGTGTGTGTGTGTGTGTGTGTGTGTGTGTGTGTACTCACCTAATTGTGGTTTCAGGGGTCGAGACTTAGCTCCTGGCCCCGTCTAAATGTGGGTGTATGTGTGTATTTGTAAATATGTATGTGTTCATGTGCGTGTGTATGTGAATGTGTGTTAATGTGTATGTGTATAAATATAAACGGGTGCACATAAATGTTTGAATATATCAATATATATTGTGCATTCGCTAATGTGTGGTCATTTATTACTGCAACACAAACAAACACACACACACACACACACACACACACAATCTGGAGAGTGATGTAGTTGAGGCAGGATCCATACATGACTTTAAGAAGAGGTATGATAAGGCTCTTGGAACAGTGGAGCAGAGAGAGAGAGAGAGAGAGAGAGAGAGAGAGATTGAGTGAACCTAGTAGCTATCAGCGAAGAGGCGGGGCAAGGAGCTGTGACTCGACCCCTGCAACCACAAACAGGTGAGTACAAAACCAGTTTCTAGACAAACTGAGGCACAACCTAGTGATTCCAGGTTTGAGTTTTACACCAGTCGAGACTGATCACCTATAAGTAGGTACTGATCACCTGCTGTTCACCTAGAAGTAATCAGGGGATTGGTCACCTGCTGTTCACCTAGAAGTAGTCAGGGGGTTGGTCACCTGCTGTTCACTTAGAAGTAATCAGGGGGTTGGTCACCTGCTGTTCACCTAACAGGAATCAAATGTTGGTCACCTGCTGTGGTTCTCATTCTGGGGAAAATAAAAATGCAATAATGGAACACTATGAGAAAACCTCCGCTACGTTAACGAGAAACAGATAATTATACCAACAGGAAAAACATAACACATGAATACACACACACTATGCAGACTAATTCACGAATAACAGCAACTTTGTATTATTATTATGATTATTATTATTATTTTTATTATTATTATTATTATTATTATTATTATTATTATTATTATTATTATTATTATTATTATTATTATTATTATTATTATTATTATTATTATTATTATTATTATTATAATTATTATTATTATTAAATCATATTCAAGGGAAAACTCTACACCAGTAAGGGTCACACAAGCTCTTCACCAGCATCAAGGCATCCCTCTGAAGAGGGACAGCAATGAAGGAAGTATGAGAGGAACTAGACAGATCCAATGACTCTCAGAAAAGAGTCGAGGAGAGTACCAGGACTAGATGGGTGTACAATTACACGCTGCTGTGGA
The DNA here is from genome assembly GCA_009830355.1 of Cherax destructor. NCBI lineage: Eukaryota > Metazoa > Arthropoda > Malacostraca > Decapoda > Parastacidae > Cherax > Cherax destructor. The sequence continues at coordinate 155,090 of WNWK01002489.1, read as the reverse complement.
AAAACATGGCGAAATGAAAAGTGAAGATGGTTGAAGATGCAGCGGATAGGAGAGTCATTTCGAATCCTGTCCGCACTCTTCTAGCAAGACAGCTCTTCAGCGAATGATGGTGAATGTGTTTTCTTCATTGGGTCACCTTCACTTAGTGGGAAATGGTCGATGTGGAAAAAAAGTGAAGGATGAATTAGGCACCAGAAAGAAATGGATGCAAATTCCACGGAGTTAATTCAGAACTCGCAGTGGATATCAAAAGAAGAGGCCGAAGCCCTAAGTAGAACATTATCAAATTTACACCACGACACTGGATTAAGGAGAGCTTCCAGACAACCGAAAACTAGTGTTATATCACAATTGAGAAAAGTAGAGAGACAAGAGTTCCTGAACTGCAGACTAGTAATTATGCTACACAGAATATAATACTACATATATGGTCTCTTGTGTTTAAGAGGCCGTATGAAGTGGCACATTGATTACGGGCTGACGGACTGATCACGTCAAAATAGTGTGATATTCGTTTGAATTCGAATAAAGACCTGCTGTACAGGCGAAGCGTTTCGGTAATATAGATACCCAAGTGTTGTATGTGTCTTATTCAGCAAGTCATCAATCTGTCTGGATAAATTGACTTCTGACAGTTGATGTTTACGACTCAAAGCTCCTGGGAATAGAAACGGAAGAGCATTGCACGACCGCAGGAAGACATGGACAGGTTCCAAGAATGCTCCAATATTTAGCTTTGCGAATTCAACTTTGAAAAGTACGAGGTGATGATGAATGCAAGTATAGATCATTTGTACCACAGCAAATAAGACAAAGATAACTAGAGTACAAAAACGAGAGGGGTAAAGGAATGAGCATATCTCTGAGCCAGTCTCTAAAAATGTTCACATGAACAGGATAATATCCACAATATATGGAACATTTGCCAATATTAGAATGGTGTTCAGGAACAACTAGGATACCTACACAATGATATGCACTACCAAAGCTAACGTTGAACTTAAAAGTGAAAAACTTACTGAAATCGAATAATATTCGAAGACCTAATACTAAGTAGTTCACAGAAGAAAAGTATCAGAATTAAAAGAACAGATTTAAAGAGCAATAATAACGAAGGAGTAGAAGAAACGTGGTCACAACATGATAATTAATTAGAGGTATCTTTAAATTAGGTTTAAACAGTCTTTGAAATAGAGATAACACTTTATTGGGATACTGTTTTTTTCTCTTAGAGCTTTATCGGTATAACACGTTAAAGCTCTAACAGTGAAAAGTTGTTCTGTAACGTAAGTCTGGCCTTAACAGCAAGCAGAAAACATTGAAGGAAAGACTCACGTTGCAGAACAAGCTTTTATCGGGACAACTTTTCACTGTAAGAGCTTCAGCGTGTTACACTGGTAAAGCTCTAAGAGAGCAAAATGGTATCCCAATAAAATAAAAGCGTTATCTATTATTCAAAGAGTCTATTTAGATTATTTTGAAGAAACTTCCGGTTATCGTTTGTCGTGACCAAGTTGCCTCTACTCCTTCGTTATTATTGTTCTCTAATTCTCTTAATTCGGATCTTGTTGGAAAGAGGTGGCAACACAACACAGAAACACACGAAAACTAAACCTAAAATAACTCTGAAGACATGTAAGATGGAACTTCCCTTCTCTTGAGGTTGTTAAGCAAGTTTAATACCCTTGAGGAGGGGCACGAGGAAAACTTCCTACATGAATCATTATGTAAATACAGCAAAGCCCTTGGGGAGGTAAATGCATAACACCATCAGACTGATGATTAAGATGAAGACTCAGGGCCTTTAGTTTCACCTTAACAAATACACGTAGATGAGTACACACAAAACAAATACATTACCCTCCAGTAACTAATTTAACAATGTAATTGTTCTCTCAGCTGTTTATCCCACTACCCATGATTTCATTCCCGAAGAAAATTAAAAAAATTTCCTTTTACAGCCCATCTGGCTGTCTCTTTTTACTTTGGAGTGAGTCGTACGCCTCCACACAACTTTTGTTCATTAGTGAAAACTGAATTAGGGCAGCATTAGTGTGGTGGACCGACTGAAGCCGTCTCAAGTCTCTTTTATTGCTCTTCGTCCGGTACATCGTACTTCTTGTCGCGGTTTTATAGGGTCACCGACATCTTATACCGTATTCAGCCCTCTATATTGCACTTTTTTGTGTGTGTAATGTTCTAGTCTGGTATATTGTACGTGTTTTGCATATTTATGTCTAGTATTTTACACGCGTTTTATAAATAATTTTCGTTTTATTTACTGATATTTCTGGTTTGATTTTCTCTTCCTGACGTCTAGAGGTGACGTCGTTTGATTCTTTGTCCTTGAAGTCATTTCGTCGATCTAATTTTACCAAACTTTGTGTATTTTAGTGTCTTGGCATTACTGCTCGAGGGATGTCAGGTTGGTAAAACTGCCTTTGAAGTGTCAGACCGGCATTGCTGCTCGCATGGTATTAATGCTTTTGATTGTCAAGTTGGTATTATTGTTTTTGGTGAATCAGATTGGTATTACTATCTTTGAGGTGTCCTCTGTTATATGACTGTCCTTGTGGTGTCTTCTGTGGTATTACTGTCCTTGGGGTGTCTTCTGTGGTATTACTGTCCTTGTGGTGTCTTCTGTGGTATTACTGTCCTTGGGGTGTCTTCTGTGGTATTACTGTCCTTATGGTGTCTTCTGTGGTATTACTGTCCTTGTGGTGTCTGCTGTGGTATTACTGTACTTGGGGTGTCTTCTGTGGTATTAACGCTTTAATGTGTCGGCCTAATATAACTGTTCTTGGGGTATTAAGTTGGTATTATTGCACGTTCTGTGTCAGATTGGTATTAACGTCTCTGGAGTGTCAGGCTGGTATTAACACCTTTGGGGTGTCAGGCTGGTATTAACGCCTTTAGGGTGTGAGGGTGGTATTAACACCTTTGGAGTGTCAGGCTGGTATTTCCACCCTTCGAATTTGGGTTTGGTAACCCAGATAATTTGCATATTTCTAGTTTACTAAATAAGCTGCACCACATTATTTCTCCTGGAGGCCCACTGGCTTTTTATTACCTAAACACTAAAGTTTTAAAACACGTTTTTACTGGGACAAAGTTTCGCAGTGACTTTATCAAGTTTAGCCATGACTTTATCAAGCTTTATACAGAGCAAAACTTTGTGAAGATTAAATCTTGTTCTGAAGTTTGCCTCTCTCTTCATACTTAGAGAATACCAAGTCGCGATACCGTGGCTGGAACAATTCACAAGAAACTTACACTTGGGAGAGAAACCTCGTGATGATGTTTTTGGTTGAAATGTCTTCATTCGTGTCTATAATATGTTGTTTCGTCGAAAACAAAACGTGTCAGTAAATATCGTTCAAATGCCCAGAATTATCATACAAGAGATAATAAACTTAAAAAAATGTAAATGACAAGTGACGGAACATCGCATGATGGCTGGATTTTAATCAAGAAATTACTGAGCTAATCTGGGTGGATATTACCAGTTGGATGTGTTGGTATTAGCACGATCAAAATGTAAATACTGAGTTTGGAGAGAATTTGTATATAAGTAATTGGAAGTTCATTACAAATTCGAGGAAGAAATAATTTATACTAGACAAACAGAGGAGCCAAAATTCCACCCAAACAACTAAATTGGTAAATATAATAAAAGTTTTTCAGTACTTTTATGGTGGTTTAAAAATGGAATGAGGTGGACGAGGTACATGGGGTAAGGTTGATGAGAGGCCCTCTATATTCGCAGCTTCAAGAGTAGGTATGGTAGATTCCGAGAGGCTAGACCCGTAGATGTCGGGCAAGCTATCCCACGAGACTGGATCAGGAAATGAGTCTTGATCCTAACAAACACAACTCAGTCATACAGCTAAGTGTGTAATGTCATACTAGGAAGGTCTGAAGCCTTGTGAAGGCTTGTGCCAGAACTAATGAATGAAAATTACTCACGAGAGCAAAAGCTTGATGAGAGGAGACATGATCACAACATACAGAATACTCAAAGGATCAGACATACTAGACATAGAATGTTCAATACGAGTGGAACTAGGAGGAGACGACACATCTGGAAAGTGAATATACACATGACTTGTAATGATGTTACTCAACGCTTTGATTAACATCAGTAGTGAAGTGGAAGAGATTAAAGAGCAACATATAAGTTGTAGAAACGTACCGTTTAAAAAATAAAGTATGAAAATACTAGATAAAATCCACAAATAACAGGATTTAGTAAACTGAAACTTGCGACTAGGTTGCATTCCGACCCGGAGCATTAACAAGAAAAGCAAGAAGGGAAGAGGGGCGGGGGAAGGGAGTGGTAGAATGGGAGGAGAGAGTAGTAGCAGTAGTGGTAGTAACAGTAGTGGTAGTAACAGTAGTAGTATTAGTAGTAGCAGTAACGCAGCAGTGGTAGACGTAGAAATAAGAACGTGGCAGTAGTAGAAGTAGTGGAAAACTTAGATGAAAATAATAACGAGAGTGTAGTATTAGCGAAGAAAGAGCAGTAGTGATATAGGAGATAGTCTATAAGTACAAGAAAACAGAGGAGCAACGCTCTTCTGTAATGTTCCTCTGTTCTCATGTACTTTCAGACTATTTCCACTATTACTACTGTTATATTTTTGTTAATACTACACTCTCTGTCATTACCTTTTTCCAGTTTGCCGCTGCTTCTACTACTACCGATACCACCCCCACCACCCCCACCACAACCATTACTACTACTACTACTACTACTACTACTACTATTACTACTACTATTACTACCTCCTCCCAGTCTGCTGCTCCCTTCCCTCCTCGCTTCTCTGTGTGTCTTCTTAGTGATCCACGTCGGCCCGAAACGTCGTCAAACGTTTTAGTCTCCTAAGTATAGATTATTTGTGTATTTTTCCAGCCACGGTATTGTGACTTTTTATTCCTTAGAAGATAAAAACATCTGACAGGAGGTTAGAAAACATCCCTAGAATGAGATAATTACAAAGAAATTCACCCACACAGAAGCACCGTCAGACTGGGTTTTATTCAGCTGCCAAATATATTCGACAAGTGTCCTGCAAAGGTGTGATCTACAAAGGCTGAAATATTAGGTAAAGATGATTGACATGGTAACGGGGAACAAGAAGAAGGGGTCACAAATGGTAATGCACAGCTAAACTTGCTGCAGAGACGTTATTAAACTTGTTGCAGTTTAAGGGTAGTGAAAAGAGAAACTAATATTCAAGGCAGTGGAGGTTGACATATACAGAATTTAAATTAGGTAAGAGAGAATTCTTGAGGTTAGGAACCCACTGTGCTGGCGAGTGCACTCAGAAACCTTTCACTCACATCTTCAACACACGACTGTAAACGGGAGAACTGACAGATACCTGGAAAAAGGGAAACGTATTTCCCCCTACTGAAGATGGTCGACAGAAATCAATAAGTGCCGGTCAGTGTCCCTACTAAGTATATCATGCTAAGAGAAATTCAAAGAGTAATAAGGAAATGACTGGTACATTAAGAACATACAGCTCGCTGACGTAAATTCCACAGTATCAAGAACGACTATGTTTCACAAATATAAGAGGCCTTCGATTGAAAGCTCAGCCAGGAAAAAACAATGAACTGACTTTTTATTATAGATTGAGGTAAAACCTTTGAACAGTTCAACACAACACTAAAACCCAAGCTGGAGATACTGGTAGAGTAAAATACAGAATAAAGGATTAAAAATTACCTGAAGGAAAGAATAAAAAAAAATCAGAGTTACGAAATATCAGACTAGGCGAGAATAACTAATGAAGTTCTCAAAGTGTCAGAATTTAGCCCTTTGCTTTTGCTTGAATATGTAAATGACTTGCAGAAAGCTCGTTCGTTGACTATGCTAAAATTATAATGATACTAACAGAAAAGCCTGAGGGGAATGGCATGGGAACATGTACAGCGTAGAAAATCTGGGGGTAAAGAAAGAACACAAAAAAAAACATAATACTACAACCTCATTTCCGTAAGAAGTGCCAAACATCGATTTTTTGTTTTTTGTAAACTTAAAAATAGTTTATGTTAGGTTATATTTAAGTGAAATTAACCGATAAAATTGTATATTTTACCACAAATAAGCTACAATGAAAGACTGAACGATCTGTAGCTAATGTCTGACACAACGTAAAGAAAAAAACATGACGATATGGAAAAATACCTTGAGGAGACGTGATAACAAAGCATAAAATACTCCATACCATAACCAGGGTAAACTAATAAGGTAAATAGAGAAGGGTTCAAACCAAGGGAACTTATTATACTTTGCATTTTTCATGCAAAGTTTGTGTTTAATGGCGAGTTTTACACTCAGAAGTTTGGTATGGCAATAGGAAATCCTCTCTCACCAATCCTAAGCAATTTGTACATAGAATATTTTGAAATGAGACTAATTAAAAATCTTTTTAATTAATTAAAGAAAAGAAATGAATGTGCTCTTTTGTCCATTCAAAAGAGCACATTCATTACTTTTCTTTTATTAATTGAAAAGGTTACACAGAATAGCAATCCATATGTATATTATCCACTGAGAAACGTATTTTCTACAGTTCTAAGCGGCTTGAAAAAGATTGGGGATGGCTATATCTTCTAATTTCATATTCCTTGACTTCTCAAAACCCGGAGGCCCTTCCTACCCCATATGGGGGGATGGGGATGGTGGTGGTGCGGGGTGGCACCAAACCGTTGGCACACATTCCAAGAAACTGCGGCAGGTGAGAAACCTGCACTACGCTACTCAGAGAAAACTTCCCCCTCACTCTTTCAATTGTTGCCTAGCAACTTTGCATAGCTCCTGATGACCCACTGAGAAGTGTGAAAGTACTTGAGGTAAAGATTTCCACCCCCCTTCCCCAGTGGCTTGTCTTGCATATGTATATATATATATATATATATATATATATATATATATATATATATATATATATATATATATATATATATATATATATATATATATATATATACAATAAGATTTTGTGCTTCATAACTCATTTGTTTATTTATCCTGGACTCTGACATCCTATGAACTGTAAATGGAGAATACCTCAGCATTCTACTTATCAGTTAAATTTTAGTTATTGCAGATCTTCTTGGTAAATTTGCAATGGGCAAAAAATTAATTCCCTGTATAATAAAACATAGGTACAGACATGTGACCCATCTGAAAACTCATATTAGAGGCGAAGATATGACCAAATATGATATACATGTATAAATATTTTCAAGACGGCCATCTTGTATTTCTGGGAATTCCGTAAAATACTCAGCACTGTAATGCTGGCATTTATCGGGTCCTGTAAATATGCCACACTTCCAGGTCCACAACCTTGATTGTTGGCTTACTAAAGGTGGTGGTGGTGGTTGTGATTGTGGTTATATGGATGGAGGAAGAGGAGGAGGTGGAGAAGAAATATTGAGGGTAGAAGAGGAGGTGGAGAAGAAATATTGAGGGTAGAAGAGGTGGAGAAGAAATATTGAGGGTAGAAGAGGAGGTGGAGCAGAAATATTGAGGGTAGAAGAGGAGATGGAGAAGAGAAGGGAAGAGGAGGAAAAAGGTAGGAAGAGTAAGACTAAGCGAGGAGGTGGAGAAGGATAGAAGACAACACGAAGAAGACAAAAACTAGGAGTTGATGATAACGACGATGAAGGCAACGAAATCGACGATAACAACGACGAAAAAGAGAGAGGACGATAACGAAGGAAAACGACAACAACAATGAAGGCGACAACAACGGAGACAAGAGCGCACCACAACAAGTCCCCTTGATGATACCACTAAATAGGTCGTCCCGCTGTGTACACTCTTTACTGCTGCTTTAAAGCCCTCTCTCAGTCTCCTAATTACTGCTTCCCCTTCTGTTTCTGCTCTACCATTGTCGCCTCTGCTGTTGCTGTTCTGCCGTTGCTGTTCCTTCTGTCGCTGATCTGCCGTTGCCTCCCCCTCTGTTGCTGTTCTGCCGTTACCGCCCCTTCTGTTGCTGCTCTGCCGTTACTCTGTCCATAATGTCTGTCTTGAGGGGAAACGAACACGTGTTTATTCACGTAGGACTCCTTCAATGAAGACGTTTCGATCTTGGGACATTGTTCACTTCACATTTGAAGTGATCAAAGTCCCAAGACTTTCCCATTAAAAGTGCACTAAGTGAATGCACTCACGTCCATTGGATCTCAAGTTGCCAGCAGTCATTTGCCTTCTTGCTGCACTCTTTCAACCAGACTTGTCAAGTTTTCACTCCCACGCTAAACACTGCTCTTGTCTCCCACCAACCACTGCAGTCCTCACCTTCCACTCGTGCGAATTAGCCTTCAGATTCTGCAAATGTGTTCACGAGGAGTTGCGAGCGCTTCCAAAACAGCCTACTTACAGGTGTTGTTTTATTATATTATTATTATTATTATTATTATTATTATTATTATTATTATTATTATTATTATTATTATTATTATTATTATTATTATTATTACTATCGTTATATTTTTATTAACTGGTAGATCCTCTCCCAATTAATCGCGAGGTAGTAGCTCGATTCTCGCAGCCAAATAAACGTAAAGTAGAAAGCAAATTTTGGGGGGTTTCCACAGCGTAGTTAACAGAACGTGGCTATGAAAACACAGTATGCAGATCAAGCTTTTACTGGGAAAAGATTTCACTCTGGGTAGAGCTTTATCATGACTTGATAAAGCTCCATATAAAGCGAAATGTTGTTCCAATAAAAGCTTGCTCTGCTTATTGTGTCTTTGTACCTCTGGGCGTTACTCCTGAAGAGTCTAAAAAGGGGACGTTATTTAGAATTATCTCCCTCTGACGCTTATTAAACGAAATCAATATTATACTAATGCCTATTTGGAATGTAAAGCAACGTGTGCAGCTCCTGGTCAAAAAGTAATCGAGGATAGCTTTTATTAATGCCACTGAAGTTATATTAAGAAAGAAACACAAGCCATGACAGAAGATAAAAATAAAAAAACCGCAACACCGTAACAGTGCTCCAGAAGGGACCGAAATGTCGTCAAGATGTTCCTCTTCCGAATGCGGAAGAGGAACCAAAACAATGAATTAAATATAGCACAAAATGTGTTTAACTTGGATATCTACCAAAATGTAAACAAACAGAATGCATCTGCGAAATATATGTAAACAATTATACGAGTGCAAATTCTTTGGAATATTTTAGCGAGGCAACTTGAAGGATTGAGGAGCTTCTACAACCAGCAGACTCCACTTCAACTGAGAGATGCTCATGTGTTCGCCTTCAGGATGGAGATATACATAAATTTTGCATAGCTTTTTTCCAGTTTGAAATGCATTTCAAATGGCTGGAATTTACATATTTTAGATACTATCAACAACAGCGTGAAATTATGGCTCTTGTTTTTTAGGCGTTAATTCGGTATATGTGTTTAGTGGTGCATGGATGTTTAACATAGCTTACTGCACGTCTCTCTCTCTGTCTGTCTGTGTCTCTCTTTCTCTCTCTCTTCGCTCTAGACCACTCAGCCACAGATATTTGTGGAGTGGCATCTGTGCGTGAGTGGTCACAGGCGAAGCTGTGCCACTTCCCACACACACACACACACACACATATTATATATATATATAATTTTCTATTTTGCTCGTTTGTTGGCTTGTCTTCCTCCTTCAGCGGTAGAGTCACTGGGAGTTCCTTGCATTTGTTACGGTAAATAAATTAGAGAATATCGCGCCGGTAATGACGAACACGACGATAAAGGTGACGTGGACGAGGCAAGCGCTAATGACGATCACCATAAAACTTCTCGAGGAGAGTACAGCAGTGTGTGAATGTGTGTGTGTGTGTGTGTGTGTGTGTGTGTGTGTGTGTGTGTGTGTGTGTGTGTGTGTGTGTGTGTGTGTGTGTGTCTGGTTTACATTCGTTAATTATTTTTTATTTGCATTGTTTGTGCCTCATGCTTTACTGTTTGTTTTGCTGACCCTGGCGTCATCTGCTTGTCCCAGGGCCGCGCTCTGCTGCGTTCCAACCTCGTCAGGAGCGACTGGAACTTGACCCTCCTGCATCTGGGTCACCAGGATGTGGGTCTGTACACCTGCGTGGCTTCCAATCCTGAAGGGGATGGCCAGAGCAACGCTGTGGCACTCCACATCGACTGTAAGTATACTTGCAGACCCTCCGGAGGCGGCACTTCTGCTATCACTACAGTTTTTACTGTTACCATCACCACTACCGCGACCATCACCGGCACTACCACCACCACCACCACCACCACTTCTATAACCACAACTACCACCATCACTGTCATGATCACCTCTGTTACTACATTACCTTTACTGCTACTACCACTATCACATCCACCACCATCATCACCACCACTAACATCGCAACTTGTGCTTCCACCACTACCACTATTCCCAATACAACAACTACCACCACTACAATCGCAATTATTAACACTACAGCCCCTACCACCACCCACCCACCGGGGAGGAAGTGCCTCTTGCTGAAGGGAATGTGTGAGTACATGGTAGTCCAGTTCGTGGTTGTGGTGGTTGTTGTAGGAGTGGGGGTAGTGGTAGAGGGGGTTTTACTTGGTTGTGGTAGTGGTAGTCTTTTATTGTTTTCTTCTTTTTATGTATTCCTGCTTCTTATTTTTTATGTGCACTTGTCTCTCTTATTTTGCATGGTATCCCCCTCTCTCTCTTTCTCTCATATATTTATCTTTCGGTACACTTTACAAATTTCTGGTTTTATTTTTCCCGTTTTTCTATCGTTACGTTGTTTTCCATTGTATGTATGTATGTATGTGTTGTGGTATGTATGTATGTATGAATGTATGTATGTTGTTATCTACCTACTTAACCTCTAATACTTCTAAACATTAAGAGGCACGTAAGTTCCCCCGTCTTCTAATAACATGCTCATTCTTCCACTATAATCTACATTGTCCAAAATTACTATCGCATTTGCTTTGTTTGTTTCGTAAGGTGAAGTCCAGGATCTTTCCTTAATTCATGGTATAACTTAACAAATCTTTGAGGACAGTTGTGTTGTAGAGGTCTGAGCTTTGCTCAGAGCTATTGATCAATGATTTTAGGGACCTATTGATCAATGGTTTTAGCGAGCTATTGGTCAATGGTTTTAGGGACCTATTGGTCAGTGGTTTTAGGGACCTATTGGTCGATGGATTTAGGGACCTGTTGGTCAGTGGTTTTAGGGACCTATTGGTTAATGGTTTTAGGGATCTATTGGTCAGTGGTTTTAGGGACCTACAGGAATACGATGTTATTGACTTGGAGGAAAATGATTCTAGCGACTTTCAAGAAATCGACTCGAGGGACCTTCAAGAAATAGATTTTAAGTATTTATGAAAAAACAGTTTTGGGGACCTACACAAGGGCAATTTCTAAGGTCCTTACAAAAAGAAAATATTATTAACCTAAAGGAACTTACAGGAAAGCTATTTTTGGAACCTATAGAATAACGATTTTAGGGACCTATAGGAAGACTATATAAGGGACCTATGAAAGGACAGTTTTACTGACCTTCAAGAAGAGTTGAACAGGCTGTAGGAGTGGTCAAATATATGGCTGGTAGAGTTAGAATACAAAATGCAAAATGCTAAGGGTGGATTGAACCAGAGACAGCATACTAACTTTAAGGACAACACGTTCGGATGTCACCCCCGAGATAGATCTACGACGGGTCGTCTAATTTATTTTCAGTAGTGGGCCATGCGACTAGAGATCCATGTGTATGGGGGCACCATGAGCATCTTTATTAATAACGTGAGTGAAGTAAAACCTGATATGTTTATAAAATATATGGTTTCTATAGCAGTAATAAAGTTCAAGAAAGCATTAATCAACTGAATTAGTGAAAAAAGTGGACAGTATCGAGTCTAGTGCTAACGAGTCATCAGTTTTGATCAAGTCATTGGGAATATTGTCCTAGCAGTTCATACGTGTCAGCTAATGAGGGGGGAATTTTTTTTTTTAAATAAAATCTGCAGCGACCTGTAGGCTCCAAGTCGGGCATTGCTGACGTAGGAGTAGACAAAGTGAACAGCGTCTCCCCCGACGTACATACAGTGCCACCAGCGACGCATGAAGAACTAACTTATGCAAGAACTCCTTTAGAAAACTGAAATTAGGAGTCTTCAAAAATATTTTGCTCAATAAAGGGAAAACAGACTGCGAGAGAAGCGTGACTCTCCTGTTTAACAGACGGAGTCTTCGTTGCATCTTGCGCTGAATAACTCACGTGGGTTTAACGCTTCATGGAATGCAACAACAGCTGAATACTCAGATGAGCCGGAAAGACACTAGAAACAAAATTAAAATTCATATGTAAATAAAGCTATTTGGAAGCTGTATGGGTCTTATACTTGGATTAAAAACAACAGATAGGATATACTTTAATTATAAAGACCAAAAAGACACAATACCGTGACTGGAATAATACACAAATAACCCGCACATTGGAGAGAGAAACTTGTAACGACGTTTCGGTTCCGAAACGTCGTCTTAAGCTCCTTTCTCCTATGTGTGGGTTATTTGTGACCTTGATTATGTCAGTTGATCAAAAATTAAGATTAGCCCAGGAGCTACACTCCACACACATACACATTAGCATCTTCAATTTAGTCAGAGATTCCTCAAAAAAAAAAAAAAATCCCATTCTCCTAACGATTCCTTTTCATCCAAGATAAACGAACCTTTCTCCTTGAGAATATTTTTTAAAGCTAAAGGTCAGTAAATCAGGTGACCTTATTCCGGTCCTCAGAGTTACGATTATGGTGCATTTTTGACATCTCCTTCATCCATATTCTTCAACATCTACTAATATTTACTCTCCATTTTTTCTCCGTCTCTTCATTCTGTTTTTATTTTTTTTTTTTTTTTCTTCTGCTTCTTTTTATTCATCGTCTTCTTATAAAAATATTTATAATAAATTTATAGAAATAACAATAATAATAATAATAATAATATTAATAATAAAATTAATAATAATAATTATAATAATAGTGCTAATAAAAATTAATAATAATAATTATAATAATAATGCTAATAAAATGTTCCATACAAAGTATAATACAATGACGTAGATATACGTTATGTCGTCATAAACTGTAAACATACACGTCATCAACGGGAAAGAAGACACGTCATGCATCATGACATCACCTACACGTCATTCACAGTGACGAAGATACACGTCATTTACGTCATTTACGCTGACGTTAATCTACGTTATCATCCTTGACCTGTTTCTACATCATCCAGGCGCCCAAATCTACGTTAAATGCACCTTGTGTCATCTACCTCAGAATTATTACGTTATCTTCATCTTTATTTTTACGATTTTCATATTTTTTTAAATCTTAAATATAATATTATGATTATATACCTTACAGCAACGGTGATTTTTTTTTTCAATAAGAGAGTACCACAACAGCCACTGTCTACGACAAGGTGTACCTGCCACCACGACCTACAACGCTACCGTTCCTTCGTACAGTAACCACATCTGTCTAATTCCTCACCTTTCAAAGCCATTTAGTTACTGAATCCACTTAAAGGGGAAACAAGTGACTTCCCAAGTATTTCCCCATAAATGTCCAGGGAATCGAAGTCTAGACTTGTAAATAGCAGTTCATGGCTGCTGGTACACTGTCACAAACAGTGGATGTTTTAAAATTCTCCCGATTAAATCCCCAGTGGCTGAATGGTATAGCGTAGGCCCTGCTGTTTGCAGGACCTCGGTTCGATCAAATCGTCCATTTTTCTGTTTATTTATGGACAGCAGTTCATTTAAGTGACTTCATTGACTCTATGGTTTCGTAGTGTAAAGACTTAGATGTACTAAGAACTCTATGGTGGTTCACAATCCTCATGTTCTTTATTTTCCTGCTTCCCAATCCTTCTTATTCTCCTGCTTCCCAATCCTCCTTATTCTCCTGCTTCCTAATACTCCTTATTTTCCTGCTACCCAATCCTACTTATTTTTCTGCTACCCAATCCTTCTTATTTTCATGCTTCCCAATCCTTATTCTCCTCTTTCTCAATCCTCTTTATTCTGATTCTTAATCCTCCCTATTCTTCTTCCTAATCCTTTTTATTATTCTGCTTTCCAATCTTTCTTATTCTCCTACTTTCAAATCCTCCTTATTTTCCTGCTTCCTATTCCTCTTTATTTTTCTTCTTCCTATTCTCCTGCTTCCCAATCCTCCTCCTCCTCCTTCTTCCTCTCCTTTTTTTTCTTCCTTTACTTTCCAATCTTCCTCCTTCTTCCTAATTCTCTCCCTGTTTCTTAAGCCTCATCCTACTTCATAATCCTCCTCTTGCCCCCTAATCCTTCTCCTGCTTCCTAATCCTCCTCTCGCTTTCTAAATCCTCCATCTGTTTTCTAATCTTCATGCTTCCTAATCCTCATCCTGCTTCCTAATCTTCCTCCTGATTCCTAATACTCCTACTTCCCAATCCTTGCCCTGCTGCTTCCCAATCCTTGCTCTGCTGTTTCCCAATCCTTCCTTTGCTTCTTCCTAATATTCTTGCTTCCTAATCTTCCTCCTACTTCCCAATCCTTGTTCTACCGCTTCCCAATCCTTGTTCTGCTGCTTCCCAATCCTTGCTCTGCTGCTTCCCAATCCTTGTTCTGCTGCTTCCCAATCCTTGCTCTGCTGCTTCCCAATCTTTGTTCTGCTGCTTCCCAATCCTTGTTCTTCTGCTTCCCAATCCTCCTTTTCTTTGCTTGGTCAGATGCGCCGGTGTGTGAGTGGGAGGGAGCGAGGGAAGTGCTGGCGGTGGTGGGGGAGAAGGTGGAGATGGAGTGCCGTGTGAGAGCCTCTCCACCACAGGTCTCCTACACCTGGGAGAGCCTCATCGTCTCCAACAGTATGAATCAGGTAAGTCATTATGATTCTCTCCAACAGTATGAATCAGGTGAGTCATCGTCTCCAACAGTATAAATCAGGTTAGTCATCGTCTCCAACAGTATGAATCAGGTGAGTCATCGTCTCCAACAGTATGAATCAGGTGAGTGATCGTCTCCAACAGTATGAATCAGGTGAGTGATCGTCTCCAAAAGTATGAATCAGGTGAGTGATCGTCTCCAACAGTATGAATCATGTGAGTCATCGCCTCCAACAGTATGAATCAGGTGAGTCATCGTTATTATTTCCAACAATATGAATCAGTTGAGTCATCGTTATTATTTCCAACAGTATGAATCAGGTGAGTCATTGTAATCGTCTCCAACAGTATGAGGCACGTGAGTCATCGTCTCCAGCAGTATGAATCAGGTGAGTCATCGTCTCCAACAGTATGAATCAGGTGAGCCATCGTCTCCAACAGTATGAGTCAGGTTAGTCATCGTCTCCAACAGTATGAATCAGGTGAGTTATCTACATCAACTCCAACAGTATGAATCAGGTGAGTCATCGTCTCCATAAGTATGAGTCAGGTGAGTCATCGTCACCAACAGTATGAATCAGGTGAATCATCGTCACCAACATTATGAATCAAGTGAGTCATCGTCACTAACAATATGAATCAGATGAGTCATCATCTTCAACAGTATCAATCAGGTGAGTCATCGTCATCGTCTCCAACAGAATGAATCAGGTGAGTCATCGTCATCGTATCCAACAGTATGAATCAGGTGAGCCATCGTCATCATCTCCAACAGTATGAATCAGATGAGTCATCATCTACGACATCATGACTCAGGTTAGTCATCATCTTCGACATGAACCCAGATGAGTCATCGTTATCACCAACAGCATGACCCCAACATGTCATCATTATCATCATCATCCTCATAATTATCTGTGTCTCCCACAGCATGAATCAGATGATTCACCATCTCCAACACCTTATCAGGTGAATTATTAGCATCTCCGGCAGCTACGTCAGCTGAGGCTTAGAGAGGGAGAGAGGGAGTTAGGGTGTTAGAGAGGAAGAGAGGGAGGGAGGGAGGGTGTTAGGGAGAGAGGAAGAGAAGGAGGGATGGTGGAGATGGTATTATTATTATTATTATCATCATCATCATAGGGATGCGCTAAAGCTCATGGGTCATGCAACGCATAGGGAATGGCTATGTGTTGGAGATGGTGGTGGTTATTGATCTCTAAGCGACCCAAGAATCACAAGTATCAGCATTTATTTCGACAACGTTTCGCTCTGTGCTAAAGCTCTACAAAGAGCGAAACGTTGTTTCAATAAAAGCTTTATCCTCAGTGTGTCTTTCGTTCACTTTTACTGGCAGTGTGATATTTACCTCTGGCTGAGTTGCTCCAACACAGGTATGGCAGGAGAAAGGCACAATACCGTGACTGGAACAATACACATGTAACCCGCACATGGGAGGAAGAAACTTATGACACGTTTCTGTCCGACTTATATCATTAATTGTCCAAGTCGGACCGAAATGTCATTATAAGTTTCTTTCTCCTTTGTTCGGTTATTTGTGTAACAGATATCCATTCAATACTTTTGGTCATATCAGCAGTGTGTAGCTAACTTATTCTCTATGATAGTTACATTGTGGGAACTAAAATTAGTTATGTCCCGCGATCGCATCATGCAGATTGAACTGCATTCATGAGGCAATAAACTCTGTCAGTTTGAGATCGAAGACTTCAGTAGGTCGATGAGGATATCGTCAAGAATTCCGCTATGACTTCATCAGCTACGGGAGGTTCAGAGGTTTGTTCCAGCAGAGCTGGAGTTACTATTACTTGGTAATTATCTTGACTCTGTCGGGATGGCTGAGGAATTTATGTGGTTAGGAAGGGTGGAAAAGACTGTGAGGGAAGGGAGAGAATGTGGGTAATGGGAAGGAGTGGAGTGGGAAAGACAGCAGAGACGATGGTAAACAATTGTTACCTGCAGTAAAGATTTAAGGTGGATTGTGAAATTTGGAAATCAGTGACCCAGATGGTGGAAAAAAAACTTGATGTACCGAAGGAGGAATGAAAATAGATGAAACAAAAGCTGCTGCCATCGAAGAGTGTTGCAGACTTTTGTAAAATCTTGGAGGAAACACATTTGAACTCTGACCCCTTAATAAGAAGTAAGGTTAGCCTCGTCCAGTACCCGAGGCAGTAATCAAAACTTTCCTCGCTCCGTTCTGAACACAAAACAACATTTTTTTCTAGCTATTAATCCTTCACTGAGGTAGAAATGGTGTAACTTTTCTTGGACGGATAAATGCACACTGCAGACGCTTTGGTTGAGCTCACTGGTCTGTGGTTAGAACGGACCGCAGTGAGTACTGTATTCATGGAAAGCACTAAATCTGTATGGGTTATACAGCGTTTGGTGAGTGGTATGCCGTCAGGTTTGCTTAAAGGAAGTGGAGGGTAACTCAGATTCGTTTTATCATGAACATTTCGCCAGTATCAATGAGGAATTAAACACATGTGCAACATTTGGGTATCTTTATTGAGGAAACGTTTCGCCAACCAGTGGCTTCCTCAGTCCAATACAGAGAAGAATGGTTGAAGATCAGAAGGAGTTTGAGGTAATTAATCCCTCAACCTGGAGTCGATGTGATCAATCCATCAGTCTTGGTGGACTGATCACATCCTGTCGGTTCAGAGAACCGACAGGATGTGAACTGACAGATGAACCGACAGGATGAACCGACAAGATGAACCTAGAGGATGTTGTCATATATGCATCAATGAACATGCATATATGACAACAGTAATTGAACCTTAGAAATGCATGGTAAAGTGAGCAACTGAATGTACAGTCCTACCTAACTCAACTCAATCTACTTTAAGTTCAACACAGGTAGAGTGCCACTCACCTACGCAGTCGAATCTTCACTCAATGCAGGTAGGGTGTCACTGACCTACACAAGAGTATCTTCACCAACACAGGTAGGGTGTCACTGACCTACACAAGCGTATCTACACCAACACAGGTAAGGTGTAACTGACCTACACAAGCGTATCTTCACCAACACAGGTAGGGTGTCACTGACCTACACAAGCGTATCTTCACCAACACAGGTAGGGACGCCATTAACCTGAGGTATCAGGACGGGTTCGAGATCACACCTTAGGTAACCCTACCAATCATCCATCACAAACTCTGCATGTGTCTCATCATCTCAGAAGCTGTACCACTGAATCATCACACTCATCATTCATCACCTTAGAGGCTGTGTGTAACTTACACCATTATTCCATCACAGACTAAGCACCGTATATCAGAAGCTGTACCGCTTTTTTCACCCTCGAAATGTCAAATACTGTATCACTCAACTGTACCGTCACCCACCGCAGGTACGGACGTCACTGCAGCATCATGACACAGGACTGACGTCCTCTGGCTGGATGAAGGCTGACAATGTCAGCAGTGGGGCTCAGAGAGCAGAGTGTCAGCCCAGCAATGAAGTTGGATCAGCTGATCGTCCCTGTGTCTTTACCATACTCCTCGTAGGTGAGTCAACTTGTCTCGTTGATTTATTATGATTATTATTATGATTATTATTATTATTAGTATTATTATTTGTTATAGTTATTATTATTAATATTATTATTGGTTATTGTTAATATTATTAATATTATTTGTTATTGTTATATTATTATTATTATTATTATTATTATTATTATTATTATTATTATTATTACTGTATGATTATTATTATTACTGTATTATTATTATTATTATTACTGTATTATTATTATTATTATTATTGAACATTTGCTAAAAGCGTTGTAAAATTGACGTAGTGAAATGAGATAGATTTTACTCGCATTCACAGATGAAAACACAAGAATAGCTTAAAAAAAATTGTGACGAATGTTGTCACTTTATTTTTATTGTCTTTTCTCAGAGCCCCCGAGCACGCTGATTGGTTGTTACTATCATGACGTAACGACGGACTCAGCAGCAGTCACCTGCTCTCCAGGACCAACCTCCAGTCAGCTGCCTGAGATATTCCATATTGAGGTAAGATGCGTGCAAACACACACATACACATACACACACACAAACACACACACATACACACACACCCATATTTTCTACAAGAAATTATATTTTATCTTTGTGTGTGTGTGTGTGTGTGTACTCACCTAGTTGTGGTTGCAGGAGCTGTGACTCGACCCCTGCAACCACAGCCAGGTGAGTACACACACACACACACACACACACACACACACACACAAAGATAAAACATATAATTTCTTGTAGAAAATATGTAAAATTTCCTTAAAGCTTTAAATATGACATATAATAAATGGTAATGTTTGTAACTAAATTTCAGTAATTTTGATATGATAGACGGAGTTGGATAAGCTGTTGGAACATTAATAATAAGCATTAAATGTGGTACTAAACGTTAATTACAGAAGGCCACAGACCACTAAGTACAGATGTCATAGATTGTTAACTATCGGTGAGACAGTACTAACTCCAGGTGCCAGAGACCACTGGTCGATAACTACAGGTGCCACAGACCATTAACTACAGATAACACAGACCAGTAACTACAAGTGCCACAGGTCACCTGTAGTTATTGGTCTGTGCTACCTGTAGTTAACAGAGGTGTCACAGCACTAACTACAGGTGTTACAGGTGGTGTCACAGAGCACTAACTACAAGTGTTACAGGTGCGTGAAGGCTCGACTGTGGTAGCAGCCTACAACAACACGGAGCCAAGGTTCAACATCACCTCGCTGGCACCGGGGAGAGACTACGTGTTGTCAATGTTTGCCAGCCACGCCAAGGGAGGTGGTCACAGGACCACCTTACTCATGAAGACCCACACTCCCAAAGCTGAGCAGGTCGCTCCTGAGAGAGTCTCCGTCAACTGTGAGTCTCTTAAACTCTACAAATGTAGATATTTTTCGAAATTAATAAGTGTCAGCTAAAAAAAATCATAATTATAGTGGGAAAAATGGAATTTTATTGGAAGGGAAACAAAAACTCGAGAAAAAAAACGTGAAAATATTGAGTATTTTCAATGTGCATTTTCAACCCCGTTAGTTGATGCTGACAAAGGGGTTTCAGAAGACACGTGACGACATATTTATGAGAAAACGTTTCGGTCCTGGACCAAAACGTTTTCTAATAAGTATCTCCTAAAGTGAGAGTCATCATAAGGTCTTTCAGAATATATAAAGTCTGTGAGGTATATGTCTCTCTGTGTATATACTTGAAGATGGACACTGTATTTTTGTAGTAAAACTTGTATTACGACGTTCCATCCAGTCGTAGATGAACGTCGCTTTACGTCATCATTCATTCAGTGTAGGTATAATATAATGCTAAAACAACATTTGCTGTCTTCTAGATCGCTGGCAATTGGCCCTATCTATTGACGTACTGTAAATTGTAGCAGTGTGAACAGTGCCTCGGCACCCTCTCGCAGAATCCACGGTGACACTTTAAGTGTGTGTGTGTGTGTGTGTGTGTGTGTGATAGCTGAGGTGAATTAAAGCTAAGAGATGAGGCATGTCAGAAAATGCTTCAAACTGCTCTGAATCGTCGAAATATGTAATAAGATAACATTTCAGCACATTTTTTTAATCAGAATGTATATAGCAATAGCAAAAACATCCATGCATAGCCGAGTAAAATGACACGAGGTATCACAGTAACGTGATACCTCGTGTCAAACAATTCAAGCGTCAAGTGGATTCTGACAATGAGAATCCAAGTTGCAGAGGAAGTAGTAGAAAATAATAAAATAACTTAAAACATGTTCATTAGAAATTTTGGTCTGGGAACCTTGGTCACTTCAAATAAACAGAAAGATAATATAGCATGAGCAGTGCTAATATAGCATGAGCAGTGCTAATATAGCTTGAGCAGTGCTAATATAGCATGAGCAGTGCTAATATAGCATGAGCAATGAAAAGTAGGGGCGCCATTGGTAAACTAAGAGAAAACATAATAAGTGTCCGGGGAACAAGACTGTTCAACAGTCTCCCACCAGGTTTTAGGGGAATTACCAATAGGCCCCTGGCTGCCTTCAAGAGGGAGCTGGACAGATACTTGAAGTCGGTGCCGGATCAACCGGGCTGTGGTTCGTAAGTTGTATCATAGAATAATTTACGCCGTTGTTGCAAGTGGGGAGCTTCTTACTTTATTTGCGGTTCTTGGTACACTGGCAGTGTGTTTAAGTGACCCTGGCCCTGGAGGGCCATGCTGCGAGAGGAGTAGGCCTTGTTGACTCTAGGTTGCGTTGGCGTCGAGTGAGAGAGAGGCAGGTCTGGGCATACCCACCCAGTGACCAGCCCCCTCGTGGGAACTATTGGAACTAGGCATGTAGGCTTACAGTCTACAGTTGGACTACGTGCGGCCAGCAGTAACAGCCTGGTTGATTAGGCCCTGGTCAACCAGGCTGTTACTGCTGGCGCGGCCCTGGTCCACGACCAGGCCCCCGCGGCCTAGTCGTGGACCAGGCCGCGGGGGCGTTGATCCCCGGAATGCCCACCAGGTAGGTACATAGTCGGGAAGGAACCTGAGAAGTGGGGTTCAGTGGCTTGTCATCTCACTTGAATTTCCGACTAAGCCCACAAGTAAACAAGAATGGAAGGCGACTCGAACCATGTACTGACATGTAGGAGGCTCATCTCTGTACCACTATCTCAGTGATACAGCGCTGGGCCTGCTACATGTCAGTGCCACGGTTCGAGTCACCGTCCATTATTTTCACCATTCACTGATTGCCGTTCAGTACGACTTATTTTGAGCTTATATAAGCCCATATTTTGAGCTTATATAAGCCCATATTTTGAGCTTATATAAGCCCATATTTTGAGCTTATATAAGCCCATATTTTGAGCTTATATAAGCCCATATTTTGAGCTTATATAATCCCATATTTTGAGCTTATATAAGCCCATATTTTGAGCTTATATAAGCCCATATTTTGAGCTTATATAAGCCCATATTTTGAGCTTATATAATCCCATATTTTGAGCTTATATAAGCCCATATTTTGAGCTTATATAAGCCCATATTTTGAGCTTATATAAGCCCATATTTTGAGCTTATATAAGCCCATATTTTGAGCTTATATAAGCCCATATTTTCTAAAACATGTAGGTCCTTTGACCAAGGTCAAAGGACTTACACGTTTCCAATGAACATGAGGGAAGTCATTGCATTTTGTGTCTTATTTCAATACTTGTCGGTATTATATACTTTTGTGAAGAATTATACATATATTGCACATTACACAAATAACCAGCATATAGACAGAAGCTTAGGACGACGTTTCGGTCCGATTTGGACCATTTACAAGTCACGTTAATACAAGAAGATGAGGGATCCCGTGTATATATATATATATGTGTGTGTGTGTGTGTGTGTGTGTGTGTGTGTGTGTGTGTGTGTGTGTGTGTGTGTGTGTGTGTGTGTGTGTGTGTGTGTGTGTGTGTGAGGGGGGACAGGGACGGGACAAAGAGAGAAAGAAAGAAGGGAAGAAGTGGAGAAGTAATGGTGGAGGTAATGCTGGTAGTGGCAGTACGTGTGTAATTCTTCATCTCGTCTGTACTGTATACCATTCATGTACATGTACTTTTAAGCTAAATCTGGTACCCAAGACGCACTTTCACCACACCTTGAACGAGCCACTATTGTTGTTTTTCATAATAAAAGTCAATAGACTCACAACATTGTTATTTGTTGCCTCAAGCATTGAGCAAGCAAGGAGAGAGAGCGCCCCATCCGACGGAGCCTCCCAGGGGCAGAGGCGGGGCGCCCGTCAGCGTGGTGGTGTCGGGAGTGGTGGTGGGCGTGGTTGTGGGCGTGGCTGTGGTGGTAGCGGGCGTGGTGACCTGCAGGGCACGTCGTGGGCACGCCTCCTCTTCCTCCTCCTCCTCCTCCCCGGGCAAGACACATCAACACCAGAGCGGATCCAGGGACTCTCTACTGGAACTGTCCCAGGGCGCTATGTACCAGTCCAGCGCCAGCCATCCTTCCTGTGGTGAGTCCTGAGAGAGAGAGAGACAGAGAAAGAGAGAGAGAGGGGGAGGGAGAGAGAGAAAGAGAGAGAAAGTAATAATTCCTAGTATTAATGAACGTTTCAAATTACATCAGCTACCTTATTAGTGGTAAGTCCTGTTGGAGAAAGAGAGACAAAGAGAGATAAACACGTGTATAAAAAAAGAGAGAGTATGATAAAAAGAGAAAACAGAGGACTTTCTAAGTCCACACCGAGGCTGTAAGCTGATAAATAGTATCTACCTCTATCAAGACACACATCAACACCTTTCTTCTTTCCATTTCACCCTCTCTCACTTTCTCTCACTCTCCCTAGAAGAGAGAATGAGAGAGAGAAAAAACTATAATTTTACTCCCTAGAACTAGAGGAATGAGAGAGAGAGAATTTTTTTTATAATTTTACGTCTTAATAAATGTACAATATTACATAAGCAGTGTCTGAAAATTACTAATTTTTTTAAGCATAACAAATGTAATTAGCAATATAAAATAAACCCATTATATCGTATACATAATAAAGTCTTATAAACTACAAGAGAGACGGATTCAATACAATGGCTTGATAAAGCCCACTGTGTGGGCGAAACGTTGTCAATAAAGCAAATTTAGTAAATCAATATATTAATATGAGTGCTCGTTGGCCCCAAAAAATCAACCCACGGGCCCGTAGTTGCTACCTTAATAACTGAATCAAGTCCATAGTTATCACCCTTAATTAACTCACTTCTCCCTCCATCAGAGCTGCTGACGACCTTCTCACCTGGTCCTGTGGTAGTAACACAGCTTAACCCTGGCAGATCAAGACGAGCTTCCACCCGCAGCGCCCCCGGCGGCAATTCCCCCAGGGACTTCCACCGCAGAGCCCCATCTGTCAGTGGAGACCCAGTACATGTACTGGAGGTGGAAGCTGACGATATCACCACTCCAAGAGTGGAAATACACTCGCCCTCCAGGCTGCCGAGGATCAACTTAACAAGCGAGGACCTCAAAGGGCAGGACTCGCCTCCCTTGCTATCTCTGCGGTGTGAGCCTCTGCAACAGGCTCTGTCGCAAGCCAGACCCCAGGTGTCACCCCAGCCAGAGCTCGAGTCAGGTAGTTCAGGGCAGCAGACAGAGCCCCACACAGCGCTCGATGCCGAGACGCAGACAGGTGATCTGGAGCTTTCTCCCGAGGCTCATGCTCAACAGTTTACCCAGACACACTCACTTACACAAAGTCATCCCATAACCCATATTCATTCCATACCCCAGGTTTACCCCACGCCCCAGGTTCACTCCACACCCCAGGTTCATTCCACACCCGAGGTTCACCCCACAACCCATATCCACCCTACAACCTACATCCACCCCACAACCCAGGTTCATCCCACTCATCAGGCCAAGCCGTCATGCCAGGTTCAGTCTACATCCCAAGCTCATCCCACAACCTTGGTCCACCTAACGCCACAGACTCATTCCACAACACACCTTCACTCTCAGCTCCAGACTGACACTGTGCCTGCCATCCAGTCCTCCACTGCCACCCTACCCCACACTGCTACACTGCCTCGATCCACATTCAAATCCCACCACACTGGCACTACTCCACAACCTGCACTCCTTCCACAGCCCGCTCCATCACAACAGCACACAGGGGCACTCCCACGCACTTTAACTCACGCTTACACAGGCACTGCCTCCCCACAGTGTGCCACCACACTACCCCGTGGTCTCACCCTCTCCCAGTTAGCATCACAGGTGCACTCAGTGCCACAAGACACTTCCTGGCATCAGTGCCAGCCTACGCCTCAGCAACTCTCAGCACCACAAGCGCACCTACTACTCAGACCCCCAGAGAGTGAACCCCCGGCGCATCAACACCCACAAGCTCAGCCGTTAACACTTCCAGACCCAAGTCTTCACCCTGAGTCCGTCACTCATCAACACTTCATCCCACCTGAGAACACTTCAATAAATCTTTTTACAACTTTTCGGTAGCTTGTCGTTTTATTACTCACGATCAATTAAATTCCAAGACTTTATTATAAAATTATCTAATATATGTATGTATATATGGTCTCAAACGTAAAGGATCCTATGACGACAGAGACCAGTTCTGGCCCCAGACCACACTCTCTCTCAAGACCATACTCTCCCCAGAGCACACTCTCCCCAGACCAAAATCTCCCCAGAGCACACTCTTCCCAGACCACACCCTCCCCAGAGCACACTCTCCCCAGACCACACTCTTCCCAGACCACACTCTCCCCAGACCACACTCTCCCCAGACCACACTCTCCCCAGACCACAATCTCCTCAGAGCACACTCTCCCCAGACCACACTCTCCCCAGACCACACTCTCCCCAGACCACACTCTCCCCAGACCACACTCTCCCCAGACCACACTCTCCCCAGACACACTCCAAACCACACTCTCCCCAGACCACACTCTCCCAGACCACACTCTCCCCAG
Organism: Cherax destructor; assembly: GCA_009830355.1. Classification (NCBI taxonomy): domain Eukaryota; kingdom Metazoa; phylum Arthropoda; class Malacostraca; order Decapoda; family Parastacidae; genus Cherax; species Cherax destructor. Next base: position 129,656 of record WNWK01002489.1, on the reverse strand, counting down.
ACACACTCCAAACCACACTCTCCCCAGACCACACTCTCCCCAGACCACACTCTCCCCAGACACACTCCAAACCACACTCTCCCCAGACCACACTCTCCCAGACTACGCTCTCCCCAGAGCACACTCTCCCCAGACCACAAACTCCCAGACCACACTCTCCCAGACCACACTCTCCCAGACCACACTCTCCCCAGACCACACTCTTCCCAGACCACACTCTTCCCAGACCACACTCTCCCCAGACCACACTCTCCCCAGACCACACTCTCCCAAGACCACACTCTTCCCAGGCCAGGCACAACAGGCCTATGCAAACATTTGTGGCGAAAATTTGTGTAAACTTCAAGCAGGGGGACTGGACTATGCACTCCTCGAGGGAGGAGGACGCTCTTGATCCAAAGAATTGGACCTGACTTTGTTTTGCACAGATCTAACCTGAATGTCACCCTTTAAACCCCGGGTTAAAAGGGGGAGGGGTGAGCTGTATAACCCTTACGGTTTAGCGCTCCCACTAAATGAACGCAATCATAATAACTCTGAATCGAACCCGAGTGCCTCACATTCCCTAACGGGTTTAGCGCTCCATCCCCCCATTTCTGCAATAGCCTAGCAACAGCAAGTTTATCCTAAAAGGTTTACCTAATTTTGTGTCACCTCGGGAATGCCAGACACGACAGAAACTTGACTAATGCTGGAGGTTAAAATTTTCACAACAGCTCTTCGGTGGGAGCAACTTTTAACTCTGTGAAGGTGACGCAAGAGTGTTTGTGGTGAGCCCAGCCCAGCGGTGTGTGTTTGTTTGTGTGTGTGTATGTGTGCGTGTTCGTGTGTATATGTGTGTGTGTGTGTGTGTGTGTGTGTGCGTGTTCGTGTGTATATGTGTGTGTGTGTGTGTGTGTGTATGTGTGTGTGTATGTGTGCGTGTTCGTGTGTATATGTGTGTGTGTGTGTGAATGTGTGTGTGTATGTGTGTGTGAATGTGTGTGTGTATGTGTGCGTGTTCGTTTGTATATGTGTGGGTGTGTGTGTGAATGTGTGTGTGCATGTGTGCGTGTGTGTATGTGTGTGAGTTAGTTACCATTTTGTCCTAGGCACATGTCGATTAGACACTAGACGTGTGTATATGTGTGTGTGTGTGTGTGTGTGTGTGTGTGTGTGTGTGTGTGTGTGTGAGCCTCGGCTATGCATGAAAAACACTAAACTTGTCAATAAAACGTTTTTTTTTTTTTTAAGCAACGTTCGAGCAAACGCCTTACGAGAGGAATATGTATCTCACATTGCATACATCCCCGAGCTTTATGTTCTTCAGCGCATACTCACTAAGATATACCTTTCAGGAAATATACACCGAGTTGCGTATATCTGGGCATATACTCCGAGATGTATATACTCCGAGATGTATGCATATCTCAGTATATATACACCGAAATAGGTCTAGTTATCAGTGTATATAAACCGAGAAGTATATCTCGAAGAGTATATACAACGGGAGATAAGTATATATATACAATGTTTACATTAAATCTCATTGTAGGTGTCAAACTATCATCTCTGGACCGTTAACAGTCGTTAAGACAGCCTCCATATAAAACACCAATAATCCTTCAATGCACAGCAGAAGATTACTTCAATCTTTTTGAGGTATTAGAAGATCTGTGATTCTAATATCTGCGCGAACTGCAGCCTTCAATAACCCAGGAGTAGTCACTGAAGCTTAAAGTTAACACACCGAGGTTTGGACAGGGAGGAGTGTGAGTGAGTGTTAGCAGGTAGTCAGTTGTGTCAGTGGTGTTACCGTGATCGTGTGTGAGACTGTTATATGCCGAGGAGTGTTATCGCACCAAATTCCACGTCCTGAGAAAGGCATTTCGAAGGAGCTTTCCAAAGGTATGTTAATGTAGGGAGCTACTGTTTAAAGGTACATGCATTAAAGGTACATGCGTATGCAAGACAGTCAAGATGATGTTTGTAAGCAGTTTTAACGTAACGTTATAAACAACAGCTAAAGTGTAACCCAAAGACTTGACCCTAAAATCAGCGTAGGCTGATTTTCCAAGACGTTGTAGGGGGAAGGGAGTTAAAGCGCGCCTTATATGACTGGAAAATGCAGTAGTTCTCGAGTGGCTACTTTACATACCATAAGCATACATCTTCCTCTAAATATACCTAGAATTCATTTTAGTCTCTATTTTCTTAAAGTAATTTTTGACAACCAGCTTTCCTCAAAAACTGTGCTAATGACTGGCAGTAGCTGCAACACAGAGGAACAATGGAATTAGTTTCAGTGGTTAGAAAGTGAGCCAGTCGTAATTTTTTTTTTAAACTGCATATACTCATTAGTGTCCTTTTAGGCTCCAAGTCCAGTTTATACACACACTGCCGACAGTGAATGAGTTTTAAAATCACGTGAAATTTGGATTCAGATTAGTTTATAAGTCATACATTAAAAGGTCAATATGTACTTTATTCTCATGTCTATTTATGTAAACATTATGTTGATAATGGCATAAAATATCGACAAGTTGATGACACATGTGTAACAGAACACCAACTGTTGCACATGTGTCTTAATCATGTAAACATCATAAAACCTTGACAGATGTTTGTTTGGGTGCATAATTACCCATCAAGGTCTGTTCTTGATGATACACCCTTCACAAATACCTAGATGCTGGTTAAGGGCTCTTGATCCAAGGAATTATAACTGTTCCTAAATCACTTCTGATGACCTCCCATGCCTCAGGCGCCGTTGGATCCCTACGGATTTATCGCTTCCCCAAGATGATTATGATCTTGTAATTACGAAATTAAAGTACAAGACGTGACATAAAAAATACGAACATACGCACACGCACTTAGGCGTGCACATGAACACTGTACACGTACACTGTACATTCGTAGACAAATATCCAAAATGTTGGCACAAGTGAACCACCTGGAAGAGAAACACAAAAATGAAATTTTTGTACATTTTTGTACATTTCTTTCTAACACTGGCACCGAAAACTGGCATTTTTTTTGGAACGATGTGGGCGCCATAAGTTACTTAGGAAAATATCACTCATGTGTTGTGTATATTGTGGGGGGGGATACACTGACCACTCCATGTTTGGAGCGAGGAAGTGGATGGTGGTTAATGGAGGAGGAACATTGTGTTGCGTGTGTGGTTATTGGTGGTGGTGTGTATATGATGGTGGTAGGTGGTGGTAGGTGGTGGTGGTAAGTTTGTATATGGGGGTGGTGTTGGTGATGATGGACGTGGTGATACTTATGATCATGGTGATAACTGCTGGTTAGAACCGCTTGCTGGCAAGCGGCACCACTCAGTTCAGGGGAGGAGGAAGCGGGTTGAATACTCTGCTAATTGTTCTGCGAATTGATTGTTTATGATTGTTAGAGGAGCACATGAGGTAGAGGTGAGTGGAGTGGGAGATAGTCGAGTGGAATGGATAGTGGGAATGTGTGTACACTGGGAGAGAGGAGAGGGTGTGAGCACTGGGAGAGAGGAGAGGGTGTGAGCACTGGGAGAGAGGAGAGGGTGTGAGCACTGGGAGAGAGGAGAGGGTGTGAGCACTGGGAGAGAGGAGAGGGTGTGAGGACTGGGAGAGAGGAGAGGGTGTGAGGACTGGGAGAGAGGAGAGGGTGTGAGGCACTGGGAGAGAGGAGAGGGTGTGAGACGGGAGGAGGGTGGGACTGGGAGAGAGGAGAGGGTGTGAGACTGGGAGAGAGGAGAGGGTGTGAGGACTGGGAGAGGAGAGGGGTGAGGACTGGAGAGGTGTGAGGACTGGGAGAGAGGAGAGGGTGTGAGCACTGGGAGAGAGGAGAGGGTGTGAGCACTGGGAGAGAGGAGAGGGTGTGAGCACTGGGAGAGAGGAGAGGGTGTGAGCACTGGGAGAGAGGAGAGGGTGTGTGCACTGGGAGAGAGGAAAGGGGGTGTGCACTGGGAGAGAGGGTGTGTGTGTGTGTGTGTGTACAATCAGGCACAAGAATACTCACAGGAAGGCACAAGAATACTCACAGGAAGCCTGCTCACATGATTGTGGCTGCAGGGGTCGAGTCACAGCTCCTGACGCCGCCAGTTTCACTGGTCGCTACTAGGTCCACTCTCTCCCTTCTCCATGAGCTTTATCATACCTCTTCATAAAGCTATGTATGGTTCCTGCCTCCACTGCATCACTTTCCATAATATTCCACTTTCTGACAACACTATGGCTGAAGAATTATTTCCTAACGTCCCTGTTGCTCATCTGAGTCTTCAACTTCCAATTGTGACCCCTTGTTGCTGTGTCACATCTCTAAAGCAACCTGTTCTTATCCACCTTGTCAATTTCTCTCAGTATTATTATGTCTTTCCAAAGCCTCCTGTCCTCCAGTGTCGCCAGGTCGATTTCCCTTAACCTCTCCTCTCCTCTTAGCTCCGGAACTAGTCTTGTTGCAAACCTTTGCATTTTCTCTAATTTCTTGGCGTGCGTAACCAGGTGTGGGTTCCAAACTGACACTGCATACGCCAATATGGGCCTGACGTGCACGGTGTACAGTCTTGAACGATTCTTTACTGAGGTGTCGGAATGCTATTCTTAGGTTTGCCAGGCGCCCGTATGCTGCATGATACACCCTGATGTGCGCCTAAGGAGATGTGTTCGGTATTATGCTCACCCCAATATCCTTTTCCTAGAATGAGGTTTGCAGTATTTGGCCCTATAGTCTGTACTCAGTCTGCGGTCTTCTTTGCCATTCCCTGATCTTCATAACTTTGCACTTGGTGGGATTGATGGGATTAAACTCCAGGAGCCAGTTACTGGACCAGGCTTGCAGCCTGTCCAGATCCCTTTGTAGTCCTGCCTGATCCTCATCCGATTTAATTTTCATTAGTTTCACATTATCTGCAAACAGTGATACCTCTGAATCTATTCCTTCCGTCATGTCATTCTCACATACCAGAAACGGGCACTGGTCCTAGGACTGACCCCTGTGGAACCCCACTCGTCAAAGGCGCTCACTCTGACACCTCGTCATATACCATGATTCGTTGTTGCCTCCCTGTCAGGTATTCTCTGATCCACTGCAGTGCCTTTCCTGTTATACCTGCCTGATCTAGCTTTTGCACTAATATCTTGTGTGGAACTGTGTCGAAGACCTTGCAGTCCAAGAAACTGCAATCTACTCACCCCACTCTTGTTTTACTTCAGTCACCTTGTCGTTAAACTCCAGTAGGTTTGTGACACCGGATTTTCCTTCCCTGAAACCGCACTGGTTGTCGTGTACAAGATTGTTTCTCTGTTGGTGTTCCACAACTCTTCTCCTGATAATCTTCTCCATGCCTTTGCATACTAGACACATCAGTGACACTGGTCTGTAGTTTAACGCCGCGTGTCTGTCTCCTTTCTTAAAAATTGGGGCTTCATTTCCTGTCTTCCACACCTCAGATACTCACCCTATTTTGATGGATGTGTTGAAGATCGGACATCTCTAAGAGATGTCCGGTATCTAGTCCGGCTTTCAGGAGTCCCTTCTGTCTTCACGAGTACTTCCTTAAACCTCGTGTTGAGCTATTCACATACTTCTTTGTCGCTTCTTGTGAACTCCCCTTCTTCTTTCCTCAGCCTGATTACCTGTTGTTTTCCTCCTGATGTGGCTGTACAATAGCTTCGGGTCAGACTTGGCTTTCGATGCTATGCCGTTTTCGTATTGTCGCTGGGTCTCCCTCCATATCTGTGCATATTCGTTTCTGACTCTTCGACTATTCTCTCTATTTTCGTGTGTGTGTGCGCGCGCGCGCACACACAAGTTAAGGAAAGGCTTGTAAACCTACCACTGAAATATCAACATTAACGCAGCGTCAACATGGAGTCATGCTACATAAACTCTCCACACACTCACCTCCATTACGTTTTATGACACTGTGATAATTTCAGTGAATTATGACTTAAGCCGAATTATGGATATGGATTAAGCCAAATTATGGATATGCATTCACCTATACATTTTGCATTGCTCTCATGACATTGTGGTGATTTAGAGTGCAGATTTTAAATTGCTTTGATAACATTGACCATAGCGAGGTGTGGTCATAGCGAGGTGTGGTCATAGCGAGGTGTGGTCATAGCGAGGTGTGGTCATAGCGAGGCGTGGTCATAGCGAGGCGTGGTCATAGCGAGGCGTGGTCATAGCGAGGCGTGGTCATAGCGAGGCGTGGTCATAGCGAGGCGTGGTCATAGTCAGGCGTGTGTGTGTGTATTATTTGGTGCTTCCCCTAGTTCCGTGTTTCCAGAAGTCCATCTGTGTCCCCTCAGATGAACTCCCTTTCTCACTTCCCCAGGTGTGGTCATAGTCAGGTGTGGTCATAGTCAGGTGTGGTCATAGTCAGGTGTGGTCATAGTCAGGTGTGGTCATAGTCAGGTGTGGTCATAGTCAGGTGTGGTCATAGTCAGGTGTGGTCATAGTCAGGTGTGGTCATAGTCAGGTGTGGTCATAGTCAGGTGTGGTCATAGTCAGGTGTGGTCATAGTCAGGTGTGGTCATAGTCAGGTGTGGTCATAGTCAGGTGTGGTCATAGTCAGGTGTGGTCATAGTCAGGTGTGGTCATAGTCAGGTGTGGTCATAGTCAGGCGTGGTCATAGTCAGGCGTGGTCATAGTCAGGCGAGGTCATAGTCAGGCGAGGTCATAGTCAGGCGAGGTCATAGTCAGGCGAGGTCATAGTCAGGCGAGGTCATAGTCAGGCGAGGTCATAGTCAGGCGAGGTCATAGTCAGGCGAGGTCATAGTCAGGCGAGGTCATAGTCAGGCGAGGTCATAGCAGGCGAGGTCATAGTCAGGCGAGGTCATAGTCAGGCGAGGTCATAGTCAGGCGAGGTCATAGTCAGGCGAGGTCATAGTCAGGCGAGGTCATAGTCAGGCGAGGTCATAGTCAGGCGAGGTCATAGTCAGGCGAGGTCATAGTCAGGCGAGGTCATTGTCAGGCGAGGTCATTGTCAGGCGAGGTCATTGTCAGGCGAGGTCATTGTCAGGCGAGGTCATTGTCAGGCGAGGTCATTGTCAGGCGAGGTCATTGTCAGGCGAGGTCATTGTCAGGCGAGGTCATTGTCAGGCGAGGTCATTGTCAGGCGAGGTCATTGTCAGGCGAGGTCATTGTCAGGCGAGGTCATTGTCAGGCGAGGTCATTGTCAGGCGAGGTCATTGTCAGGCGTGGTCATTGTCAGGCGTGTGTGTGTGTGAGCGCGCGCGCGTGTTTGCTTCTTCTAGTTCTGTGTCTCCAGAAGACCATCTGCGGGCCCTCAGATGAACTCCCTTCCTCACTTCCCCAGGTTCAGCGGTTGTTGGCCCCTCCCCAGTGACCTTGCTGGGTGACAGCTTAGTCTCGTCTAGCTGGTCTACTGTTCGCGGCTGTCTTGGTGGGTGGAATTACAGGAGGGGACACACAGAAAACTGCGTCCTGTAATTCTACCCACCAAGACAGCCGCGAACAGTAGACCAGCTAGACGAGACTAAGCTGCCACCCAACTCGGCCACCAAGGTGAGGTTACTAGGTTAAAACTTCGGACTTCTATTTATGTTCCATAATGTGTTAGTTATTTTTTTGTTTTCACTTGTGCAGCTGTACAAGTGTATGTGTGAACGTGTTATTGTGTTCAGATGTGTGTCCATGTATGGCTGTGTCTTCCCACCATGAAAACTGCAACAATTAGTTACTGGTTTTCCTTTTTGTTGCATATCATTCTCTATATACTTTCTCCTCTCTCTTTCACGTACAACCTCCCCTACACACACACACATTTTCCTCTCGTCCCTTTCTAATATTTACGTAAACACAGATTCCCTCGCACACGTATAACATGTTACAATCCAAACTCTATCACACACATATTTACACATTCGCATATCTGTCTTTTCTCTCACTTTTCTTAAAAATGAAATTACACTACACAGACAATAAAGCGGAAATAAACTCGAGTATAATTTCTATCTGAATCCTGGATAAACGAAGTGGACAATGTTGTTATAAAGTATTTTTAAGATAATGAGTTGTGAAGATGTAAGTAAGTGCCAGTCGAGGTAAACTTGTACTGGATTAAAAAAAATAAGATGCTTGTATTTGATTATACTGTTCGTAACTATCCTTACATGTTACCATTCTGCTTTTTGCATATTACTGTACTATTCTTGAATGTTACTGCATTTCTTTGTACATTACTGTACTGTTCTTGCCTGTTACAGTACCGTTTTTTGTTGTTTTTGTACGTTACTTCTCCGTCCTTGTGTTATACTTTACTGTTATTATTTCTTACTGTCCTGTTCTTGCTTGTTACTTTACCCTTCTTTCATGTGAATTACAATTATGTGGTCTCAAAATTCCCAAGAGTTTCACTTAACAACACCCACACACAGAAAAAATTCTTGTTGATAAAGTCGACCATCATGGTAGTCTCGATTTATTGACAAAAAAGGGATTTCGGCAGCCTATCATGCAACGTGGTTAATGTCTCCGATACTTCTGTCCTTATTCACTTATATGTTGCTCTGGCAACAAACGTAATATATTCTGCAACTATTCGCTTCTCTAGTTTATTTAACGTTTGCAAAATTATTGTTGCACACGTACCCTCCCCTTTCTTAACCTAGTACACTTCGTTACTTACATTTAGTCTTTTCCGTCACTCTATCAATCACAATGCTGTTGCAATAAGCAAACAATAGACAAACTAATTGTTTATTTTACTTAAACAGTATTTCTGTATAATAAAGGTTTACACTTTAATCTTAGCAGAGTATATGGTAGTGGTAGAAGACGCATGCGCTTGTACGACACAGTAATTGAATACGTTTTCCCCACACACTGCTTTATCAAGCCATTTGTTCAATGAAGACTCCGTATGTGATGTAATGGTTTAGAAAAAAACAACACGTTGAACAATGAGACACTTGTTTAACATTTGGGAATCTTTACTGAGGAAACGTTTCGAGAACCAGTGCCATTCTTCAGTCCCATACAGAGAAAAACGGTGTATTGAACTAAAGAAGACACTGGCTGGCGAAACGTTTCCTCGATAAAAATTCCCAAATATTGCACAAGTCTCTCATTCTTCAAGACTCCGTATAAACGCGTGTTCCTTTTGGTATCTCCCATACCCATGTAAGGTACATGGGTAGAGGTGGAGCCATAGGTGAATCAGAGCTTACATATAAATGGATTTCAATTACTTTAATGTCTTTGTGTATTCAAGAAAGTCACAGTTAGTCTGTTGATGTCTGTCCGTCTTGTGGGTTGCTTTTTGACCTGGTGGGACCCTGAGTACATGCTACTTGCAAGTAAAAGTATGAACGCGCTAATCTTTCTGGTTTTGAAGGTTTTGGATTCCAGTTGCGTTCTGCCGACAATGAAAAAGATACGTTGTAGATTTTGCTTTTCTGCATTGTGTGTGTTTGTATTGTGCAACGTGCCATTGTCGTGCAGCGTGTGCTTTTATTGTTCGGTGTGTCTTTGTTCTGCAGCGTCTGTGTCTGTCTTTGTTTTGTAACTTGTCTTTGAAAGCTTTGCTGAAATGACAACTTCATTCAGGCTGGATTGAACTCGTGAGTCTCTCCTTGAATAGTCCTCTACCATGTTCCCAAGCCTGTGCTTGGGGATAGGGGTAACGAGTACATAAATATACATACCAACTTGTCGGTATTTATTACCAAGGTTTATACCATAAATTTACAAGTATTAAAAATGACTTAATTGTGAAATTTCAACCCGTCGTCCTAAAGCTAACGTAGATTTCTCTCGTATTGTTTACAACAAATTTCTCATGAAGATGGAGGGTACTTTAAGTCAATAAATAGAAGGGACGCATGCTAAGTGGGTCATGAAAATGCTGACAAACTGTGTATGGTATATTCTGGGGGAACGAATGTGGGGGACATAGTATATGGAAACACGTTTAATAAAACAGAAAAGACGGTGGCGATAATACGGAAGAGAGCGAAGGAACGTCAAAAGTGTGGCACATACTGAGGGCGTTCTTACAGCAAAGATGAAATGTGGTAATTATTGGATTGCCGGAGCTGGCGAAGAGTAAAAACTAGAATGGTAGAATTGGTAGCAGGTGCGAGAGCAGGAGAGGCTAAAATTGAGCTCGCAAATCTTTTCAGAGTGGGATTGTACGACAGATCAGCAGCAGTGAGGGATCGCCACTAAAACTAAATTGAACCTTGGGAGATGAGACTTGTGTAACGGGAATTTTTCTACTCGATGGGACGTGGAAAAGCAACAGCAGGAAAAACAAGAGTTGCGACGAACACAAAACACCAGAGGCTGTCACATAGCAAGTCGGAGGTACTAGCTAGAGCCCAGCCGGAGGGACGAGCATTAACAACCAGCAACTAGGATTAACTCACCCTTCCTCGGATCAAATAGGGTTGCCTCTTATTTTTTTAGGCTCTACATGACTCCTATGGATTTAGCCCCTCCTATTGAAAATAATAATCGATCATTCTCTCCCTACCCAAACTATATACCACCCCATCACTTCTAAATACCACACCCCTAGTCTACAATCTACTACCCTCTATCACAGCAGGGGTGCATGGAGCCTCACTAGGGGTGCGTGAACGCTCACTAGGATGCAATAGTATTTCACACTAGTCTTTCTTAAACTGTTTTAATCTGCTTGATATTCGTGTCCCTTTCGTTACTGCCAACATTTGTGAGTCAGACTTCTCCACTCTTGTGAACATGAAACCTAAATATAGGAAGTGCCTCGACTATCAGCGTGACATTCCTGGCACTCTCCACCACTCATTCAGCATGACATATTCCTGGCACTCTCCACCACTCATTCATGAGTTAAATGTAAAACCAGAAGTCTCGCTGAACCTATTTTTTCTGTTAAGACTAAGTAATTCACACTTTTCTTTAACTTCCCCCAAAATGGAGAATTTTTTTTTTTTTTTTTTTTTTAGTATACTCTTATAATTTTTTTCTTATTACTAGAGTACTTTAGTTCTACAAATGTGCAATGAAATGTAAATTCAATATTTTCGATGTAAATTCAATCCTTATTTCTTTTTACTATGAAAATTTTTGATATAAGATGCATGGGTTGGAATAAATTTGGTTTGATGACAACACTGAATTCTATCATTCTATACACCATCCCTTTTATCCCCTCCTGTTATGAATAAAAACTTAGACACGTGCAACATCTGCGTATCTTTATTGTAGACGTTTCGCCATCCAGTGGCTTTATCACCTGCTATGTACCACCCCCTCTCTCCCATTCTCCTCTCCCACCCTTCCACTCCTCTTCCACCCTTATATAACAGCCCCGATGGCATGGTGGCTAGCGCTCTTGCTTCGCGCACGGAGGGCCCGGGTTCAATTCCCGGCGGAGCCGAAACATTTCGAAGTGTTTCGTTACACACACACACACACATACATACAACAGGCCTAGTAGACACTAGTAGTAGACAGGAGGACAAAATGGTAACATACAAAATGGTAACATACATACCACCCGGGATCCCATGCCACCTGTAAACCAGCATCCCCTTTCCCTTCGGTATCCACGTACCGCCCTCCAACACATACCAATGCGGTCAGTCGTCGCATCGCACGGGAAGAACGTGTAGTTTTAAACGGTTAAACCGTTTTACGGCGCTACATCGCTTTCAAACGTTTCTGATCCGCTTATTGGCACTAAACTGATTAACTTAAAACGAACACTGAAGGGTACGTATGTGTTTGCACACGTTTAAAACTCGTTTTTTTTGGTTTGTAAACAGGATATCACATTATATATGCTTACAGCGTATCTGTATATAAAATGAGCTAACTTCAAACCCTATTTTAGGGGTTAAATTATTTGTTTGTGTGCATATGCAAAGCCTAATGTTCCGGCTTGAAACACGGCTTAACATTTATTACATGCCCGGGTAAGGTTTAAAATATTCACTAGATATTAGAGCCTTTACATAATATCGGAGAACTTTTAACGATAGTGTACTCAATCCCAACATAGAAACCTGTTCCAAGATGTTAAAAAAGTAGACGTTCGGAACTTTGTAACCAAACTAAGGGAGGGGGAGGAAGGGGGGTAGAGACAAAATGCGCATTGATCAGGGACCTAGGAAATTCAACTTTGCAAACTTAGAAGAGAATAACAGAATAAACATGATTCAGAAAATCGTAATAACACGATTCGAAACAAACCACAATACGGGTTGGTTTTCAACCTGGAATATTACGACTCACCCTGGGTTTAAATCCCACCAGTTCCGTGTTTTTTTAAACATGATTCTTATGCAAAATATCTAGGATTTGACAGGACCGTTTGGCAAACTCATTGAAATGAGTTACATGGACGAGGAGAAGGCAAGAACTACTGTGTTTGTCTCAGAGGAAGAAGTGGAATGCACTGAATATAGTGCATACAATTTCAAGAGTAGATATGACAGGACAAACAAGGGGCAGAAACCAATAATGGCAGTCTAGTATATTAAGAAGCAGGGCCAGGAGCTGAGTGTTAACCACGCAGACACAACTATGTGAATGCGTAAAGTGTCACAAACCCTGATTAACAGTCAGAATCCACTCGGCAAAAAAATGGCATAAATGTGAGAGAGATCTGTATATTTCGGCTTCAGTGTCTGACGCGGACGTGTACGAATTTTCTTTAAACTTGTGTTTCTTGTCTCTTGATGGTTTCTCTTTAAACAACTCGATAAGTAATGTCTGGCGACGCACTTTACTACTTACATCTGTATCTTACTACACCGCCTCAACAAGTCTCTGAGGGGCGTACACACTTTAACACAACGACAGTGCCCAGGTCTCCACTACCAGTCCTAACAAGACGATAGTACCCAGTTCTCCACTACCAGTCCTGGCTATTCTCGGTTCCCTTGTTCTGTTTACTACATCCCTTGCTCGTTTGCTTTTTTTCTCTTTTTCTGAATAAAATCATTGACTTTGAAACTAACTTTCCCTCCCCTTTTATCAAATTTAGCTGCCTTCCATTCTCCAAGCGTTGAATAACGCCTACGGGTTTCGTTCTTTCCCATGATTAAAATGTCATCTACTAATTATATTCACGTAAAGTAATTAACTCGTTGTGACCATTAACGTTCCATGGTAAAGGTAGACAGACACGAGAAAGTAATTAAATGTCTGTTTAGTAAATCAGCTTCGGATGAAGGCAAAGAATATTCATCGAAGACGGAATTTTAAGAGAGGATGGCAGATATGAGTGACCATGCGAGAGGTTGTTGGAGAGAGTGAGTGAAAGTAAAGTCGAAGTTCTCTATGATAGATGGAGCAATCTATCAAAAGAGGAGCTGTCAGTTTCACCTGGCCAGCCTCCCAGCGGCACTCAGTGCCTAGGTGATGACCACGGAAGTCTGGCCTGACGCCGTGCGCAGTCGCCAGGCGGCGTTTTCTCCAAAGCAAATAATGAAGTGAGAATGGTGAAAATACCAATTGCGGTTTGATTAAAAATGTTTTGTAACCAATTTTGTCCAAAAACTATAAAATGCGCATTGTTTAATTGCTGCCTGGCTTTCAGGGTTCACAACATAGTTGTTGATAATCACCACTGCAGTGATTACTGACCCCTTGCTTTTTTACATCTCTCAGTATGAATACTGATTCATCACTTTTTTTTGTAAATATTATGATATACGAGCGAATAATGAAGGTATCTTCATACGCATGACTCCTTGAGATACATCATGTAGTCAGAGATGGGGCACTCGACAGATTACTCTCCATTTCTATTGGTTGTACATTTCTGTTGTACATTTCTACTGGTTGTACATTTCTTCTGGTTGTACATTTTTATTGGATGTACATTTCTAGTGGTCCATTTCTAGTGGTTGTGCATTTGTCAGTAGTACCATAGACGGTTAAAGGCATCAACAATGTCCACTACAATTACACAACTGATCTTGGAGTCATCCAGTGGCTAGTGATACATAGTGGAGAGATTTAACAGATGATTAGTTGCAGAATTAACGTTTCAGAAAAGATATTGACGATTACATTTTATTTATAATGTATACTGTCTTTTGTTGATATCTTCATAAATATAGCCTGACAGTAAGGTTTATAGGCTTCCAGCGTCACGGTCATAGTTCTACGGAATCTGCAATTTTACTTGAAGAATCCTTCTGTGTAGGCGAAACGTTTCAATGAACAATAAAGATACCCAATTCCATATATACCATTTTTAAAGATAGTTGGGATGAGCGAGGGATAAACATCTGTTGGTCAGCATCTCTACGCAGTCACTGATTATTATAAAATGGTTATAATCATAACCATAATTTTTAAAGGTTTACAGTAAGCCAGCGGAAGGCCTCGGTCATCTGACCGAAACCTCCAGCTGCAGGTCATCATGTGACCTGCAGCCACCGTTACACTGTCCAGGGACATAAGGCGGTGGATCTCTTAGTTTTACAATGAACTCTGCCAGTTTTAAAAGAGTGAGACAGAGACATTTTCGTCCACGATTGGACTTTACTTGAAGTCCAGTCAGGGAGGAAATGTAATAAAGGCTTTACTGCCAACACTGTGTCTCTCACTGTCTGTCGACCTCTGTCATTGTTCATCCAGATTTGATAAGTTCACGCAGCTAACTAAATGTTAAATTATCTTTTGTTCAAGGTGCTTCAGCTGCCAGTGTTGTTGCCAGGTTGACTTGTTTACATTCAGGATATTTTCTCTCTCTCTCTCTCTCTCTCTCTCTCTCCTCTCTCTCCTCCTCTCTCTCTCTCTCTCCCTCTCTCCCTCCTCACCCTCTCCTCACCCTCTCTCTCTCCTCTCCCTCTCTCTCCTCCCTCACCCTCTCTCTCTCCCTCACCCTCTCTCTCTCCTCACCCTCTCTCTCTCCCTCACCTTCTCTCTCTCCCTCACCCTCTCTCTCTCCCTCACCCTCTCTCTCTCCCTCACCCTCTCTCTCCTCACCCTCTCTCTCTCCCTCACCTCTCTCTCTCCTCACCCTCTCTCTCTCCTCACCTCTCTCTCCCTCACCCTCTCTCTCTCCCTCACCCTCTCTCTCTCCCTCACCCTCTCTCTCTCCCTCACCCTCTCTCTCTCCCTCACCCTCTCTCTCTCCTCCCTCTCTCCCCTCCCTCTCTCCCTCACCCTCTCTCTCTCCCTCACCCTCTCTCTCTCCCTCACCCTCTCTCTCTCCCTCACCCTCTCTCTCTCCCTCACCCTCTCTCTCCCTCACCCTCTCTCTCTCCCTCACCCTCTCTCTCTCCCTCACCCTCTCTCTCTCCCTCACCCTCTCTCTCTCCC
The DNA here is from genome assembly GCA_009830355.1 of Cherax destructor. Taxonomy (NCBI): domain Eukaryota; kingdom Metazoa; phylum Arthropoda; class Malacostraca; order Decapoda; family Parastacidae; genus Cherax; species Cherax destructor. The sequence continues at coordinate 114,380 of WNWK01002489.1, read as the reverse complement.
TCACCCTCTCTCTCTCCCTCACCCTCTCTCTCTCCCTCACCCTCTCTCTCTCCCTCACCCTCTCTCTCTCCCTCACCCTCTCTCTCCTCACCTCTCTCTCCTCCCTCACCCTCTCTCTCTCCCTCACCCTCTCTCTCTCCTCACCCTCTCTCCCTACCCTCCTCTCCCTCACCCTCTCTTCCCTCCCCTCTCTCTCTCCCTCACCCTCTCTCTCTCCCTCACCCTCTCTCTCTCCCTCCACCCTCTCTCTCTCCCTCACCCTCTCTCTCTCCCTCACCCTCCTCTCTCCCTCCTCCCCTCCCCCCCTCTCTCTCTCCCTCACCCTCTCTCTCCCTCACCCTCTCTCTCCCTCCCCTCTCTCTCCCTCTCTCCTCACCCTCTCTCTCTCCCTCACCTCTCTCTCTCCCTCACCCTCTCTCTCTCCCTCACCCTCTCTCTTCCCTCACCCTCTCTCTCCCCTCCCTACCCTCTCTCTCTCCCTCACCCTCTCTCTCCCTCCCCCTCTCCTCTCCCTCACCCTCTCTCTCTCCCTCACCCTTCTCTCTCTCTCCCTCACCCTCTCCCTCCCCTCCTTCTCCCCTCACCCCTCTCTCTCCCTCACCCTCTCTCTCCCTCACCCTCTCTCTCCCTCACCCCTCTCTCTCCCTCACCCTTCCTCTCTCTCTCCTCACCCCCTCCTCCTCACTCTCCTCCACCCCTCTCTCTCCCTCACCCCCTCTCTCTCCCTCACCCCCTCTCTCCCTCACCCTCTCTCTCCCTCCCCTCTCTCTCCCTCACCCCCTCTCTCTCCCTCACCCCTCTCTCTCTCTCCCTCACCCCTCTCTCTCCCTCACCCCTCTCTCTCCCTCACCCTCTCTCTCCTCACCCTCTCTCTCTCCCTCACCCCTCTCTCTCCTCCCTCTCTCCCTCACCCTCTCTCTCTCCCTCACCCTCTCTCTCTCCCTCACCCTCTCTCTCCTCCCTCACCCTCTCTCTCCCCTCACCCTCTCTCTCTCCTCACCCTCTCTCTCCTCACCCTCTCTCTCTCACCCTCCTCCTCACCCTCTCCCTCACCCTCTCTCTCCCTCACCCTCTCTCTCTCCCTCACCCTCTCTCTCTCCCTCACCCTCTCTCTCCCTCACCCTCTCTCTCTCCTCCCTCCCTCTCTCTTTCCTCCCTCTCTCCTCCCTCACCCTCTCTCTCTCCTCTCCTCTCTCCTCACCCTCTCTCTCCTCTCTCCTCACCCTCTCTCTCTCCCTCACCCTCTCTCTCTCCCTCACCCTCTCTCTCTCCCTCTCCCTCTCTCTCTCCCTCTCCCTCTCAACGAGAAAAAAATAAACATTTCATGAAGTGAAGTTTCTTTTTTGAGTAAGTAGATAATGCTTCGAAAACACCATAATTGGGATATTGATAATGTCATTATAATTGCTGGAATTTTTAATTTTACGTGAAATATGAAGACGTATAATACTCGATTATTAAAACGTGGGGAAACTTAATTTTCAAAAATTATAAAGATACAAATTATATATCAGAATTAATTCCTAAAAAATAAAAAGATATTGTCAAAAGTATGAAATGTAATATTTCCTCCCTGGCCATGAAGAGAAACTATTGTAATTAGTGCAGAACGTATTTATTTTAATTAAACGAGATCAATTAGACCTGTGTCCTGGACTTTCACACGAGGGTAATGGTTTAGTCTGTGGCCATGTCCGTCCGTCCGTCCGTTGTCCTTGTTCCGTTCTCCGCGAGTTGTCTACTAGACTTGGCTCTTAACTTCAGAAATGTTCGGTATTTCCTGGTTGCTGGCGTCTCAAGAGCTGCCATGCCTACTTTTGAGAATGCATAGACCTTAATTCCTCCAGCTCCAGCTTATTTCACATTTTTATTGTCCTAAGACTAAAGAAATACTTCCTGACATCCATCTCCGAATCTGTTCTCAACTTTTCCCTGTTGAGACTCAGTCAAGTGACTTAAGTCACGCCACTTTACAATTGTTACCCATACTGAACCTCTCGTCACAAGGTCTTGTATAATAAGGAAATTGGATCTGTGCTCCAGTTCCCTGAATTAAGCCTGAATGCCTCCCATCCCCCCAATAGGTGGTGTATAATCCCTACGGGTTTAGCGCACCCCCATGATAATATATATGCGATGAGCTAGTGATTCACATAACATGGGGAACATTCTCTCTCCCTTCGCTTCAAAGGATGTGAAAGACTTCAAACGCCTTGAAGCATATCCCAGGGACTCACGAAAGCGCAGTAACACGATAGCAAGCAAATCACGGAACGGGTGGGACTCGAACCGTTCCGTGGTCTGTTTCATGCTAGAGCAGTTTACTGCTGGGAAACAAACCTGCGTTGATGATTAAGACACATGGTACGTAACACATCGACTCCAGGGTGAGGGACTGATTACCTCAAATTCCTCCTCATCATCCGCCGTTCTTCTCTGTAATGGACTGAAGAAGCCACTGGCTGGCGAAACGTTTCCGTAATAAAGATTCCAAAAATAAATATACAAGTTATGACACATCAATATCTACGCCATATCAGCTTTTAATTAACAGCAAGTTACCTTATGACTGTAAGAGTTTGTCTAGTATTTGACACACTGTAAGAGGCAGAGATGTATAATGTGTCAAGTATTGGGAATGTGTTTACTTTGATTTAAAGCAACGTAGTTACTTTCGGAGCTTCGTAAACAAATACTTGTATCCTTTACACATCCTTACCAGCAGCGTTGTATAACCCACAGGGATTTATCACTTTAATTTATTATTATTGTTGCTATTATTAATTATTATTATTTATTATTTGTAAAATTGTTTGCCAAGTATCCACCAGTAAATATCCTATAAATATCCATCCATCTGTCAAGGGATGTGAAGGTTTGACACCTCGTATATCACCCACCTGAAGCTACTATGTAGCCGGGTAGTGAGGCTGTGTTGACAACATTAATCATTGTTACCTAACACGTAAACATTATCTTTTTTAAGAGACTTTACGGGCGAACACAAATAGGAAGCTCGTCTGTCTGGCGCTCAGCAGACGGAGGATCGAGCCTCTACCACGTCTTGCGCTGAATGACCCACATGGGTTTAGCGCTTAAATATTAATTAGGTATTGACTACAGATATGTCTATTTCCATAATTTTCATGGGAAAGCAGTAAACCTAAAAGGGTCATACAGTGCTTGGAAAATGGGAAGGTAATCTGGCTTGATCAGAGGAAAGAGTAACTCCAAATCCCTGGATCAAGACCCTTCACCAATATCAAGATGTTCATTGTGACTTACCAGTTACTACAGCCAAGAGAACAAGCAATAACCATCGTAGCAGCTTAGATGAGGTCAGTCTGGCGTCCATGGTGGGTAGGTGGACTCCCCTACTTGTGGTTGCTAGGCTCGAGTCACAACTCCTGGGCCCCGCCTCTTCACTGACCGCTACAGTATGCTGTTATCAGTGCGGGTTCACGTTCAATATGGCCGAGATAAGAATGGGTCAGAAGGTGTATATAGACACCCAATTTATTGGATAATGCTCATGTAATGCCAATTTACGGTATAATTAAGAAATTATCTGTTATAGAAGAGTTTCTCATTATTTCATTAACTAACATACATTTGTAAAGTCAAAATCAAGCATTAATAACTTGTCCTGTTTCCTGACAAATCTTACCTAACTTAACCTAAGCCTTAATAGTAACGCAGTTTCTAATTTTTTTCTAATTTTTATTTTTTTGAGCTCGGAGAAATTTCTGGACCCCCAATTTTCGGCATAAATAGGAACCAAGTTTCTGACGTGGACGAGAGGTCCAGGTGATGGCAGTTTCTAGCATAATGAGAAACCATTTCTGTGCTCCCATTTTCCGCCATGGATGGGGGTCCTTGTGTTGCCAATCGTGAGCATAGATCAGGGTGGTGGCGATGTCATCCATGTCAATATCAGTAATGGCTGGTGGCCAAACGGGTCCCTCGCTAGGAATGTGTTTTGTCCGTGTTCTGAAGCATGTTTTGTTATTAGTTTGCACTGTTTTATATATACTTTTTGTATGTGGCTGCGCATGTAAACGCGCGTCTCTTCGTTCTCGTTTCAAGTCACAGATTTGTGTTTACACTGTCAGCTGCAACTCCTGGCCCCACCTCTTCAGGACTAACAGCAGAGAAATTTAGTCTCTATAGTGTTTTGGGCCCTGTCATACCTGCTCTTGAACTAACCGCTGGAATTTGCATCTTGCTTCATCAAATTCATTTTATTGCTTTACCAATCTTAAGAGCAGTAGCAGTACTTCATGGCAGTTTAGGGGGTTATGCCAGATTTTCAATCTGGTGAGCTTAAAAATAACAAGATGCTGAAATAATCCAAGAAATAGTCTTTAAAAACAAATGGTTTTCAGTATATATGATTTTTTTAAACTATTTTCGTCTCGTGGCCACTTGTTAATGTAATAGTGAAAATTAACCTTTAAAAAAAAATTGCATGTTGGTTAGCTTTAGCCCCCCTTAGCTCCCCCACATTCCTGTGTATTCGCCACTGCTTCCTGCCATCCTTGTGGCTCAATTGTGGCTAATTTTCACATGCACACCTTTGAGCCAGTTTTTATTTCAAAAATTTTGTCCACTCTTGGTTCATGTGTCGCATACGTCGTAATTATGTACCCCCTGGTCCTCCTGTCTTGCAGTGTCATTAGGTTTACATATTTTTAAAGGACAACTCCCTCTGTTCCTCGTCTAGTCCAGCTGCGCTCTTTTGCTTACTTTCAATGCAGGTCCGGCTTTGGTTGTGTTGTGATTATCCGGTTTTCCTGTGATGTAGAGATCTAGCTCCCTTTACCCGTCTTCGTAGCTCAGCGCTCGTAGTTCTGGACTAACCTTGTAGCAAACTTGTCAGCTTTGTAAATATTGTTTGTATACTTGATGAGATGGTTCCACGCTCGTGCATCTGCCGTGTCCAGAACCCGTTACTTACCTGTTACCTGTCTCGAGGGTTCTTCTGCCCTTTCAGATTGGCCTGGGGAGTCTTCCCTGTTGATTTCCTCTTCAACCAGGCTGTTGCTGTTGTCGGCCCGCTGGTTCATACAGTTACTTCAGAAAGATTGAGCTGTCACTCTGGGGAGGTAGCGGTCCACTTTCTTATTGAAGACTAATACACTTAACCCGGCAATATTTCTGGTAATAAGTTGAGGGAATCTTGGCCTACGTATGTTAAGTGTTCTGAGTCTATGGCACCCTTGATTTTCCCTGGGTTTATATCTCCAGCGTCTTCCACTCTAGCAAGTTAGGTCAGTGTATAGGTTTGAGACCAGGCCTTATTCCATCCATATATTACAGTTCTTTGATAATGTGAAAAAATCACGAAAGCGCTTGGAATTTCACTATTTTTTAACAGTTGTTGTTTTGCAAATTGGGATATCACCTGTTTATTGTGATCTTATTGCACGTAATAATATTGGTAGAATTACCGACAATATGTTAAGTAAAAGGACACAAATGCAACTAATGTGACATTTTATTGTGGCAACGTTTCGCTCTCAGGAGCTTCGCCGTTACAAGCGTTACATGGACACAGTGGGCTATTATATACTCAAAGTGAGGTGAAATACTAGTGGTGGTCGAGGTAGTAGTAATAGTAGTAGTAGTAATACAAAAGATAGAACAATCAATATGCAATGAGTAAAAGGTGATAAAACAAATACTTGGGTAGTATAACAATAGGTTAGACAAATATTTTATGCTGGAGGTTGAAATATCGAAGGCCTGTAGGAGTGTTCCACATCTACGATGTGCTTGTGTTGAATTAGCAGAGAGACTATGTGATGTATGGTTAACTGTTTCAGGAGGATTCTGCTAAGACTCAGAGATGGTGAAGCTGCCTTTGTTTTGTTTAATTGTGTTAGAAACAGAGATAAGTGCTGATTCAAGGCATTTGCGTCTACGGAAATTAGTTTCTTTGATTACTAGTCGGGCGTCTTTGAATTTCATGAGATGATTGTTGGAATTTCGGTGTTGTACGCAGGCGTTGTTCAGGTTATCGTTTCTTCCCAACAGCCAGGTTGCATCCAACATTTCTAAAGTATTTGCACAAGCTAACACTAGAGTCGCCATTGCTTCCAGTACTTCTATTAAGGATCTAACCAGGACTAAATCCAAGCACCATGAACCAGTCAACGCAGGGTCTCACTATACCCTGTGGAGGCTGCGACAGAATTTATGTAGGAGAAACAGCAAGAAACCTCGAAACACGCATCAATGAACACATTAATGCATGCAGAAACGATAACCTGAACAACGCCTGCGTACAACACCGAAATTCCAACAATCATCTCATGAAATTCAAAGACGCCCGACTAGTAATCAAAGAAACTAATTTCCGTAGACGCAAATGCCTTGAATCAGCACTTATCTCTGTTTCTAACACAATTAAACAAACAAAGGCAGCTTCACCATCTCTGAAGTCTTAGCAAGAATCCTCCTGAAAACAGTTAACCATACCATCACATAGTCTCCCTGCTAATTAACACAAGCACATCGTAGATGTGGAACACTCCTACAGGCCTTCGATATTTCAACCTCCAGCATAAAATATTTGTCTAACCTATTGTTATACTACCCAAGTATTTGTTTTATCACCTTTTACTCATGTGCATATTGATTGTTCTACCTTATTGTATTACTACTACTACTACTTATCACTACTACCTCGACCACCACTAGTATTTCACCTCACTTTGAGAGTATATAATAGCCCACTGTGTCCATGTAACGCTTGTAACGGCTTGAGAAAGCTCCTGGAGAGCGAAACGTTGCCACAATAAAATGTCACATTAGTTGCATTTGTGTCCTTTTACTTAACATCTTATTGCACATTACCAGGTGTATCTCTCCTTCGCTTGAAGGAGTACATTTCAAGTACTTCGATTTTAAATACTTTACTGGCTTCGTGCAGTCCTCAAACGATCTCTGTACATTGTTTACATCTGATATATTTCCTGCCTTGAACGCAGCTGTCAACATTGAATAATATTCCAGACGTGAGAGCACAAATGGTTCAGTGTCTCCACTGGCGTTATTTCTCTTGTTGTGAAGTCTCATATTACCCACCCTGTTATTTTTCTGACCCTTTGCCTTATTGTTCTTCAAGCTATTGGTCATAAGACGTTATTATACATAGCCTCTAGCTTGTAGCTGCTGCTGACATGTTCAGTGTTATCAAATTCCAGCTGATTAGACATGGAAAGAAAGAAAGAACACAAAATAAACACTTGCCAACTTGAGATGTCGTTGATGTTGTTATATGCGCCACCTTAAGTCAAATATTCGCTTAATATTTAACAGTCAGTTTCTCTTTCCGGTTGCATGAGTTGCCTGCAAGTCTGATGTTGCTCTGAAGTTTTTACTCCTGTTGCAGCATTTTGAGCTTCATTAACAACGAGGAAACAAGAACCATACTCATTGTCCATGAGGGAAGGCAAAACTGGCTGGAAGGGGCGGACGACCTGGAAGGGGCGGACGAGAGAGGAGCAGGCGAGAGGGTTGGACGGCCGGGCGAGAGGGAGTGGCGGACAAATGAAGAAAACAGCTGACTGGCGTGCTGGGGATAGGGCATAGAGGTTAGTTGGAGGATAGGCGGACGAGCAACCTCTGACTGGTAGTGGTGGTAATAGCAACAGCAGTAGTGGTGGTTGGTATTCTTGAGGCCGGAGTTAAGGGAAGGAAGTGTCCGCCTGGCAAGACATTCTATTAAGGCAGCAATTTAGTGGACTCTCCTCTCCCGGTAACGTCACTCTCATTGTCGTTTAATTCCTCTCAGGATTATGCAGCTACATTAAGTTCCTTGGACCTCTTATTCCTTGGATCCCGTCCTTCCCAACTCTTTTCTAACCATTTCAACCACCTACACTTCCTTCACTCAATGCCTCTCTTCTATCTCCCTCTTCTTTCTCTCCCTCTCCCTTCCTCCCTCCCTACTTTCATACATATCATTTCCTATCTCCTCTTTGTTTATTCTTTAATAGCTCCCCCTTCCTTCACCAGCGTCACCTTCCAGACTCTCTTCAAACTTTAACACTTGCAGTAACTATCCCATATAGTGTCTACTAGCCTTCAGCCTAATCAAATAGGCTTATTAACGCACGCACTTCGTAAGCTATACTGAAATTTTTGTCGGAACGCTTTGTAAATTTAACCCCATCCCTTTCCCCATCCCTTACCCCCGGAAAGCAGGTTTCAGTTGCACTTCATTGCCAAAAAATTTACGACTCCCTCGTGTTTTTTGCCTTGAAAAATGTAAATTAAGCTAGATAAGTTGTCTATTACACCCGCACGAGGACGTATATTGGAGCAACCCCGAGGTGTAGCAGATGTTTGTGGATACATAATTTTGAAAACTTTCTGGCAACACTAAATTTGGACTCATTCTTGTTGACCCTGCCCTTGAAGTCTTATTTGTTTACTGGCTAGTTGCAAAACCAAGTTCTATCTATGGGATACTACTAGCTCTTATCCCTTTTCTCAGTGCCGATGACAAAACAGTCTGCTAACATACAGGTATTTACTACCATGCGAGGAGAAGCAACAGGTGTTAAGATTGCCCATACATTTCCACCTACTTGGAACTGAACCCGGGTCTTTCAGATGGGATCTGAACGCTCTACCACCGAGAAAATAAACCCCAAGATTAATATCAATTTTCATATCTAGGTATCCAGATCTGTTGTAAAACCACAAGACTTTGAGGTCATTTATGATTCTCAGATGAGAGTTTCGCTGTTACTCTCCGTGTTAAAGTGAGTAACGTTGTCAGTATCTTAAATCCAGGCTGGTAATTTTTTAATCCTGCTCAATACGTTAGCGCTAGTCTTGTAAATAATTGGAATTTTTATTAAAAGTACGAAGGAAACCATTTCAGACTTCTCTAACGCTAAGAAATAAAAGAAACATTTTTAAGAAAGGGTAACTCTTGATGCTGGTAAAAGGCTCTTTAACTCCGGGGAATTGGAGCTGCCCTTCTCTTTGGTAAAGAAATGAGAATAAAGGGACACTGCTGTAGGCCTGTTGGCCCATGCTAGGCAGGTCCAACTCACACCCATTCATATACCCGTCTTACCCATATTTAAAGCTATCCAAAGTTCTTGTAACACTGCCGCTACCTGGAAGGTTGTTCCATTCATCTACAACTCTATTGCCACACCAGTACTTCCCTGTGTCCGGTCAAAATCTATTTTTTTTCCATCTTGAACCCATTGCCTGAGTCATCTCTTGGCTAGATACTTTCAGCACGTTATTTATATTCTTTATTTCTGTTTTCCATTTGTACACTTCAGTCGTATACTGTCCTAATTTTGTGTCTTACCAGTGTGTAAATACAGTGTCTACAGCCTATCTTTGTGGTCAAGATTTCTGATACATGGGATCAACTTTTCCAGTTTATTAATGTCAATTCTGGAACAGAAGACCAGAACTGAGCAGCATAATGTAAACGAGGCCTTACCAAAGATGCATGAAGCTGAAGTATAACCTTAGGAATTCTATTAATGCTTCTTGATATGAAACCAAGAATCCTATCAGTTTTATTACGAACCTTACGCACTGTTATCATGGCTTTAAATTTCTACTAGTCTGAATTTCTAAATCTTTTCCCCATTTAGTTTAAGATCTACATTTCTTGGCTTGCATGTACCATAGTTTATTTTTTCGTAAGATTTGAAACTCACATTTTTTTGCTTTGAACTACATCTGGCACTTGTCGGATCAAAACTGTCTACCTGCCATTTCCCAGCCGCTGTAGATCCTCAAATACATATTTGATGTACATTTCATTGTCCTCAGTGCTATGACGCAGTCTTAATATGACTGTATTCTAAAGAGCGCATTTAATAACATTTAATCACATGACTTCCGTGGCAGACCACTAGTAGAAACCTGAGATAATCCGAGAGAAACGGAGAAAAAATAACCAGCTCAAATGTTCTGATAGAAAAGAAATTATAAATCCTGTACAAGAGATTAACAACAATAGTCAGTTCTCTGCAGAATTTTCTGAACCTAAACTGATCCGGGAGCTAAATCACCTTACTATGTTGGTAAGGTTTGCGCATTGTAGTAGGTTCACCGGTCTCGTCTCGGCCCGGGTCTTTTCCAGATGGTGACCCGGCGAAGGTTCGAGGGGTGACAAAGACTTGGTATCTGCGAGGGATACCACATCCGTCCAAGAGTGCTTGCCTGCCTAAGAGCCCAGCATCTCTCTCTCGGGTGAGAATAATTTCACTTTCGTCTAAATTTACTGATACAGCCGAAGACGCCAAACAAACTACAGGTAGGACTGCGGAATGCTAAAAAAAAGAATAGTTTTACTTGCTTTGTGATTGTGATTTGACGTATGAAAGCGAGCTGCTCATACAAGCATAAAGTTGATAATGATAGTGTAAATGGGATAATGTTAGTAAGGGTATATGTTTAGTGCTGACATAAGAACATAAGAACATAAGAAAGGAGGAACACTGCAGCAGGCCTGTTGGCCCATACTAGGCAGGTCCTTCACAATCCGTCCCACTAACAGAATATTTGCTCAACCCAATTTTCAATGCTACCCAAGAAATAAGCTTTGACAATTCTACCCACTCATGCGCGAGTCCCACTCAAATCCAACCCCTCTCACTCATGAATTTATCCAACCTAAATTTGAAACTACCCAAGGTCCTAGCTTCAATAACCCTACTAGGCAGACTGTTCCACTCATCAACTACCCTATTTCCAAACCAATACTTTCCTATATCCTTTCTAAATCTAAACTTATCTAACTTAATCCATTATTGCGGGTTCTCTCTTGGAGAGATATCCTCAAGACCTTATTTATATCCCCTTTGTTAATACCCATTTTCCACTTGTATACCTCGATCATGTCTCCCTCATTCTACGTCTTACAAGTGAATGTAATTTTAGGGTCTTCAATCTTTCTTCGTAAGGAAGATTTCTAATGCTATGTATTAATTTAGTCATTCTACGCTGAATGTTTTCTAACGAATTTATGTCCATTCTGTAATATGGAGACCAGAACTGAGCTGCGTAATCTAGGTGAGGCCTTACTAATGATGTATAAAGATGTAATATAACCTCTGGACTTCTGTTGCTAACACTTCTTGATATAAATCCCAGTAATCTATTTGCCTTATTACGTACGCTTAGGCATTGCTGTCTTGGTTTAAGGTTGCTGCTTACCATCACCCCCAAGTCCTTCTCGCAATCTGTATGGCTAAGTTCTACGTTATTTAACTTATAAGTGCTTGGGTTATGGACACTCCCGAGCTTCAGAACCTTGCATTTATCTACATTGAACTGCATCTGCCACTTTTCTGACCACGAATTAAGTTTGTCTAAATCTTCCTGAAGTTCTATGACATCTATGTTTGAATCAATTATCCTACCTATCTTCGTGTCGTCGGCGAATTTGCTCATATCACTAGTAATTCCCTCATCAAGGTCATTGATATATATTATAAATAACAATGGGCCTAAGACTGATCCCTGTGGAACACCACTTGTTACAAGTCCCCATTCGGATTTAACCCCATTTATGCACACTCCTGCTTCCTATTGGTGAGCCATGACTCGATCCATGACAGCACTTTTCCCCAATGCCATGAGCTGCCACTTTCTTTAACAGTCTCTGGTGCGGTACTCTATCAAAAGCCTTACTAAAGTCTAAATAAACAATATCGAATTCTTTATCGTGATCAACAGCCTCAAAAGCTTTACTGAAGAAGGTTAATAAATTAGATAGGCAGGAACGGCCCTTGTGAATCCATGCTGGGTATCATTAATCAAATTATGGTTATCTAGATGGCTTCTAATAATATCAGCTATAATTGACTCTAGTAATTTGCCTACAATTGAGGTCAGGCTTATTGGGCGGTAGTTTGACGGTAGTGACTTGTCCCCTGCTTTAAAAATAGGAATTACATTAGCCATCTTCCACATATCAGACACTACACCTGTTTGAAGAGATAAATTAAAAATGTTAGATATTGGTTCACAGAGTTCCATTTTGCATTCCTTAAGAACCCTTGCAAAAAGCTCATCAGGACCCGGCGATTTATTTTGTTTCAGTCGGTCCAGCTGTTTCATAATCATTTCGCTAGTGACTGTGATATTACATAATTTATCTTCTTCTGGGCCTCTGTAAAAATTAATTACTGGGATATTATTAATGTCTTCCTGTGTGAAAACCGAGAGAAAATAATTATTAAAAATAGAGCACATATCATTCTCCTTGTCAGTAAGATGCCCAAAGTTATTTTTAAGGGGACCTATCTTATCCCTAACTTTTGTTCTAAAATCGAACTGTTCTGGTGTTTTGTCAATAAACATTCTCAAACACTATTTTTTTTTGTGTTAGTAATAATGGTAGAATAACCGACAAAATGTTAGGTAAATGGACATAGATACAACTAATGTGACATTTTACTGGGCATCTGTGTCCACTTACCTAACAATGTTCTGTACTTATTGAGAAAAAAATTGCCTGGACATTTTCTCAATTAAATTGGCCATTGATGAGACGCTGAAGGTGTGTCATTGAAGTATATTTGCGTTTTTCCTTCATCTGTTTGCGTTCTCCTGCCTTTTTTTATTTTAATTTTTAAGTTCTCAATGAGTTAGGCAAATTACCTGCATGTATTTTTCTATGCTCTCAGCCTGTCAAAAGTCATTTGAAAAAAGCTCACTTCAAGGGATATGTCGTGATTCTGCAGAAGGGCTCGTACTCCAAGGAATTAAGAGTTACCCCCTCTTAATTGAATCAAACCTGATAACCTCTATTTTTCTAGGCTCTGTATGTCCCCTATAGGTTCAACGCTTCGCCATTGCTATAGTCATCTAACTTAATTTCTCGAATCTGTGCTGATAGAATCTCTCAAATACGTCAGTTGGGGAATAAATAATTGCTGAGAGTGATGTCACTGAGAAAAGTTTAGAGTGACGTTTATGATACCTGGCCGTGTTTTCGTACAGTGATTCTAGTTGTCCACAAAATTGGGCCAGATGAGATATTCATAAAACTGGCCTTGGTCTTAAGCCTCGTAAAAAACGTAAACATCCCAGGCATCCTTTCGGTATTGCAAAAACAAAACTACACGACAGATCCAGCTAGACTATAATGGTGAACACTTCATCCAGACGGAAGGACTGATTGCCTAGTTTTATACTGTCTCCAGTTTCAACCTTTTTTAATTACCTCTGTATTGAATTGATAAAAGCCACTGGTTGGCGAAACATCTTCAAAATAAAGCTAACCAGGGGTTGCATGTGTCTTTTTCGTCAACTTATCGGAATTGTATACCATTACTGCTACACTTAGCTGTTGGTCCTTGAAACATCTCGTAAAGTAGGTCACTGAACTAACTGAAGTTCCATAACAAGACCAAACACGTTCCCTTGAAGGTACTCTGGAAGTTTCTTAAGGTTTCATTACATCAACCTTAAAGGTTGTAGCCAGACACAAAGTTGACGTAGCCTGGCCAAGAGGCCTCGGTGTTATATCCGGCAACGTCCAGGGTAGCTACATAACTAATTAAACCTAGAGTCGAACGTCCAGGGTAGCTACATAACTAATTAAACCTAGAGTCGAACGTCCAGGGTAGCTACATAACTAATTAAACCTAGAGTCGAACGTCCAGGGTAGCTACATAACTAATCTTGGAAAAAAAAAGTGGTGTTTCAGAGTGACGAGGCTTAATTAGCAACGATAACTAAATTAAAGCTGATATGGAGGAAGGTTTCTTACTGTTGATAAATATTATTATTTGTGAAAATCCAGAATGTAACTGGGTAAAAATATGTACTTGCGTAATAATCTGGAGCAATAAGTCTGCCTTAAAACTATGCCAAGGAATTGACACTCTCTCATGTCTTAAAACACTGATACACCAGTTGTTTTTTCTAAATTTGCTGGGATATCTAGTATGGCGAACACAGCCTCGTAGTCTGTTGAACCTGTGGAAAGGAAGTGGTGAGTATCACCATTGTAAATGTTGGAAAAATTACCGACAGTGTATTAGGTAAAAGGACATTTTATCGTGGCAGGTAAATCACGTTATCATCAGAATACGAGGCAGAGACGTAGTGATTGAAGTATCTTACAAGCTACAGCCACATCTATTATGTTGTTGATATTGATCGTGGTCAGCGCCTTGCACCGAAGGTTGCATAGTGTGCATAGATTTATTACCATTTTTACCCCCTTCAAAGAAGGGGGTTCCTCGATACTCATGAAGGACTCTTTTATCCTTTGATAAAACTCGACTGCATTCAATTATTCCCCAGGTGCTGTGTGACCCCCATGCGGATTTAGTGCTCAACCATGAATAATATATGATGAAAATTGCAGGGGTTTGTGCTGCCTCTGCACACTAACCCTGCACACTAACCCTGCACACTGGTCCTCCACACTAGCCCTGCACACTAGCCCTGCACACTAGCCCTGCACACTGGTCCTGCACACTGGTCCTCCACACTGGTCCTGCACACTGGTCCTGCACACTGGTCCTGCACACTGGTCCTGCACACTGGTCCTGCACACTGGTCCTGCACACTGGTCCTCCACACTGGTCCTCCACACTGGTCCTCCACACTGGTCCTCCACACTGGTCCTCCACACTGGTCCTGCACACTGGTCCTGCACACTGGTCCTCCACACTGGCCCTGCACACTGGTCCTCCACACTGGTCCTCCACACTGGTCCTCCACACTGGTCCTGCACACTGGTCCTCCACACTGGTCCTGCACACTGGTCCTGCACACTGGTCCTGCACACTGGTCCTGCACACTGGTCCTGCACACTGGTCCTGCACACCACCCCTGCACACCACCCCTGCACACCACCCCTGCACACCACCCCTGCACACCACCCCTGCACACTGGTCCTGCACACCACCCCTGCACACCACCCCTGCACACCACCCCTGCACACCACCCCTGCACACTGGTCCTGCACACTGGTCCTGCACACCACCCCTGCACACTGGTCCTGCACACCACCCCTGCACACCACCCCTGCACACCACCCCTGCACACCACCCCTGCACACCACCCCTGCACACTGGTCCTGCACACCACCCCTGCACACTGGTCCTCCACACTGGTCCTGCACACTGGTCCTGCACACTAGCCCTGCACACTGGCCCTGCACACTAGCCCTGCACACCACCCCTGCACACTAGCCCTTCACACTAGTCCTTCACTCTAGCAATGATCCCACATTCTTACAAAATAATCGACAACAATACATCATTCTACGGCTGAATAAACTGCAAATCTTCAAGAAAGAAATTTATTTTTCACGCTTCTCGCATAACTCGTAACTTACCTTTTATTGTTAATCGACTAAGGTAAAGGTGACAGTCCGCAGTAAATGGAACATAAAATAGGCCATATTTACATTAAAAACTGCGTAATTTACTGTCATGGAAAAAAATAAAATTTATTCAGATATATTTTAAGCGTTAAAGCGAAGTATTGGCGATTGGAGAGAATAGAAGAGAAAGAAAGATGCGAAAGGGAGAAATGAACAAGGGGAAAAAAAAGTTAATGAGACAATGGGGTAGAAGAGAGGGGTCAAAATGTCCGAGGGAAATGGCACTAAGGAAACTGAAGACACCTTTAAAAAACAAGACAGACAGCCAAAACAAGACAGGCAGACAGAATGAGACACAGACAGAACCTTGGGAGAGAGATACTGTTAGAAATAACAGACGACCGCTTCCGAAGAGGAGAGAGAGATATATATGTAGATAAATATAGAGATACATAAAGATAGATATAGAGACATAAATATATACAGATATAGTGATATATATATATATATATATATATATATATAATTACCGTCCTGCCAAGTGAGTGAGAGACAGAAACCTGTATCTGTTTTACATGATGGTAGGATTGGTGTTCTTTTTTCTGTCTCATAAACATGCTGGATTACAGGTATATCTTGCTACTTACACTTTAGGTCACACTACACATTCATGTACAAACATATATATATACACACCCTTTGGGGTTTTCTTCTATTTTCTTACTAGTTCTTGTAATAGTAGCCTAAACGAAGGTAACGTGGCAATAAATAATCAATAATCAGTATCAATGCTTGTGGGATTTTTCTAATGCTGTCATATTCAAAATTCTGACTATGGGAACTGGTATGCCTGTGGGCACTTTCTGTTCCCTCTCTCTCTCTCTCTCTCTCTCTCTCTCTCTCTCTCTCTCTCTCTCTCTCTCTCTCTCTCTCTCTCTCTCTCTCTCTCTCTCTCTCTCTCTCTCTCTCTCTCTCTCTCTCTCTCTCTCTCTCTCTCTCTCTCTCTCTCTCTCTCTCTCTCTCTCTCTCTCTCTCTCTCTCTCTCTCTCTCTCTCTCTCTCTCTCTCTCTCTCTCTCTCTCTCTCTCTCTCTCTCTCTCTCTCTCTCTCTCTCTCTCTCTCTCTCTCTCTCTCTCTCCTCTCTCTCTCTCTCTCTCTCTCTCTCTCTCTCTCTCTCTCTCTCTCTCTCTCTCTCTCTCTCTCTCTCTCTCTCTCTCTCTCTCTCTCTCTCTCTCTCTCTCTCTCTCTCTCTCTCTCTCTCTCTCTCTCTCCTCTCTCTCTCTCTCTCTCTCTCTCTCTCTCTCTCTCTCTCTCTCTCTCTCTCTCTCTCTCTCTCTCTCTCTCTCTCTCCACACTCCAGTGAAGACGTCCTTTGGGATCGTATTTCCTTGGATATCCTCTTTTCTGCAACTTTCAAGCTCCTTATGGTGTTGATTGCAACACGAAAGGCCTATAGCTATCATTCTACTCGAGTATATATATATATATATATATGAGAGAGGGGGGAGGGAGAGAAATATGGAGAGATAGAGAGATATATAGATAGAGATAGAGAAAGAGTGAGAGAGTACTTAGCTGCCCGCCTCTGTTTCAATCACAGAATAATTCGCTCTTACGTTCAACGGAAGTCTTATAGATGGCGGCACTGCTGCGATATACGAGCTTCCTCCTGAGAACACAGTAATTGAAAAGAAGCATCTTACGCAGCCGCTAGTCTGGCTGAAACATGAAACTTGCGTGGGGAGGGGAAGGCATTACTTCTTTTTGGCAACACTTGACTTCTATTATTTCCGGCTTGCTTAAGCCGGAAATAAGATCTCTCCACTGATACATTTTATATTTTATTTTGGCAAGTGTAGTGACGTTTTTATCAGCTGATATAAGAAGTTATTGTAGCTTGGTAAGGTAGAGGGAGTGGCGACGAGGTTAGTACTTTCATTAAAATAATAACTCGATGGGGGAGGAAGCCTTTATCACTAAAAGGCTTGGACTATGTAGTTTTTATACCTATAATATACAAAAAATTGGAACTGCTTGGGTGATTGCATTTAAATTTGAATATACCTGAGGTAACCATGTGTGATTGTGTGTACAGGTGAATATACCTGAGGTAACCAGAGGTGTGATTGTCTATATCAGAGCAAGAAGATCTACTTGTTATGCAAGGCAACACGAAATAGCACAATCTCAGTCAAGAGCTACAATATAAGCGTAAGGGCATTTAAACTATTAAAGTCCATACTACACTGGAACATGCTGCCATTTGAAATAATGAAATACAATAACCTTTTTAAAATAGATATTAATAATTAATCTGTAATGCGATTCAATACTGTCTTAAGAGCACAGTTCTCTCAAGAGATTCGACTTGATTTCAATGAGAGGGTTCCATATCTTAAGAATGTGTACCTGCCCTGCCCATGGATGGACCATGGGGTCGAGTGATGTATGGACCATGGGGTTTAACGCTTGCCCATGGTCATAACTTGCTCTCACGATCATGACCATCACCACGACCATTATCGTCATCCCCATCACCACCATCACTACCCCCAACTACCACTATCACCACATATTTCTGTATATGTGAAGGTGTCCCTTGTGAACGAAAATACTTAATTGTTTTGCGTGATTGTGTTTGCGCGTAATATATATATATATATATATATATATATATATATATATATATATATATATATATATATATATATATATATATATATATATATATATGGAATGTTTTATTAACAGACAGAATACATCAATGGAAAACATGAACATGAATAAAATGGTACAATATATCAAAGATTATGAATCTCCTCCAGCTCCTCCGAAGCCCGACGCGAGCCAAGTATGCAGCATGCGTTTCCCCTCTGGATGGCCACGCTGAGACGCTGGAACATGAACGTGGCTGCCCTTGGGTCCCTGGTGGTGTCGATGAGTCTGGAACCCAGTTCTTTAAGGAAACGTGTTGCATTTTTTCCCCACGCTCCCAAGGTCTCTGATCCCACTGGGACAAATTTATACTGTTGGCTTATGTCCCTGTACTTGCCGATCTTGTACTCCTCCCTGTGGTCAGCAGCTCCTCCCTGTCGCCCAACACTGTGATGGATGTAGGTGTCAGCCAGTGTCGACACACAGGTATAATCCCATGCTAAGAGCTTGCCATTCTTCCAAGGATAGATGGTGATCCCGTCGGGGCGGTTTGCTGGGTTGTGGGCGTTGTTGGCTGCTAGTGATCGAGGCTCTCTCTCGGCTGGGCATCCAGCTGTAGCAAGGGTTCTCTTTATGATGTCGTTGACCTCATTGTGTCTTGCATGCCAACCCTTGGTTTTAGAACAGTTAAGACCATGTAGACCATATTGGTCGGCTTGCGCATCGCTGCAAATACACGTATATTCCGTGTGAATAGGGGCAGCAAGGCGCAGAGCCACTGCAATACGAAGGGTCTTAGGGTCCAGGCGTGTTCCCATAGCCGAAATGGGAACTGTTTGGAGGAAGTCCCCAGAGTGATGTGCACTCACAGCTAGGAGACGGGCAGTTTCCCTGTCTGATGTTACGGCCCTAAGCATATTGGAAAGTATCTTTTCAGCGATGGGGCCGTCCCAGCTTGACTGTTTGTAGGCCAGTTCTTCACTAGGTTTTGGTGTTGGAGCAGCAAGAGTCTCCCATTCAGTGATGGCACTGGTGTAGCAAGGGTCCTGTATTCCTGTGTGTCGTGCCTAATAGGTAAAACTGGTCAATTAGCAAGAACTCATCTAAAATTAAGTCATTTCTAAAATTTTCTCTTATACGTTTGAAGATATATTTTTTTTCATTTATGTTAATGCAAAAATTTATTAATTTACACCAAAAGAATCTTAGAAAACCTACCTAACCTTATTAAAACAAGAGCAATTTAATTTAGCCTAATCCAACTAAATATATTTTTGATACGTTTATAGTAATTTAATAATAAACAAACAAAATGAGTATACAGCATGCATGACAGTCGGAAAGTTACACACAGTAGAGATTGAATTTTTTTCGTTAGGTTCAGAATGAGTTTTACGGAATTATTGCATACACAAATTTTCACTTGTCTTATATGGCAAGATGAGCGTTGCTATTTAAGCCAAAATCGCAAGTTTTACCTAATCGGCACGACATATATATATATATATATATATATATATATATATATATATATATATATATATATATATATATATATATATATATATATATATATATATATTTACATATATATTTACATGAACTGTATGTCTAGCCGAGAGTCAAAGGGGATATAAGGTTTTTAAGTAAGTTAACGTTTTACATTTCAGGATACATGTCAGGCAGTAAATTTCTCGTGGCAGAACATAAAAATATACAGCCAGGGACGGGGGGTTATAAAAGAAGAAATTACGAGCACTGGGAAGCTTAACGTGGAACCAAAATTGACTTGGAAGATAACACGGTCCATAGACATTATTGCTTGTGTTGCTTGAATGCAAGTACAGTGAATGTAGTGTAAAATTAACTTATTCACTCAAAGCTTTGAGGCTGCTGAGCACCGTAAGTTTGACAGGTTAAAAAATATTTGTTTCAGATTCTCTTTTGTAGTGTATACAGCATGCATGACAGCCGGAAAGTTACACACAGTAGAGATTGAACTACTGCATTGGACAGGATAAAATAAACCTTGATCGGACCTCCCGGCATCTATCCACCTGTCCTTTAAATCTGCGCCAGAAACGATGTATTGAATTTGCTTCTATTTTCTCTTCATTCTCATTGTTATTTCTAACCACTGAAACTAAAACAGCTTGTAACATCCTCGTTGTACTCTATTTGTTTAAGATTTTAACATTGTCACTGTGTATCTTATATTTCTAGTAATGTTTTCTCTTTTTTTTTTTTTTCGTCCAAAGACGTTAGATTTACTTTCTTTGATCTCAGCCTCGACTCCTAACAGTATACAGGCAAGTCACCCTTCACCACTTGTCCATCTTCACCTAGCAGTACATGGAAAGAAAAAAATTAAATACACTCATAAAATATTAGTGGAATCCATCTGCAAAAAAAAAAGACCCTATAATGGACATGTTTATTAAAAAAGTAATACCCAATATTGCATTTTCTACAGCACTGTTAAGTAAACACATTGACAAACGTGTTTTATACTTTTTTTTAGTATCTGTTGTGGGTCTCATGATGAAGATTTGTATCATAGTTAAAGCCAGAGGCTTAGAAATGAGTTGAGGATAGGATAATTACTCACCTTCCGTGTGTTTGCTGCGTTGCCAAGTAACTGGAGCCAGCAGCGGTGCCAGCAGCGTGTGGTGCCAGCAACGTGCAGAACTCGCAGATGTTCCATAGTCGCATATATTCCCTGAAACACTGCGCTGCCAAAAGTGCCGCGGCCGCTTTTGTAACTGATTCGTGCTTAAATATACTTTTGTATAGATTTATGTTTTTTAGATACGAGAGAGTTGAGACATTAGCGCTGTTTAATATGCTTCGGCTTCTCTATGGTAGCGAATACCATGTATAATGTGACGTAACATGCACACAGATTAACATACCATGTATGATAAGAAAGATGCAAGTTAAAAACATGTTATTGATATATAGTAATTCAGGGATACGCTTAACCTTATTACTTTTTTTTTTTTTTGGGGGGGGGGAGGAGCCTGAGGAACAGGATTAAAAGCATATTTTAAACCTAATCTGTATTTTGCTAAACAAAATCTTAGTAGGTCAGCTGGCATTCCTTTTAAGCATCTTTCATCCCTGTGAAAACGAAGAGGCAGTCATCAGAAATTTTCAGAAAACTAATCTTTATATCTGGCATCTTTGGGAGACTGTTCTTTGCGAGTCTTCCTAAAGTGGTGAGCACGGGAAGTGAGAATTATAGTGTGGTGATACAGATTATAGAGGGTGAGTGCTGGTGATTCAATCCTGTTACGTGCTGGTGGGCGGACCCTTTATCCATGGAACTGGACCTTCTTGGATTGACCGTGATTATACGTCCTATTCCCTAGGCGCTATATGACATCTAGGGGGTTTAGCGATTACCCCTGATTATAGTAATAAAAATCCGGCTATGATGAGAGCACTGGTGAGAAAATGCTGATTATATTGTCATTAGTGTGAGATACAGTGCGCTTGTGAGCAAAGTAATCTTAGTGTGCGTGTACAGTGGTGATCAGCTGATTCTTGTTTATATTGGGCCTCTCGGGAGCCCCAAGCAAGATTTGGACAACAGCTATTCTGTGTTTACACTGCTGCCCCACTGCTGGCCTGAAAGATTACAGATGACTGCTCTGTTGACTTATCTCTTGATGGATATAGAGGCGAGTACTCTTGTGTTTACACTGTACGTCGCCCGCTGGGGTGATGCAGAGAGTACAGGAAATTTACTGTGAAATTTCTCCATAGTACTCTACGTACCTGTTGCTGTACATTGGTCCGTGTCCACGTTATGACATTTTTTCCACATTAAAGGGCGTCTGTAATATTCTGGGATGGAGAAAATTACCTCAAAGTAGGTTACCATTTGATCCATAGAACTGAAGATACCTTCTACCTTGGACTTAATCCGACTGCCTCATTACCCAATGTGATTCCATCGGATTTAACCCGTCCCCATTTATTATATTCATGGTGAAGTTCTAAATCCATAATGGGTCACCCAGCGCCTCAGCAAAAAAGGTAATGGAACTTAGTGTCTTAGCTTGACCCCTTACACCGACACACCTCCCTCGAAGGGGGCGCCTCCCCATGTAATATAAAAGCCAGAACAGTAATTTACTATGGTACCTACGACCAGGCAATTGAACACTTAGTTTCACACAGTGAGATCATAAAGTAGTTGTGTACCATCTAACTTGAGGATGCATGTTTGGGGATACTCATACAGTGCTGGTACAACCCAAGTTTGTAGCATTCTGAGCTGTGCTATATCAAAGCTTATCGTAGAAAAATATGGACCAATTAACTGAGGAAAATTTAAGTTGAGAACTATTTTCTTGGACTGTGTCGAGTCTGTTAAGTTTTGTTTACACTGCATGTTTATTTACACTGCCTGTTTGTTTACACTGTTTACATTGCTAGTTTTTCCAGATGTGAATCCTCAGCCACTGCATTGCCAGACGTAACGCGGCCATTTTTTTTAAAGTTTCTTTGTGATTAAATTTTGTCTTATTAGCATTTATTAGTTTACTCAACGTTGGTGACTGAATAAGAAAATGCCCGAAATGCCCTGCGTAACTAAGGGCTTTCCATGGGTAGTGTACTATTAACTGTGGTCCAGTATTGTAAAAAAACCATGTAACTATGTGGAAATACAGTTTATTCTCCCCAACACAATGGCACCTTATCGCGGTGGTGTGGTTTGTGTGATGTGTTCCTAGGCAGAGGTGCTGCTTCTTTAAGAGAGTGCGATTCTCCCACACAGGGTGCCTGCCTAGCTTAGAACCCAGCACCTCTTTCGGCATAAATGTTGGGGATATTTATCCTTTCGTTTAAATTTTCTCACACGCCATTATTATGGAACGAACTGTGAATAGGGATTGCGAAATCTGGAAAAATGCTTTGAATAGTTTAACTTGCTTTGTGATTGCGATTTATGCAACACAAGTGACTTGATCACGTATGTAGCAAGTTGATAATGACAGTGTCAGTTTGAAAAAATGTTAGAAACGGGATATGCTTAAACTGAATAAACACAAGGCTATAGTGCTTTGTAAATAAAAACAAAGCGTAAATAAATCAAACAAACGAAGTAGGATGAGGATAGTTTGAGAGATGACAAAAGTACTGCTCAGTTTACAAAATATACAATAAAAATTGAACTTTTCTGTATGCCTACTGCCCAGTAGGCAGTAGGCATACTCTGAGGAATTTATCTGTATTTTTCGAAACTCTTCTGAGACCCTCTTCAGCGGTATCAACATCATGGCAGTTTAAATGATTCTTCAAACTAATCCTATCCTATATTATTTCTGAATTTGTTCAGAAAGAATCCACAGTATACTTTAGATAATTTTATCTACATATCTCTTAGAATCACTCCTTTAATGGCAATGATTCTTCCCTAGTTATTCTTCACCTTTAAAGTTGGTAATGTCATTGTTTATCAGATCAGAAAAATATTCCTAACGAGGACTTAAGCTTCATTTAATGTGATCCATGGCATTAATATCCATTGTATAATGAGGAGACCAGAACTATTCTCCATA
Organism: Cherax destructor; assembly: GCA_009830355.1. Taxonomy (NCBI): domain Eukaryota; kingdom Metazoa; phylum Arthropoda; class Malacostraca; order Decapoda; family Parastacidae; genus Cherax; species Cherax destructor. The sequence goes on along the minus strand of WNWK01002489.1, from coordinate 90,819 downwards.
AACCAAAAGAGGACCTACCAGAGGTGGAATTATGTGACTTTTGTTACATATGCTTCGAATATTCTACACAGGTGTTCTCACTTCAATGTTTCGTTGGGTATTCACAGGTATGTTGTGAAACAGAATTGTGATAAGCATCACAGTCACCTTAATGATTGTTACTTTACATTCTCCTTATTTATCAGCAGTAAAATCTGATTAGAACGAGTATATTTTAGGGGTTTTCACGGGGCACAGCGTATGGTAGATGAAGACTATCCCTAGAAGTAGACTCTAGCGTTTAACGCGTGAATAATTGTATTAATATTGGTAGAATTACCGATAATATGTTAAGTAAAAGGACACAAATGCAACGTTTCGCTCTCCAGGAGCGTAAAGGCTTGAAAAAGCTCCTGGAGAGCGAAACGTTGCCACAATAAAATGTCACATTAGTTGCGATAGTGAATAATTGCCTCTATTTTCTTTCTGCAACATCTATCCACGTTGCACTGCATCTGCCACTTTCCTCACCACTTACCCTTTAAGGAGGAGAAGAGCCTTGATGCTGAAGAAGGGACCTCTTCCCTAGATCATGGGTCTAAAAACTGCTGTCCGCATCAACTTTATAAATAGTAAAACTAATAACCTTCATTTTCATTCACTTCAATCACTTATTCATTTAAATTTTATTCATTCATTTATATTTATGTATAAGACTGATTTATTTCTTTGGCCCGCAAAAAAGTGTGTAAAATATACGATGTGGCACCCGTAGGGAATAGTTTGAAGTCTCTTGCCCTAGAACCTGTCAAAATCAAAATGAACTTTTCTAGTGTCTTTCTGTTTATTAGCTATTTTCTGTCAGCGAATGTACTTGGGTAGCCATTATTCTCTCCTCTACGTCTTATTTGGAGCGTGAACTAAAAAGGAACACCACTGACCCGCTTCCCTAAAAGCTCCCTTTTTTCATTATTCTCTTGTTTGGTGCCCTGTCAAAGGCCTTGCTATGAAAAAAAGGCAAACAACGTGCTGGATGAAACAGGCATATATTGTTTTGTAAACATGGCTTCCACGTGCACACAAAAGATATGCAGTTCTCAATTGCATAAAACTATCCCATTATTTTGCGCAGTGTGTGTGTGTGGTAAATTAAATATAGCGTTAAATTAGTTTAGATTCCAATTTTGCGAACGATTAGCCGACCTCGCGACTCTAAACCACTGCTCGTTTAGCTCTTCCGTATATTCCTGTATTAGTTCTCTCTGCCTATGTTGATACTTTTTTTTTTTTTTTTTAACTTAGATGCAAAGTAGTGTCTGCATAGTTGTGTGTGGTTGTGTGTGTGTGTGTGTGCATTTCGTGCCGAATAGGTAAAACTTGCGATTTTGGCTTAAATAGCAACGCTCTTCTTGCCGAATAAGGCAAGCGAAAATTTGTGTAGGCAATAATTTCGCAAAAATCATTCAGAACATAACGAAAGAAATATATTTTATTATGTTTGTTTATTATTAAATTATTGTAAACTTATCTAAAATATATTTAGTTAATTGCGCTTGTTATAATAACGTTAGGTAAGTTTTCTAAGGTTCTTTTTGGTACAAAATTATTAATTTATATATAAACATAAATGAAAAAAAATATCTTTAAACGTATAACAGAAAATTTTACAAAGGACTTAATTCTAAACGAGTTCTTGCTAATTAACCAATTTTACCTATTCGGCACGCTATATATATAATGTGTGTGTGTGTATATATGAAAGAGAGAAATACTATTCTGAGTGGCATATTTTTTTGGCTGGTCTGGTGGCATCAGGTGTCAATAACATCAGAGGGTGAGATATAGTGGGCGACCGTGGCCAGCTAAACAAGGTAAAGAGATGGTGAGAATATTGGGTGGAGGATGTGACCTGTGCTCAGCGATGCACAGAAGCTGAGTGAACGACCAGTGAACGTTCACCTCTTTGCTGTACACCAAGTGAACGTTGACCGCTGTATTGAATACCAAATGAACGTTGACCTCTGTGGTGTACAAGTAAAAGTTGACCTGTGTGGTGAACACCAAGTAAAAGTTGACCTGTGTGGTGAACACCAAGTAAAAGTTGACCTGTGTGGTGAACACCAAGTAAAAGTTGACCTGTGTGGTGAACACCAAGTAAAAGTTGACCTGTGTGGTGAACACCAAGTAAAAGTTGACCTGTGTGGTGAACACCAAGTAAAAGTTGACCTGTGTGGTGAACACCAAGTAAAGTTGACCTGTGTGGTGAACACCAAGTAAAGTTGACCTGTGTGGTGAACACCAAGTAAAAGTTGACCTGTGTGGTGAACACCAAGTAAAGTTGACCTGTGTGGTGAACACCAAGTAAAAGTTGACCTGTGTGGTGAACACCAAGTAAAAGTTGACCTGTGTGGTGAACACCAAGTAAAAGTTGACCTGTGTGGTGAACACCAAGTAAAAGTTGACCTGTGTGGTGAACACCAAGTAAAAGTTGACCTGTGTGGTGAACACCAAGTAAAAGTTGACCTGTGTGGTGAACACCAAGTAAAAGTTGACCTGTGTGGTGAACACCAAGTAAAAGTTGACCTGTGTGGTGAACACCAAGTAAAAGTTGACCTGTGTGGTGAACACCAAGTAAAAGTTGACCTGTGTGGTGAACACCAAGTAAAAGTTGACCTGTGTGGTGAACACCAAGTAAAAGTTGACCTGTGTGGTGAACACCAAGTAAAAGTTGACCTGTGTGGTGAACACCAAGTAAAAGTTGACCTGTGTGGTGAACACCAAGTAAAAGTTGACCTGTGTGGTGAACACCAAGTAAAAGTTGACCTGTGTGGTGAACACCAAGTAAAAGTTGACCTGTGTGGTGAACACCAAGTAAAAGTTGACCTGTGTGGTGAACACCAAGTAAAAGTTGACCTGTGTGGTGAACACCAAGTAAAAGTTGACCTGTGTGGTGAACACCAAGTAAAAGTTGACCTGTGTGGTGAACACCAAGTAAAAGTTGACCTGTGTGGTGAACACCAAGTAAAGTTGACCTGTGTGGTGAACACCAAGTAAAAGTTGACCTGTGTGGTGAACACCAAGTAAAAGTTGACCTGTGTGGTGAACACCAAGTAAAGTTGACCTGTGTGGTGAACACCAAGTAAAAGTTGACCTGTGTGGTGAACACCAAGTAAAAGTTGACCTGTGTGGTGAACACCAAGTAAAAGTTGACCTGTGTGGTGAACACCAAGTAAAGTTGACCTGTGTGGTGAACACCAAGTAAAAGTTGACCTGTGTGGTGAACACCAAGTAAAAGTTGACCTGTGTGGTGAACACCAAGTAAAAGTTGACCTGTGTGGTGAACACCAAGTAAAAGTTGACCTGTGTGGTGAACACCAAGTAAAAGTTGACCTGTGTGGTGAACACCAAGTAAAAGTTGACCTGTGGTGAACACCAAGCTAAAAGTTGACCTGTGTGGTGAACACCAAGAAAGTGACTGTGTGGTGCACAACGTGACCACAAGGCGCGCTACTCGGGTGGCAGAGTAACCGCTGGCTACTGCCGGGTGAGGCAGGTGACCGTCGGCTACTGCCGGGTGGGCAGAGTGAACCGCTGGCTACTGCGGGTGGGGCAGAGTGAACGCTGGCTACTGCCGGGTGGGCAGAGTGACCGCTGGCTACTGCCGGGTGGGGCAGAGTGACCGCTGGCTACTGCCGGGTGGGGCAGAGTGACCGCTGGCTACTGCCGGGTGGGGCAGAGTGACCGCTGGCTACTGCCGGGTGGGGCAGAGTGACCGCTGGCTACTGCCGGGTGGGGCAGAGTGACCGCTGGCTACTGCCGGGTGGGGCAGAGTGACCGCTGGCTACTGCCGGGTGGGGCAGAGTGACCGCTGGCTACTGCCGGGTGGGGCAGAGTGACCGCTGGCTACTGCCGGGTGGGGCAGAGTGACCGCTGGCTACTGCCGGGTGGGGGGCAGAGTGACCGCTGGCTACTGCCGGGTGGGGGCAGAGTGACCGCTGGCTACTGCCGGGTGGGGGCAGAGTGACCGCTGGCTACTGCCGGGTGGGGGCAGAGTGACCGCTGGCTACTGCCGGGTGGGGGCAGAGTGACCGCTGGCTACTGCCGGGTGGGGGCAGAGTGACCGCTGGCTACTGCCGGGTGGGGGCAGAGTGACCGCTGGCTACTGCCGGGTGGGGGCAGAGTGACCGCTGGCTACTGCCGGGTGGGGGCAGAGTGACCGCTGGCTACTGCCGGGTGGGGGCAGAGTGACCGCTGGCTACTGCCGGGTGGGGGGCAGAGTGACCGCTGGCTACTGCCGGGTGGGGGCAGAGTGACCGCTGGCTACTGCCGGGTGGGGGCAGAGTGACCGCTGGCTACTGCCGGGTGGGGGCAGAGTGACCGCTGGCTACTGCCGGGTGGGGGCAGAGTGACCGCTGGCTACTGCCGGGTGGGGGCAGAGTGACCGCTGGCTACTGCCGGGTGGGGGCAGAGTGACCGCTGGCTACTGCCGGGTGGGGGCAGAGTGACCGCTGGCTACTGCCGGGTGGGGGCAGAGTGACCGCTGGCTACTGCCGGGTGGGGGCAGAGTGACCGCTGGCTACTGCCGGGTGGGGCAGAGTGACCGCTGGCTACTGCCGGGTGGGGGCAGAGTGACCGCTGGCTACTGCCGGGGGGCAGGTGCCGGGCGCGGAGAAGTGACCGCTGGCTACTGCCGAGGGGGGCAGAGTGACCGCTGGCTACTGCCGAGGGGGGCAGAGGACCGCTGGCTACTGCCGAGGGGGGCAGAGTGACCGCTGGCTACTGCCGAGGGGGCAGAGTGACCGCTGGCTACTGCCGAGGGGGGCAGAGTGACCGCTGGCAACTGCCGGGGGGGGGCAGATGGCCGCTGGCTACTGCCGAGGGGGCAGAGTGACGCTGGCTACTGCCGGGGCGGCAGAGTGGCCGCTGGCTACTGCCGGGGGGGCAGAGTGAACGCTGGCTACTGCCGGGGGGGCGGCAGAGTGAACGCTGGCTACTGCCGAGGGAGGGGGCAGAGTGACCGCTGGCTACTGCCGAGGGGGGCGGCAGAGTGACCGCTGGCCACTGCCGAGGGGGGCGGCAGAGTGACCGCTGGCCACTGCCGGGTAGGCAGTTTGAAATACTTCCTCACTGATGTTCCACTGTTATGCTGTTCTGCTCTGCCTTTATGCTTTTATTCTGTTCTGCTGTTATATTTTTTGTGTTCTGCTGTTTCCTGTTCGCTGACAGCTTACCATTGTTTTCTTGTGCTGTCAGTTCCCTCAAGGCTGTCTTCATGATGAAGGGCACTTGATCCAAGGAACTAAAGGTACCTTGTCCACTTTTGGATGAAACCTGTAGTCAGTTCCACTTACCAGTGTGACCCCCCTACTGGTTTACTGCTTCCCAACCAACTTGCTGTGATTACAACCGGTTATGGAATTTCCAGAATTTGATGGAATTATTGAATTTCCAGAATTTAATGGCATTATTGAATTTCCAGAATTTAATGGGAATTATTGAATTTCCAGAATTTAATGGAATTATTGAATTTTCGGAATTTATGGAATTATTGAATTTCCAGAATTTAATGGAATTATTGAATTTCCAGAATTTAATGGAATTGAATTTTCGGAATTTATGGAATTATTGAATTTCCAGAATTTAATGGAATTATTGAATTTCCAGAATTTAATGGAATTATTGAATTTCCAGAATTTAATGGAATTATTGAATTTCCAGAATTTAATGGAATTATTGAATTTCCAGAATTTAATGTAATTATTGAATTTCCAGAATTTAATGTAATTATTGAATTTCCAGAATTTAATGTAATTATTGAATTTCCAGAATTTAATGGAATTATTGAATTTCCAGAATTTAATGTTAATTATTGAATTTCCAGAATTTAATGGAATTATTGAATTTTCGGAATTTAATGGAATTATTGAATTTCTAGAATTTAATGGAATTATTGAATTTCCAGAATTTAATGGAATTATTGAATTTCCAGAATTTAATGGAATTATTGAATTTCCAGAATTTAATGGAATTATTGAATTTCCAGAATTTAATGGAATTATTGAATTTCCAGAATTTAATGGAATTATTGAATTTCCAGAATTTAATGGAATTATTGAATTTCCAGAATTTAATGGATTTATTGAATTTCTAGAATTTAATGGAATTATTGAATTTCCAGAATTTAATGGAATTATTGAATTTCCAGAATTTAATGGAATTTTGAATTTCCAGAATTTAATGGAATTATTGAATTTCCAGAATTTAATGGAATTATTGAATTTCCAGAATTTAATGGAATTATTGAATTTCCAGAATTTAATGGAATTATTGAATTTCCAGAATTTAATGGAATTATTGAATTTCCAGAATTTAATGGAATTATTGAATTTCCAGAATTTAATGGAATTATTGAATTTCCAGAATTTAATGGAATTATTGAATTTCCAGAATTTAATGGAATTATTGAATTTCCAGAATTTAATGGAATTATTGAATTTCCAGAATTTAATGGAATTATTGAATTTCCAGAATTTAATGGGATTAGTGAATTTCCAGAATTTAATGGGATTAGTGAATTTCCAGAATTTAATGGGATTAGTGAATTTCCAGAATTTAATGGAATTATTGAATTTCCAGAAATTAATGGAATTATTGAATTTCTAGAATTTAATGGGATTATTGAATTTCTAGAATTTAATGAGATTATTGAATTTCTAGAATTTAATGGGATTATTTGAATTTCAGAATTTAATGGATTATTGAATTTCCAGAATTTAATGGAATTATTGAATTTCTAGAATTTAATGGGATTATTGAATTTCTAGAATTTAATGAGATTATTGAATTTCTAGAATTTAATGGGATTATTGAATTTCTAGAATTTAATGGGATTATTGAATTTCTAGAATTTAATGGGATTATTGAATTTCTAGAATTTAATGGGATTATTGAATTTCTAGAATTTAATGGGATTATTGAATTTCTAGAATTTAATGGGATTATTGAATTTCTAGAATTTAATGGGATTATTGAATTTCTAGAATTTAATGGGATTATTGAATTTCTAGAATTTAATGGGATTATTGAATTTCTAGAATTTAATGGGATTATTGAATTTCTAGAATTTAATGGGATTATTGAATTTCTAGAATTTAATGGAATTATTGAATTTCCAGAATTAGTTCTCACTATATTGCAAAGTTAAAACACATTAAAACCACAGACAAAATCCTCTTTGTTTTCGTATTCAGAAAGATGAAGGTAGAAGGAATTTTTTTTTTAAGGCAGAGTAATTATTAAGCAGAAATCAATAATGATGGTTAGGACACGGGCAAAGAGGCAATAAAGATGGCACAGGGCAATAAAGATGACACAGGGCAATAAAGATGACACAGGGCAATAATGATGTGCTCTGGGAGAGAGAGATGGCTGGGGCGCATGGCAAGATCTGCACCTCCCGAATTTGTCTTATTTAGCATTTTCTCTGCTCAAAGGTAACTTTTGCGCTGATGAAGTTTTGGGAGTTAATAGACGTGGTAATTAGTCAATTACCTGCGAGGTGGCGCTCTTAAAACTACTGAGATACGAGGTGATCCCTAAGACTTTTGTCCCTTCTCTCTTCACCCCCTTCCCTTATCTTTCCCCATACGCATCCCTTCACCTATCTTTCTCTTACCCCATCTTTCCCCTCCCCCACCTTTCCCTTTCCATTTCCTCCAGGTTGCGACTCTCCCCCCCCTACCCATTCAGTGAGTTTGTCTTGAGAGAAGGGGCCTTTGTTGAAGGAATTAATTCTATCCTCCACTTGGCTTAAATTTAATTACCTCCCATTCATCAGGTTCCATAGGAATCCTACGGTTTAGCTCTCCCAGTGATTATAATGAGAATACTACTGTATGAAATTCAAGGTTAGGGAAGTGAAGAATTCCTCGTCAGATACAGCAACAACTTGGGATCTTAATATAGGGAATTCTTCATTTGCCTAACCTTTAGTCATGACCTACTTCCACATTTCGATTTGTCAAATGTGATACCACCTACGACTGCTGCACCTCACCTGTCTACAGTATATAAGCCACTTCTTCGTGCATGTGCTGTTATTTTTAAAACTGATGGACTGATTACATCGACTCAAGGCTCAGGGACCGATTACCTCAAACTCCTCCTCCTTCTTCACCATTGTCCTTTGTATTGGACTAATGAAGCCACTGTGTGGCGAAACTTTTCCTCAGTAAAGATACCCAAGTGTTGCATATGTGTCTAACTTATCAACTAGTCGGTTCTCTGAACTATTTATCTACAAGATGAGGTTTGTTCTGCCTTTTTTAGTATTACCCATGGTGGAACAGTCTGCCTAATAGGATCATTGACGCTAATACCTTGGGTACCTTCAAATTTAGGTTAGATAAATATACGATTGAAAGGGGATGGATCTGAGTTGGGACTTGAATATGAGTTAACAGGTTGGGCAAATATTTTTGTTAGTGGGTTTGGGTTTGAGAAAGAGTTGCCTAGTATGGGCCAATAGGCCGGCTGCAGTGTTCCTCTTTTATGGTCATATGATCTACAATGGTTATAACTATGACCATAATTTTTAAAGGGATGGACCGGTAAGCCAGCGGAAGGCCTCGGTCAAATGACCAAAAGCTCCAACGGCGGGTCATCATCTAAGACCCGCGTCAGGAAACACTTGTCCTGTTTCCTGACGAACCTTACCTAACTTGGTCCTGTATGACAATGTATGCGGCAAGAAGCAATAGATGGCGTGTAGTGTTGATAGATGGTGTTGGTCTTATGGTGGGTCACTGCAGAGGTATTCATTTTAACATTTCGTTCTTCAGGTAAGCTGCGGATTTCTCGACCATTTCCTGGATTTCCTGACGTTTTCCCCCACAAAAGGTAAGTAAACAGTAAATAAACTTGATATTCTGAATGCAGATTGAGAGCTCAAGAACCTGTAAAAAACCTTGATAATTGATTCTTACAAATTGGCTTAAAAAGGTTAGAAGTGATCGAGGTTCCAGGGCCACGTTTCTTCTTATATCAGTTCTAAGACTGCACTCCACTAGGGGTAGCAAGCTTGACAGGTTCTCGGTTCACTGTGTATGCATTCCCAGAGTGCTGTACCCTGGCCCAGGAGTGGTTAGCTCGCCCACCTGTTGGTGCCGAGGCGAAGGCTGCCGTAGCGAGCCCATACCATGTCCTTAGTGACTTCATGGGCCATAACCACAGGTACTTGGTAGTAGGTAAGACACATAGGCAACAGTTAGGCAACTTTATTACAAACGTTGCGCCTACACAGTAGGCTTCTAAATCGAGTACAGAAAATAGGATCGTCACATCTCTACTGCTCCTGCCTATTTTCTGTACTCGACTGAAGAAGCCTACTGTGTAGGCGAAACGTTTCGGAATAATGTTGCCTATGTGTCTTACCTACCAACCTGTCGGTATTATTTACCATTTTGATATTCAGGAAGTGGGTGTTTGGCCCTCCACTTTCAACAGAAATCGTCAATTTGAGACGAATTTGTTGAGTATGTGGGGGTTTTTGGTTTCCAGCTAATTCATTTGAATAGTTTGTTCATAGCTTACATGAAGACAGAAACTGGGAAGATTGATCTGTATATTTCGACCCCCTTTGGGGATCCTCTTCAGCAGATACACAAGTGAAAGGAGAACATTAATTTGTAAGGAATGTTGCGCCTCTCACCGTGCGGGAAAGTAGTGTGTGTGTCAGCTGAGTGCGTATGAGGGCAGGTCAAGGAGTGTGAGAGAAAACAGGTCCTGTACAGAAGCTACACGACAGTATTTCCGAGTGTTTGATCGTTGCTTTTGTTCGTTAACTTTATCTTTGTTTTTATTGTGCCTGTGATGTATATATATATTTATTAGTAAGAGTGCCGAGTGACCTAAAAGGTCAATGTATACTACTACTACCACTACCACTACTACCACCACCACTAACACGGTCAAGCGGATTAGTAATTATCACAGCTACTACTATCGCGAAGCGTGTAGAATAAAGTGTATGAGCGAAGATTGATATAAATAAGAGATACTAATAAGCTATCTAGAAAAAGACTTCAAAATATTGAATTAAAATATAATGGAACAAAGTATAGCTGAAGGGATATACTTTCTGTACCTATCAAAAGTGACCTTTTGACAGTCACACCAGTGAAATTACATTATGTAAATATGATCTGATTAGCATAGGGAACTTTCCCTTATTTTGTATGTTCGAGTCCCTTTTAATTTCATTAGAGGTGTCCAATCTTCAGCACTTTTACCCCTACGGTGGGTCACCCTGTCGTAGTGGCTTGGTCTGAGCGACCTCCTGACCTCACTAATCACTCGGCATCCCATTTTGCTGCCTAAATGCTTTAGAGATTTTCAGTTTGGAGGAAATTATCTGTAGTTTACAGGGTTGCCAGATGGTCTTGTAAAAAAAAATATGACGCTTCATATAAAATCCAAACACAGGAAATTACATATGCGCATTTCTAATGTAAACACAGATGGGCATGAGTTATAGGTATTTACCCTTCGTGGCATGCAAAGAGTATGTTACAATTTATTCGGCGTATGTCACACTCCCATATAGGCTGCCTCCGAACCAGCGAACCGGGTGCTAAGGGTTTAACGATCGATAGGGTACCCGTAGTTAAATCAGTACCTTGGTTCATTGCCCAATCACATGCAAGCCCGCCAAAGCTGAAGCAAAGTGGTTCACTTGCGGTAAGCATTGACAGACTTGCCTACCTGCTGGTTGAGTACGGTGCACTCTCTCTGGCTTCTGCTTTGCCATCTGTCACCGTGGTGTACACTTATTATTTTATTTGTACATATTGTACATACCTGTATATAATGGGTGAAGGCAAAATATATATTATAGTCTACTGCTGAGTTTGCTCCAACTCCCATTACGACCAGGTCTCACAGGCCATTCATTACCTGTATTTGTAATACCCTTATAGGTATTTCTCTAGACTCTCACATCTTAATACTTGAAGTAGTTGGCCAAGTGAGGCCTTAAATGTGGCGTAACGTTAATGAACCTTACAATAGGTGGGAATTAGCTAGGAGGTGAGGAGAGTCAGGGATATAATAGGAAGTTTGTGTAGGCGTGCTCCTTCAAGGAGCAGGTGGGTTGGGTGTATGCGTGTGTTTAATTTGGAAGTTGTTTAGTGGAAGGGTTGTGTGATGAAAATAAGCTAAGGGGGGTGACACGATGGCCTGGAGGAATGAATAAAGTAGAGGAGGAGGCTGGAGCGAGTGGAGAAGAGGGCGTTTCAGAGACACGCAGCTGAAATTTCTGAAAATCTCTAGAGTAAATATACCTTTTTCTCGCTTTTCTGGAGGTAAATAACACCTTTGTAAACACAACGGAAACATTTCAGGTACACATTTCACCAGCTGTTGTTGTATAATCTTGTTTATAATTACATTTGTCCAGGCCTGTGAAACTAATGTTAATACTATAACAAATTATCATGCTCATTTATCTTTTGATATAACTAAATTCATTTTGTTTGTCTCTGGCGTAATTAGAGAAATCCATAAGGTGTGTATTTAATTAAGAAGCTTAGTAAATGCCACTAAAACTGCCACCCTTATTGAAGAGACGTTATAATTATTGTAGCAGACAGCCTATTTACGTGTGGTGGTTTATAGGCCTCTGTATAATACCACTTAAGCTCGCTTAAATCCCCCTCCCTTACCCTCTCTCTTCTCTCCTCTATCTCTTCCTTTCCCTCCCCCACGCTGGTTCACCTTAACGCAATGGTAGGTTTTGATTGGTTTATGCCTTGAGGTAAGGAGTCTCTTCTCTGGACTGCCACTTTCCTCACAGGATGCTTGCCAGACTACGAACTCAGCATCTCTTTTGCATCTCTTAAAGCGCTGAATAACCAAACTGTTCTAGGGCTTTGTAAATAAAACAAACGCTACGACGTTGAACCACGTACATAAGTGTCCTGAAGATTTAATAATCACCACTAGCATCCACTTCGTTTCTCGGTTTTGTCTGGAATTCAGTGTCCTAGATAACCTAAACAAAAATTGTGATATTTCTCACAAGATGCAACAGCCATTAAGGATTGAAGCCAATCATAAGACGCATCGTAAAGTTATTTCCCTAATTTAGGCAGTAGAGGCTTGCTTCATAATACTGATATTCTAGTCTAGATGTAATCACCTCACAAAGAAACCTACACCATTTCTTGTGTTCAATAACGGATTTTAACACTTCACATAAATAGTAATAGTGTGGGTTTCAGACAGAATAATTGTGCGAATGATTGTGTAGAAAAATCTGTGCTGGACAGACTGTAAGTGTCGAAAGTGTCGCTGATATTGACATCTGTTAATATTGTGGGTACTAGGATTTCTATGAGATGAGGACTCGTAATGTGCAGTTACCAAAAGAGTCGTAGAATCGTGTGTCCTCTGTAGAGTACCACAGGATCCTCGCTTCTCTCGGCTTCAATGTGCTGTTTGCCCTGGCCCACTATGCTTCTGTTTACCCTACGCTCAAGAAACTACATAAAACGAAGCTTGGTGGTTCCAGTAGTTATGAGAGGAGAATCTAATGTTAATTGTATTATTCGTAAATCCTGAATTGTAACGGAACATGGCAAGAAAAATTTTCGCATCTACTCGCTACATTGTAGTGGGATCAGTAAGAATCAATGAAGTGTTTAAGCCTTTCAAATTATCAGTGTGTTTCGACGAAGGGTTTCGAGGATTACTCAGACGTAACTTAAAAGCAGTTCAAGAACAGAACTGTTTGTAGGGCTGAGGAAAAATATTTATTGGATTTTTATCCCTTTACATAATTAACTAAATGATTGATGAAATTATCAGTTACTTCACCCTAAAATTTTAATTGTAAGGAATATACCACTGTTCTGTGTATGCTTCCCGTGACTGTTGGACTATTCTATTAAAGATGAAGCATCATGTAATTCGACTAAAGTGGAGTTGCATGGAATTCTGTGATCAGTCGGTTTAATACATGGAGAGTAGGGAATTTTCAGAGTTAAATCTTTCACGCATCTTCGTATATTTGGTGGAGGATGGACAGTACCTATCAACACAGAGGACATTTTCTTGTTCTTTCTAACAGCGAACATTAAAGGCAAGAATTCATCCCAGTCTCTTGAGTAAAAGCAAGGGGCTGTAGATCCTAGTTTGCTTTAATAATAAAAGCTACAACTCTACAAATATTTGATAAACAGGAGTGTCGATGTTTACTGAAAGGGAGGAGGGCACACACCCAAAGGTGATTTCAACGACAGAAATAGACTAGTAGAAATTGGACCCACACGGAAGACCGGAATTAACGAGGATTAGGATGGTGATGGAAAACTGTTAGCATGTCAAGGCCAAAACGAGAAAGAGAAGACAGTGAACCAGCAAACTGGTGTTTACAGTAAGATCATCTGATATAGACGAAATAGCAAAAGATGTTTTTGGATGCTGATGAATACACTGTGCTGAACTTGTATGTTGCGTAAGTAAATAATAAGGAAAAGATAACAGGTGGTGGACGAGAAAACCCGGATTTCAGAAAAGGAAAGTTTGTAGTGATAGATTTCCTGAATACGGTATAATGGGAATAGCGACTGAACGAAAGTCGACGAATGAGATGCAGAACCTACCTAGCTGGAAAGTGTCTGGATACAGAAGATAACTTCATGACCAGAAGAAGAAGAGGCAATCTTGGAATCTGCAGCGCCAGCATGAATCCCCCTCACATGAAAAGCACGTTAAGAGACTTGGAAAACTGAAGAGGTGCGCAGCGAAACAAGAACCAAGACTACGATGAGAGGATAAAAGAACTGATCCCGACGACATTAGAGAGCAGAAGAATAAGGGGAGCCATAACGGCATACAAAATACTCAGAGGACTTCATAGGGTGGACAAGAATGCGCTGATCGAGAGATGGCAAACTAGTTCAAGAGGGCAGAGTTGAAAATTAAAAGACGTGTCAGAGATATCAGGAAGGATTTCTTCACCCTCAGGATGGTCGGGGAGTGGAATGACCTTGATGTAGCAGTGAACGCAGCCTGTATACGTGGTTTCAAGAATAGGTACGATAGGGCCCACGAGGTTAATATAAAGTTAATTTATATACAGGGTGTTTGTAAACGATGGACCCAATTTCAAAGCAAACTGCTTTGAAATTGGGTCCATCATTTTGTAACACCCTGTACTTATTAATACATAAACATTGTTAACATAAACACTGTAAATATATAAACATTATAAATCTAACCTATTATTTAGACATTTCGCTGGAAAGAAATTGCAAAAATCACACAAAAGTAATTCAGGTGGATTACTGTTTTCGCAAAAAAAAAAAAAAAACTTTTTCATCTATGATAAGTTTGTTATTGGAAGCAATGTTTTTTTTTTATTTTTTGGCTTAATTAATTTTCCACCTATAACAACCTCGTCTTTGAATATCAGTTATAAAAGTCTAATTACCAAATAGATTATTCTGATGTTATTGTATAATTTATTCTGAAACAGCACGAATTATTCTGCTGTTGCTGTATATATCTGAATCAGTGAGTATGTATTATTCTGATGTATGTATTATTCTGATGTATGTATTATTCTGATGTATGTATTATTCTGATGTATGTATTATTCTGATGTATGTATTATTCTGATGTATGTATTATTCTGATGTATGTATGTATTCTGATGTATGTATGTATTCTGATGTATGTATTATTCTGATGTATGTATTATTCTGATGTATGTATTATTCTGATGTATGTATTATTCTGATGTATGTATTATTCTGTTGCATATTATTCTGTTGCATGTATTAGTCTGTTGTGTATTCTGTTGTGTATTAGTCTGTTGTGTATTCTGTTGTGTATTATTCTGTTGCATATTCTGTTGTGCATTATTCTGTTTGTCTATTACTCTGTGTATTGCTCTGGTGTGTATTGCTTTGTTGTTTGTTATTCTGTTGAATTATTCTGTTTGTATTATTCTGATGTATCATTCTGGTGTATGTATCATTCTGGTGTATGTATCATTCTGGTGCATGTATCATTCTGGTGTATGTATCATTCTGATGTATTATTCTGATGTATGTATCATTCTGATGTATGTATCATTCTAATGTATGTATCATTCTGATGTATGTATCATTCTAATGTATGTATCATTCTGATGTATGTATCATTCTGATGTATGTATCATTCTAATGTATGTATCATTCTGATGTATGTATCATTCTGATGTATGTATCATTCTGATGTATGTATCATTCTGGTGTCCAACATCTGGGTATCTTTATTTGTCGACGCTACGCCATCCAGATGTTGCACTCGTGTCTAATTCTTCATCTTGTCGGTATTGTATACCATTGTCGGTACTGAATACCATTGTTGGTATTGTCTACCATTATCTGCATTGTCTCCCATTATCTGCATTGTCTCCCATTATCTGCATTGTCTCCCATTATCTGCATTGTCTCCCATTATCTGTACTTGTCTCATTATCTGCATTGTCTCCATTATCTGCATTGTCTCCCATTATCTGCATTGTCTCCCATTATCTGCATTGTCTCCCATTATCTGCATTGTCTCCCATTATCTGCATTGTCTCCCATTATCTGCATTGTCTCCCATTATCTGCATTGTCTCCCATTATCTGCATTGTCTCCCATTATCTGCATTGTCTCCCATTATCTGCATTGTCTCCCATTATCTGCATTGTCTCCCATTATCTGTATTGTCTCCCATTGTCAGTATTGTCTACCATTCTTGGTATTGTATATATTGTATACCATCGTTCGTACTGTGTACCATTTTATACAGTGCTCTATTCTGTCGTAATCCCAATAACTGACCGTAAGAAGTGTGAAGTTTTATAAATACCAAACATGCGTGTTTGTTGACCGAAATACTTGAATGACTTAGAAACCTCCATAAGATAGTCTTTTGTTATGTTTTCTGGAGAGTTGACGGAGTATTAAAGGGTTAGGCAGAGTGTAGAGATTAGATTGTTATGCAGAGGGAATTTGATTGCACGAGAAACGCCGACTCGGACACGGTAGCGATCTGGGTGGGTTGCTATAAGGAAGGTAAACAACGCTGGGATTATAAAGGCAGCGTATTACTCCATCTAGATTTGCAGAGGACTATGAAACCATCAGTGTACTCCATCCATGTACACTGTAGCTTCTTCGAGGAGAACTCAAGACGGAGGGGAAGGTGATGGACTGGGAAACGAAGGAGGAAAGTTCAAATAGAGGATCATGATTTCCCCAGGTGGGAGGAAGAAATAAGAGGCACGAAGCACGGTGAAACTAAGAACAAAAAGAATACACTAGGGACTGAAGGCAGACCATAAGGCTGCAATAAGGAAAGACGGTGACGGGAATTATCCGACTCATTGATACGCGACTCGTGGCTGTTGGTCACGGAGTCGTGAAGGTCGTGGAGGAAAAAATTCGCTGTAACTCGTATCAAATATATTTTTAGAAATATATAAAATACGAAACAAAGCTGAGATAAATGTGATACCAAAAATAGATGTAGTAACGATATTTGCTGACGACAACGTAGGTGAGAACGGTAATAACAGTGAAAATGAAGGAACTAATTCTACCTTGTTAAATATCATATGTATCATTTGCCTGTATACCGCAAGTATACATTCAATGATCTTGCCTTGAGAAGAGCAAATATTCGGTATTAAATTTAAGGTTTCTTAGTCATACATCTAACACTTATAAAAGTAAATCAAAATGCAATATACAGATGAATCAAGAATAATGACCAGTTTTATGATTGCACTTCCTAATTTTAGATTCCCAATACTGAAGCAAATTAAAGATTTCCATACCAGTGTTTGGGTGGCGCCACAGACGTGTGTTGGCGCCACAGACCTTTAGAAAAATATATAACTAAACAATTTTCTGTGCCGAATAAGTTTGAAAAGTTCAATGTTTGCGACTGGTCAACCAGGCTGTTGATGTCAGCGGCCTCCTTAGCTACTGTATCTGTATAAATGTTATATAAAATACAAATATATATATACAGCATAAACTTAGAATATATTTTATATATCCATATTACGTATAAACTGAATATCCCAAACAGATTTAATTTCAGTCATGATACGTTTAGAAATTGATTAGTAAATAGTATAAGAAAATCTTTAAATTCTAGGTGCAATAGATAGCGTGAAGTATATTCTGGGAAGGGTTGAGAGGAACTGCGTGCCTGGACACGCTGAGCTAGCCACTCTTTCTTGGAGAGTTTCAGAGCGACTGTGTCAACAATGCTGGTGCGTGGTGCGCCAACCCCGTGGAGGTTCTCAACATTATTACCAAGAGTTTTACCTCGGGGGTAGAGTGGTGTCTATCATAGTCTATCATAGACACCACTACTCGCCTCAGTAACACTTCCTACCACTCCTTCACGGCTATCACCACAACTTAACATTACCTATTCAACTATCGCACTCGTTAGATAGTCTCTCCCTCACCCACATTCTCATCTTAACACTAACAAACTACAGTGGTACCCCGGATTACGTACAGCTCCCAATTCGAACAATTATGTAAGTGTATTTTTGTAAGTGTTTCTGTAAGTGTATTTTTGGAGGTCTGAAACTGCCTAATCTAATTTACATTCGTCCTTATGGGAACAAATTCGTTCGGTAACGGCACTCGAACAGCCTTCTGGAACGAATTATTGACGAAATCCGGGGTATCACTGTATTTCCGAACTCCTATCACGCTGCTGCTTGAACATTTCACTCCGTAAGTCTCGCTAGATTTGCAGCCAGTCCAATGACGAGACCCTCACGACGAGACCCTCACGACGAGACCCTCACGACGAGACCCTCACGACGAGACCCTCACGACGAGACCCTCACGACGAGACCCTCACGACGAGACCCTCACGACGAGACCCTCACGACGAGGCCCTCACGACGAGGCCCTCACGACGAGGCCCTCACGACGAGACCCTCACGACGAGACCCTCACGACGAGACCCTCACGACGAGACCCTCACGACGAGACCCTCACGACGAGACCCTCACGACGAGACCCTCACGACGAGACCCTCACGACGAGACCCTCACGACGAGGCCCTCACGACGAGACCCTCACGACGAGACCCTCACGACGAGACCCTCACGACGAGACCCTCACGACGAGACCCTCACGACGAGACCTGGCCTTTGATGTCTTCCAGCATTCATTTGGAATCTAGAATGTGAAAAGATTGACAACCTGTGATGACTTCTGATGACGGATGTCCTTTTGGCTAATTTGTAAGTACACTTGAGAAAGCTTAAGTTCATTCAGAACATGACCTTAAAAGGAGTTATTAAAACTTGGGCGATTGAGAAATAGTTGTTTAATTTCGAGAACTTTTGTTGAGTTTTTCTACTCACTTGGTTAACTTCCTGGACTATCATACGACTTTTTGCGTTTAACATTTGATAACGTTGGAAGAATGTTAACGACCTTCCTGGCTTCCTAACGTCGTTACTTTATCTTACGTCTGTTAATTTTGCATCAGATACATCTGACGAATTCATTGACCTCTTAATGAATTCTGGTCAACTCCTTTAACCGCTGATGAACACTTTTTGAGCTCGTTTAACCTGTAACGACCCCTGATTACCCCCATCTGACCTTAAATGATCCCTGATTAATGTGGCTTTCCTCCTCCCGCTCTCCTGTGCAGTTATTATCTTACAATCTAGTTGCAAATTAATTACGTCTTTATACTCTGCAACATAATTCTCGCAGCATTAAGGATACTTAACATATTTTTGTCAAGAGCAAATGTGTTCATTACAACCAACTGCCTCAATTAACCAGTGGGGAGGCCAGGTCATTTTATGTTCTTTTCAATTTTTTAATTTTCCCCTTATTTCCCCCCTTTCTTCTGTATCTTACATTTTTCCTCTGTTTTTCCCTACGCTTTCTCTCTATTTGCCTCCCCTCTCCCTTCCATCGTTTTTCCGTTTGTTCCTTCTCCCCAATACCTTTCTCTCCCGCTCCCCCATTCTATTCCACACTTCCAATCTTCACTTTCTCCTCCCTCCATCCCTACCCTTCAATCAACCCTCTCATTCTCCATCCCTACCCTTCCATCAACCCTCCCTTCTTCCATCCCTACCCTTCCATCAACCCTCTCTTTCTCCATCCCACCCTTCAATCAACCCTCCCTTCCTCCATCCCTACCCTTCCATCAACCCTCTCTTCCTCCATCCCACCCTTCAATCAACCCTCCCTTCCTCCATCCCTACCCTTCAATCAACCCTCCATCCATCCCTACCCTTCCATCAACCCTCCCTCCCTCCCTACCCTTCCATCAACCCTCCATCCATCCCTACCCATCCATCAGCCCCCCTCCCTACTCTTCCATCAACTCTCCCTAACCTCAATTTCCCTTCCGTCGACTACTCAGTCCATCAAGTAATATCGCGAGGCTTCAAGAATGTTATTTACGTAGCGGCAGTTGTGAGGTGGTGAACCACATTAGTTAATATCTACCTTTTTCAGCATTAATGACTAAAATTCTTTCCTAATTGATACACCATTAACAACTATTACTCTTGCAGTACATAACAAAGGCAATCAAGATCACAAGTCCGCCTGGGATTGTGATCTTAATTGCCTTTATGTAGTTCACTGTTGTTCTTGATGTACGTTCCCTGTACCCATGAAGGTCTCACTGACCTTCAAGAGTTTACCGCTCAAAGGTCACACTTCTGTTCGTGTGGCTAATATCGTTCTCTCTCTCTCTCTCTCTCTCTCTCTCTCTCTCTCTCTCTCTCTCTCTCATCTTATTACTTTCTATTTCTTTCTCTTTTTTCCCTCACCCTCCCTTCCACAGACACACACATCTCGACATATAATTTTAATTTTTAAAGGGGAGGACTGATAAGCCAGCGGAAGACCTCGGTCAGATAACCAAAATCCCCAGTGGCGGGTCATCATATGACTTAAGACCCGCGCCTGGGAACACTCCGTCTGTTTCTTGACCAGTCTTGCCTAACCTACCTGGAAATATGGAATCTGTACGAGGATTTCTTCAATTTTTTTTAACCTAGTTCATTGTGATCATCTTTAGAAATCTGATTTCCAAACACTTTTTTTTTTTTTTTAAGTTTTTCCCAAAACATAAGTTTTCCAAAAACAAAAGTTTTTATATTAATGCTGATGAAAGTAACAGGTAATGCATTTCTCATTTTAATTATGAATTATACATATAACTCCATGAAGAGATAACACTTTCACTAAATCTCTCTAATTACTTGGCCATTTTTTTCAATTTGCTAACCAGTTTTACACTTTTTTTTGTTCAATTAGCCTTCAACTGGCATTGGACAATTTCCAATTTCCTACTCTGAACGAGATTTTTTCCCCTCGTTGGAAGATACAATCTGGTCTCAGGGAAGGCGTAAGCTTGGTAGCCCAGATTACAATCACGGGCATGTGAAATGACCTCGGTCAGAATATTCTCCCAGCATAATCCGGGCCACGAAAAATTTTTGCCCACGGGTATAAAAGAAATTCGTGGCAGGGGACTGGTTGGAATCGCATTATGGATGGTGTGCAGCATCAATAAGTTGAAGAATAAGGCACCTGTGCAATGCACTCAGATACGTCAACGTCTCTCAGCAATGGGACGTGATGTTCCATCGGGACTACAAAGTAACACTGGTGCTACTAGGAGAGTACAACTAGGTAATGTGTGATTATTTTCTTTAGTCTGAGGAAGATGGAGCCTCCGCTTCCCACTTAATGACGCCACACAGGTTTACTTTATAAAGTAAATAAAGGAAGGTATTCGCTCTAAGTTATCTCTCTCATCAATAGCAATCAAATCATAATATACCTAAGTTAAGCTTTCGTATCAACGCGCATGAGTAAAATGTTGAAAGTTTGACCCTTCCTGCTTCCCTGACGGAATGATGATGAAAGTATTTTCTTTTTCGGGATTTTTTTTTCTTTTTGGGTCACCCTGCCTCGGTGGGAGGCGGCCGACTTGTTGAAAAAAAAATATATATATATATATATATATATATATATATATATATATATATATATATGATGGGGTCCACCTCTGGTGTCAATTGTGGGACCCATTGCCTCGGAGAAGTGGATAAAAAGACTTCAAGGAAGAATATTTAGATTTCTTTCTGAAGCCATTTGAATATTCCACTTCCCCTACTACCCCATCTTTTTTTTTTATACAAACTTTATTTCAAGACAAAATACAAAATACAATGGGGAGTAAACAACATAGATAACAACTCAGAGCTACATGTCAAATACTTCGTCCAACTCCCCGTCAGTGGGCCGCGTGCCCAGAATACTGCAGGCATTTCCCTCTGGATCGCAACACTGAGTCTCTGAAACAGGAAGCTGGTCGCCCTGTGGTCCTTGGTTTCTATGATGAGTTTTCCACCCAGCTCCTTGAGAAACTTTAGAGCACACTTGCCCCATGCTCCATGGGTCTCCGACCCTATTGGGATGAAGTTATAGCAAGAGGAAGGTCTTCATATTTGCGGGTCTTCTGGGTCTCCCTGTGGCTGGCAGCTCCACCCCCTTCGGCTAAGGAGTGTGGCAGGTAGGTGTCTGCCAATGTGGCAGCACAGGTGTAGTCCCAAGCAATCTGCTTACCATCCTTCCAGGGTAGCATGGTGGCTCCATCAGGACGCTTTTGACTTCCATCAGACCTCTGCACTTGGGGTTCCCGTTGAGCTGGGCAACGGGCTGTGGCGAGGCTTCTCTTTATGATGTCATTGACCTCCTCATGTCTAGCATACTTCCCTTCTGATGTGTGACACACTAGACCATGAAGTCCGAATTGGTCAGCCGTCGCCCTGCCGCAAATACACCTATGTTCGGTGAGTATGGGGGCGGCTAGGCGAAGAGCAACACCAATCCGAATGGCCTGTGGGTCGAGTCGAGTCCCCAGAGAGGAATTGGGAACAGCAAGAAGGAAATCTCCTGAGTGTGGTGCCTTCACCGCTAGGAGACGAGCTTTGTCCTTTCCTGAAGCGTTGGTGAGCATTGTGTTATATATATATATATATATATATATATACATATATATATATACATATATATATATATATATACATACATTGTGTGTGTTTGTGTGTGTCGTGCCGAATAGGTAAAATTGGTCAATTTGCAAGAACTCACTTAAAATTAAGTTCTTAAATTTTCTCTTATACGTTTAAAGATAAAAAAAATTCATTTATGTTATTGTAAAAATTAATAATTTTGTTCCAAAAGAACCTTAAAAACTTACCTGACCTTATTATAACAAGCGCAATTTAATTGAGCCTAATCCAACTAAATATATTTTAGTTAAGTTTACAATAATTTAATACTAAACAAACACAATGAAATATATTTTTTTCGTTAGGATCAGAATGATTTTTACGAAATTACACAAATTTTCGCTTGCCTTATTCGGCAAGAAGAGCGTTGTTAAGCTGAAATCGCAAGTTTTACCTATATATATATGTAACAGAACTTTTCGAACAGAAACAAGCAGAGACAGTTTTTGACGCCTCCCCTCCCCTCTTTACCCTCCCCCGTTCACGAATGGGTGACTGCTAAGAGTCTATCCACCGTTCACGCATGGGTAGCCTGCAAGCAAAGTGGATAGGGCAAAATGTGGGTCACAGCCTCCAGACGTGGCTGGGAGGTTAGATGTTTGTGAGGAGGGTTGGAGGGAGGAGAATTGAAGGGAGGGAGGGTGGAGAGTTGGAGGGAGGGTGGAGAGTTGGAGGGAGGGTGGAGAGTTGGAGGGAGGGTGGAGAGAGTTACACTATAAATAGTGTCTGGACGAGCTGCTGCCGCCCGCAGGAGACTGCTGTAAATAATTCAGAACCCTCTGAGCCTGACTTGCTATACTGCCACTAGGTGGTATCGTGTGTGGAGAGGGATGGGGGGAGGTGTGCGTGCGTGCGTGCACGCTCTTACATGGGTCGTGTCTCGGCTCCTGGCCCTGTCTCTTCGCTGGCCGCTGCTGGGTTTACACATTCCTGGCTTCGAGAGCCTTATCTTACCTTTTCTTAAAGACGTGTTTGAATCCTGCCTCTATTACTCCACTGTCGAGGTCTTCACTTCCTGGCCACTCTAAGGCTGAAAAAATACTTTCTAACATCCCTGTGACTCGTCTGGGTTTTTAACTTCCAACTGTACCCTTATGTTCCTGTTTCTCGTCACTGGAACAATCTGCCCCTATCCACTCTTAAGTCCCTCATTTTGTACGTTCCAAGCATATGTCACCCGTAGTCCTACTTTCCTCTACTGTCATCAGGTTTAGCTCCCTTAACCTCTCCTAGTAAGGTACACTTCTTAACTCTTGAACTAGTGGCATTGAATACCTCTTCACTTTCTCTACTTCTTGACTAGCTTTATCATGTGTTATATGCAGTGTTGTGAATGGCTCCTTGATTGTGTTACTGAAGGTTAATCTTACATTTGCCGGTGCACATTTGTTGCCGCAGTTATTCATCACCCGTTCTGACACCTCTGTGAAGAAACACATGTTCTGTTCTAGATTCGCCGGTATAATCGCCCGGCCTGGGCCTTTTCCAAGAGGTGGCCCGGCCTTGGCTTCCTGTCAAGAAAGTGTCTCAGACCAATGTCTGCCATGGGAGAAGGTACAAGTACCTCCTCGTCTTCTGGGACCAACTGTCCCCAGGCCTAGCCCCCATACCCCGCCACCACGGGGCTCGGAGGGTGTGGCATCTGTATAGCAGCAGACGATGTCAGGAGGTGCAAAGTCAGCAAGCACTATATGATCCTTTACGAGCCACACCCCAGCTTTGGGCCGAGGCCCGAGCGCTGGGGAAGCTCAAGAACACCTCTTGCTGTGTGTGTTGCTGCTGCTCAAGAATCACATGACGTTCATTACCTAATAATCATAGGTATTATATTATGTTTAGATATTAAGTGTGGCGCATGCAATGACAAACTCATTTTTCTTAACATAAATTTATTAAATATATGCATAACAAAACTAACAAATTGTCCAACTGTTATACAAACAATGACTTCAAATTCAGACTTTTTCACTCGTGTTTAGTATCTTCATGATGGCTACGTCTTGGTGGAACCATCCAGTGCGTTCACTAACGTCACCGAAGTTTGGTGAGAAAAAGTCTGAGAAAATGGACTAAATAAATCTTGCGTAACATCTGACGTCCCAGTAGATGATGCACTGTCAACAGCTTTTCTAAAAAAAATATTCTGTAATCATCACTAGGTAAAAAATGCTGTATGACCCCTGTGGTTTAGCGCTTCTATTTGATTATAATAATAATAACTAGGCAAAAAAACCTGCACAAGTGTTCTTGAATGCCACTCATGGTTTCAGCTCGGAGTCTTGGAGACGCATTTATGGATGTATTTGTAAATCTGAGGCAACATATTAAGCATGATTTTTAATTTGTCCATGTTTTTTGTGAGTGTATTTGTTTTGTAAGTTGCTATTAATTTTGTAACATTTTTAGTCGTTTTGCCTTTTTTTGTAATTGTACTTGTTGATGCAAGTGTATATGTTAGTTTCTGTATTTGTTGTAGTTAATTGACGTTCTTGAAGCTGTTGTATTTGCTTTAGTTATTGTTGTATAGCAAGTTTTTAGCATTTTAGTTGCTTATGTAGTTGTATATGTTGTAGTTTTAGTTAATAAAGTAATTTTATTGTTGCAGTTGTATTAACTTTTGCTTTCGTTACATTTTTGTTAATGTTCTGGTTATGGTTGTAGCTTATGTAGTTGTAGTTTTTGTAGCTGTTACAGATATGTTTATGCTGTTTTAGCGATTATAGCTTTGTATAATTGCAGTCTGAGTTGCAGTAATGTTAGGTTGAAGTTATTTTACTTGTTAATGTTGTACTTGTTACTGTAGTTGTAGAAACTACAGCCATTCTTAGATTTTTTTATAGTTTTAGTGATGTAGTTTAAGTGCAGCAAAATTCTTGTATTTTTTTGCGTTTTTATTGTATTTTAATGTTGTACTTATAGCCGTTCTAATTAACTGTTGCTTTTAAAAAAAATGTAGTATATGTAGGCATATACGTATATATTTTTACTCTTCAGTTATTTTAATTTTATCAGCTGTAGTTATTATGGTCGTTGCAATTTTTTTTGGTAGTTTATTGTAGTACTTGTGTTTGTAATTGTCGTTTATGCATTTGTTATAGTCAGTTGCTCTTATTAATGCTAGTTAATGATTGTTGTTATTAGTATTGTTAATATTAACAGAGAATATTAGATTAGAGTTTAGAGTAGTGAGGGAGCAGAGGGTGGAGGCTGTCGCAGCCTCCAGTTAATTCAAGAGTTGAGAATAAGTCTCAATCAGCCTTTTTTGCTAACTTATTTGAGGCATTCACGCAGAGGGAGCTAGGGAGAGATGGAAGGAGAGATGGAAGGAGAGATGGGAGGGGTGGGAGAGGGGGTTGGAGGAGGGGTGGGAGAGAGGGGTGGGAGAGAGGGATGGGAGAGAGGGATGAAGGAGGGGTGGGAGAGAGGGATGAAGGAGGGATGGGAGAGAGGGAGAGTGAGTGATGAAAGGGACACTGATAGCTGGAATCTGGAAAAAGCTGACTGACACACTCCCCCTGACATTTTTGCATGAACCTTCGGTTCATCGTATAGTGTATTTTAACTTTTGCGAAATTTCCTTGTATTTGCATTTTCTTTCTCAGTGACATTTAAACATTTTTTTTCACTGTGACACAAAGTCATTAGATCATTAAAAACACAAAGTAAATGTAAGTAGCCTTAACGAGAAGACTTGTAATAAGCATTAATGAAATATATAATAAAATATTAAAAAGAATTTCTTGCATTAAGGAATGGTCCACAAAACGTTCGTCTGTCAGAAAAAAATTAAATTTGGATGGGTGGATGTGTAGAGCACTGTGGTATATAGGCAGAAAACTAGGTGAGTCCTACACCGCTGGGAATTGTGGCAACTGGAGAGTGACTGTCTTGTTAACTGGTTTCAGAGACCCGAGTGCTCACCTGCTTGTTGAACTGGTTTCCACGATGGACAGTGTCGAGGGAAAGAGCAGTTGAAAACAGGTTGAGAACAGGTCCAAACAAGAGAAAACCCGATGAATATAAGGACCTGCCTTGTGTGTGTGTGTGTGTGATATATATATATATATATATATATATATATATATATATATATATATATATATATATATATATATATATATATTGAACTACGAACGAGTGGTATTTAATCAATAACACTGCAACTAGCCGAGGATTCGAACCCATGTTGTTTTGGCCCGCCTCATGGTGAGCGAAAATCACATGACGCTCTAACCCACAGGATCATGCAGTCCTACAAGAATGAAGCATCCAGCAGAGCTTTGCTGGATGCTCGATTCTTGTAGGATTGCGTGGTCCAGTGGGTTAGAGCGTCGTGTGACTTTCGCTCGCCATGAGGCGGGCCAAAAATGACATGGGTTCGAATTCTCGGCTAGTCGCAGTGTTGTTATTATATATATATATATATATATATATATATATATATATATATATATTATATATATATATTATAATCTCACACACAAAAGGATTGTGGATTATACTGATAGTTTATGGACGTGATGAAGGGAGGGGGAGGAGGGGCTCCTTGATACCAGTGAGGACACTGAAAAAGCCCACCTCTTTCTCAGATCAAACACAGATTGTATCACATTCCCTAAGCGCTGTATGACCCCATGCTGGTTTAGCGCTTTCAAGGAATATTATAATATAGAGCATTTGGAGAAGAAAGGAGTGGTGAGGGGGGAGAGAGAGAGATTGAGAGAGAGATTGAGAGAGAGATTGAGAGAGAGATTGAGAGAGAGATTGAGAGAGAGATTGAGAGAGAGATTGAGAGAGAGATTGAGAGAGAGATTGAGAGATTGAGAGAGAGATTGAGAGAGATTGAGAGAGAGATTGAGAGAGAGATTGAGAGAGATGAGAGATGAGAGAGAGAGAGATTGAGAGAGAGAGGAGATTGAGAGAGAGATTGAGAGATTGAGAGAGAGATTGAGAGATTGAGAGAGAGATTGAGAGATTGAGAGATTGAGAGAGAGAGAGATTGAGAGAGGGAGAGATTGAGAGAGGGAGAGATTGAGAGAGGGAGAGATTGAGAGAGGGAGAGATTGAGAGAGGGAGAGATTGAGAGGAGAGATTGAGAGAGGAGAGATTGAGAGAGGAGAGATTGAGAGAGAGGAGAGATTGAGAGAGGGAGAGATTGAGAGAGAGGAGAGATTGAGAGAGGAGAGAGATTGAGAGAGGGAGAGATTGAGAGAGGAGAGATTGAGAGAGGGAGAGATTGAGAGAGGGAGAGATTGAGAGAGGAGAGATTGAGAGAGGGAGAGATTGAGAGAGGAGAGATTGAGAGAGGGAGAGATTGAGAGAGGGAGAGATTGAGAGAGGGAGAGATTGAGAGAGGGAGAGATTGAGAGAGGGAGAGATTGAGAGAGGGAGAGATTGAGAGAGGGAGAGATTGAGAGAGGGAGAGATTGAGAGAGGGAGAGATTGAGAGAGGGAGAGATTGAGAGGAGAGATTGAGAGAGGGAGATTGAGAGAGGAGAGATTGAGAGAGGGAGAGATTGAGAGAGGAGAGATTGAGAGGGAGAGATTGAGAGAGGAGTAGGAGGAGAGATTGAGAGAGGGAGAGATTGAGAAGAGGAGAGATGAGATTGAGAGAGAGAGATTGAAGAGGAGAGATTGAGAGAGGAGAGAGATTGAGAGAGGGAGAGATTGAGAGAGGGAGAGATTGAGAGAGGAGAGATTGAGAGAGGGAGAGAGGAGAGAGTGAGAGAGGAGAGATTGAGAGAGGAGAGATGAGAGAGGGAGAGATGAGAGAGGAGAGATTGAGAGAGGAGAGATTAGAGGAGAGATGGAGGAGAGATTGAGAGAGGAGAGATTGAGAGAGAGGAGAGATTGAGAGAGAGAGGAGAGATTAGAGAGGGAGAGATTGAGAGAGGGAGAGATTGAGAGGGGAGAGATTGAGAGGGAGAGATGGAGAGAGGAGAGATTGAGAGAGGAGAGATTGGAGAAGGAGAGATTGAGAGAGAGAGATTGAGAGAGAGAGATTGAGAGAGAGGAGATTGAGAGAGGAGAGATTGGAGAGAGAGAGATTGAGAGAGAGAGATTGAGAGAGAGAGAGAGAGAGAGAGAGAGAGAGAGAGATTGAGAGAGAGAGAGATTGAGAGAGAGAGATTGAGAGAGAGATGAGAGAGTTGAGAGAGAGAGTTGAGAGAGAGAGATTGGAGAGAGAGAGATTGGAGAGAGAGAGAGGAGTGAGAGAGAGAGAGATTGAGAGAGAGAGATTGAGAGAGAGAGAGATTGAGAGAGAGAGATTGAGAGAGAGAGAGATGAGAGAGAGAGAGGATTGGAGAGAGAGATTGAGAGAGATGAGATTGAGAGAGAGAGATTGAGAGAGAGAGATTGGAGAGAGAGGTTGGAGAGAGAGATTGAGAGAGAGAGATTGAGAGAGAGAGATTGAGAGAGAGAGTTGAGAAAAGATTGAGAGAGAGAGATTGAGAGAGAGAGGAAAGGAAATTGAGAAGAATTGAGAGAGAGAGAAGATGAGAGAAGATGAAGAGAGAGATTGAGAGAGAGAGATTGGGAGTGAGAGAGATGAGAGAGAGAGATTGAGAGAGGATGGAGAGAGAGATTGAGAGATTGAGAGAGAGAGAGAGAGAGAGATTTTGGGAGTTAGGTGAGTAGGGAAGTTTTGATCCAAGTGTGAGTAACTGCTGTGGTGTACCTAAATGTTAAAGTGGGAGCAAGTGTTGTAGAGGGCGTAGTAAGTTTGGTGTGCCAGGGGTAAATAATAATAGGAATCCTTTCAACTTTGTATAGAAAGTAGTTTGGTGATAGGAAATACATATTTTAAGAAAGGACAAATAAGTATACGAGTGTTATTACATTAGTTTGTTGGATTATGTATTAGTTGATTCAAGGATGATGGGTAGACTTCAGGATGTGCATGGTTATAGAGGTGTATAAGATATATTAGATTATTTAGTTATATCTAAAGTGAAAGTAAAAGGCCGATGAAATACAAGGAGAATAGCATTAGCGAGTAAGAAAGAGATAGTTTGGGTAAAATATATGTAACTATTGGGAGAAAGTGGGTGTATATATAATGAGAGTGAAGTGGTGTGGGGTATATTTAAGAAAGCAGTGTTAGTTTGTGTAGGATAAGTTTGTAAATATAGGAGGGCGGATGCAGGAGGAAAGAGGAGCGATTGATGGAATGATGGTCGTAAAGAAAGTAGTAAGGGAGAAAAAATTAACATGCGAGAGGTTTTTACAGAGCAGAAGTGATTTCATGCATTGGTCATGGAGGAATAACATCCTTTAGGTGATAGGACACTGATAGGACACTGAGCCTCAGGTTAAAGTATGTAGAAGAAAAAAAAAATTCCAGTAAAAGTAGGCCTTAGAGAGTGATGAGTGACGTCACCATAGTTTAACATATTTGCAGGTGGGGGTTTAAAAAATATGAATGCTAGGTTGTTAAGAGGTGTGGGATAAAAATATGCGGAATCTAGTACAAAATAGGAGTAGACACAGTTGCTTTATGCCGATGACACTGTGGTTTTGGGAGATTCTAAAGTTGCAAAGTTGGCGAACAAAATTGAGAGGGTGTGTAGGAGATTAAAAGTGAACATCGGAAAGAACAAGGTGATGAGGATAAACGATTTAGGTAATAAAATACTGTATATCAGATTGGAAAGAGAAAGTATGGAGGAAGTGAATGTGTTTAGATATTTGGGAGTGGACTTGGCGGATGGGTCTATAAATGACGAAGTGGGTGTTGAACTGAGGTATCTGTGGAGACAAAGAACGGTATCCATGGAGTCAAAAAGGGGAATGAATGAGGGTATAGTGGTAGAAACACTTATATAGGTGTAAAAATGGTTATAACTAATACCAGAATTTTTAAAGGAGTGGACTGGTAAGCCAGCAGAAGGCCTCGATCAGATGACCAAAAGCTCCAATGGCAGGTCATCTAACTAAGACCCGCGTCTGGAAACACGTGTTCTGTTTCCTGACGAACCTTACCTAAACTAACCTTGTATGGGTGTGAAGCATGGGTTGTGAATGTTGCAGAGAGGAGAAGCCTGGAGGCTCCTGAGGTCAATGTAGCTTGGAGATTAGGAAAAGGTGCAGGGGGTTACTGAAAGGATTATCCGGAGGGCTGAAGAGGGGTTGTTGAAGTGGTTCAGACATTTAAAGAGGATGAGGAAAAAAGGATGATTTGGAGTGTGTATAAATCTGTAGTGGATAGAAGGGGGGGGGTAGGGGACGCCCAAGGAAAGGTTGAAGGGAAGAGGAGGTAAAGGAGGTTGTGTGTGAGGGGCTTGGATATTCAGCAGGCGTGTTAGAAATGGAGATAAATGGCTTTTATGACCTGACGTGCTGTTGGAGTGTGAGCAAGGTAACATTTTGTGAATAAATTCAGGTAAAGTGATTAGCCAGACTGAGTCCTGGAGGTGGGAAGAAATATCCCCATTCGCTCTTTCAGAGCGCAGGGGAAATATTCCCTGCGCTCTGAAAGAGGAATGTGGGGATATTTGCAGTTTAGAGGGCTATCTGAACTGTAATATCAGCGCTCCTCAGGCAAGAATGTAATAGTGTAAATGATGATGAATATTTTTTTCGGGTCACCCTACCTCGATGGGAGACGGCCGGTGTGTTAAATAAATAAATTGTATATATGCCAAAGTAAAACAAAAAGGATGAGGCTGTAGACAATACGCTGAGAGATCCTTGATGATGGCGTCGTGGCAGCCCTGAGAGCAGCGGTCTGAAACAAAATTAGAACCCTGGGACTGATAGAGGGACGAGCCCCCTCACGGGAAATCTAAGGCATGAGATGACAGCTATTTACTGGGGCACTGACGAGAACGGGTCAATCTTTGAGGCATTTTTAGCCCCTTAGAATGTGAAAGAAAGTAATGTAATGTATAATTAGAAGGGTTGAATTCCCGAGGGTGAGGTAAAAAATTGTTTTAATGACAGAGAACATAATAATTAATAATAGTAATAATGAAATGGTTTTAACTTAAGTGAGCGGATAATTATTCACTTGTTAAAACTTTCATCTGTGCAGACATTTTGTGCTGCATGCATTTATTTTTTGTGTGCACACACATGCATTCATACGTACACAACCATGTGTACATACCTTTCTATACACGTACATACACATTAACTGTGCATGCATGCATATCTACACAAACACTAAGAGAACCAATACTAACTACTTATGGATATAATACGACAGGTACTTATACTGATCGTTCAGAGGATATTTTCAAGAAATGAAAGTTATTAGCTGAGGTTTGTTTTCGTTTGTGACCTTCAGAGACCTCGGTCAACTTTAAGGCGATTTTTGTCATATAGACTATTTCATTGTTTTTAAATGACTCAGAGTATTTTACCCATTTATGAAAGCACTTGTTTCTTCCGAGTGTGAGTGCTGTGTACTTGGCAGGGAGAAAGATGAAGCTATCTGATTCCTGAAGGATGCTGTTGGATGTGAACGCCCCATCTCCCCGTGGCCCGGTCCTAGACAGGCTCTGAGTGAATCTAAACCTGACCAACCAGGGAAGGAGAAATTTTTTTTATTCTTAGAAACGTGTACGTTATTACGTGGCCTCTGCTATTCCATGAGGAGTTCAATCACAGTTCGGTCCAGTCGCCGGGAAATTTTAAAATTCATTCATCTCTTGTTGCAATTATATGAGCTATCATTGAACCATGTCTGCAGTCATGTGGAAATACAGCTAAGGGAGTGGATGCTGACAGTTTTGTTATTTCTGAGGGTCGCCTTGTGTTCTTATTCCCAACGCTGGGCTGCCGTACCGGTGTGGCGATATTTAAGAATCTAGCAGCCAATTTCTAAGACCAAAGAGAGATTTACTCTCGTTAACATTTGCTCTGACTTGAAGCATATGACTTGGGATGTAACTCAGATATTATCTTGACTCTGCATCTAATAAAATTAAAATTTATTGTAAATGATATCTACAGTGTGGCACTATATTAATTATGATAGCACATCGGTGCTGATAATGGCAAGTTAAGATAGAAAGCTGGCAACAAACAATGAATTAATTATAACATTTTAAGAGTGCTAAATGTGCACACTAATCTTGTTTTGTGTAAATCATTCAAGTCGTCTCTACCCACCCTGCTCTAGTGGGGAAAACTTTGGGTCGCTCTGCGTTGGTGATTTAACCTTTCTTGGAGAATGCTGGTGATCTCCCTGGTCGCCTTCCTAGTGATCTCCCTGGTGATCTCTCTGGTCGCCTCACTGGTGATCTCCCTGGTCGCCTCCCTGGTGATCTCAAGATTTGTCTTGATCCTGCTAATTGGAAAGCGAATTTTGATAGTGCCGATATCCCATTTTGGGGGATACGTAAGGGTTCCACCATTTGCCACTCTGTACAACGCGTGGAAACCTTTGAAATAGAGAGTTTCCATAGCAGCAGACTCTCTAAGCCCAGACCAGCCCCGCAAAAAAGTTAGTTTCGCTTCTGACCGACAGCGTCCAGTTATGAGTAGAAAGCAGCCCAGGGACGCTTACCCCTAACCTTTGCTCTAACTTTAGCTCTGGTCGTGATAGTAATCAAGCTGTAGTATTCCTGTTGGCAGGTGACTATCTGACTCATGTCATGGCTTCGGTGGGTAAAGTTACTGCCTATACAAGGAATGATGACACTTTGTCATCTAATTCCGTAACACTTTGTCAACTAACACCATAACTGGTATTCACGAACACCAGTTACAGTGTTTGGGAACAGAGCTTTTGAAGGAGACCACGTGCTAGTTGACAACGATGTGTGCAACCATCTTTGCACTAGGGATGTATCGAATGTGAAAATTTAGATATCCGTGGATGCGGATTCGGATATTCGATACATCCCTACTTTGCACACTGTACAATGTGATAAACTGCATGGCCGTGTCATGAATGCTCAATGTAGAGGTTTCACCATGATAAAGAATACACTGGTAGATCTTGTCAGATCTTCCTGTGAGAGTCAAGGGCGAAGTACCGGCAGACTAGCTTCTAGGTGCAGTTCTCCCAGGAGAACATATTGCTTAATTTTCCAGCACCTCAAAATTCCTAATAGTGCTCACTCTGCGGTTGCACTAGATGGTGAACCCATGGGATTGATTTCGTTTATTTCTCACTGTATCCCTCTCGTAAAAGGTACTAAACCCATTTATGTACCTGTGTCATTTGCCTCGTGTGCAAAGAGTCTTTACTAAAGAACTCATTGCCAAGTTACTCTATAACAGTTATCTAGGATTCTGCTTCTTGGAATGCTTCATTTATCCTTGTTGCTAAGAAGGATGGGACATGCTCTCTTGTAATCGACTACAGAAAACTGAATGCCTGAATGCCTATGTAATCCTAGACCATTTCCAATTTCCAGTTCTGAATGACCTATTGCTGAACATTGGTAATATAAAAATCAACACATGAGCTATAAGGTTTTTAGAAGATTCCTCCTGATGACCAGAGTAAAAAACTGACGGCATTCTCCATGCCAACTGGTCACTCTCGGTTCAAAAGGATGCCCTTGGGATTAAGGAACAGCCCAATAACATTCAGTCGTTTAATAAGTCTCTCGTACTTCCTTAGGTTTACCAAGACGATCTCATTATTGTGTCCATCTTGTTAAACTTGTGTAGGTATTGGTAAAATTAGCCCAAGCTAGTCTCAGTCAAGCTCTGCAGTGCCAGTTTCTCATGAGAGTTTTTGGACCATGTAGTGACCCAGGATGCAATAACGACAGAAGAGTCGAAACTTTCTGTGGCAAGAAGAGCGTTGCTATTTAATTAAGCCAAAATCGCAAAATCGTAAAAATTGCGATTTTGGCTTAAATAGCAATGCTTGTCTTGCCGAATACGACAAGCGAAAATTTGTGCATGCAATAATTTTGCAAAAATCATTCTGAACCTAATTAAAAATATATATTTCATTGTGTTTGTTTATTATCAAATTACTGTAAACTTATCTAAAATATATTTAGTTGGATATGGTTAAATTAAATTGTGCTTGTTATAATAACGTAAGTTTTCTAAGATTCTTTTGGTAAAAAATTATTACTTTTTTCATTAACATAAATGAAAAAAATATATATTTTTAAACGTATAAAAGAAAATTTTAGAAAGGACTTAATTTTAAATGCGTTCTTGCTAATTGACCAGTTTTACCTCTACAATATGACATTACAGTGGTCCCTCGGTTTTCACGGAAAATTCGTTCCAGAATGCTGCTCAAGTGCCATTACCGAACGAATTTACTTCCTTAAGAAATAATGTCACGTAGGTTAGTCTATTTCAGACCCCCAAAAATACACTTGCAACAGAACTTACGAAAATACACTTACATAAATGTTCGAGTTTGGAGATGCACTAAAACCGAGGGACCACTATATATATATATATATATATATATATATATGTCGTGCCGATTAGGTAAAACTGATCAATTAGCAAGAACTCATCTAAAATTAAGTCCTTTCTAAAATTTTCTCTTATACGTTTAAAGATATATTTTTTTCATTTATTGTAATGTAAGAATTTATAATTTTGTACCAAGAGAAACTTTGAAAACCTACCTAACCTTATTACAACAAGCGCAATTTAATTTAGCCTAACCCAACTAAATATATTTTAGATACGTTAACATTAATTTAATAATAAACAAACACAATGAAATATATTGTTCAGAATGATTTTGGCGAAATTATTGCATACACAAATTTTCCCTTGTCTTATATGGCAAGGTGAGCGTTGCTATTTAAGCCAAAATCGCAAGTTTTACCTAATCGGCACGATTATATATATATATATATATATATATATATATATATTTTATATATATATATATATATATATATATATATATATATATATATATATATATATATATATATATATATATATATATATATATATACACGCACACTCAAACCCTCTTTGACTTGGGTGAGTGTGGATAAGAGTAGAAAATCTGGTAAGTTTTAACGCTACTCCAGTGATTGGATAGCTGGAACATCCAAAATATATATATCATATATCAGGTTCACATGTATTTCTTCGACACCACTTCCTTGACTCATACGTGCGAGTAAACAACTCTATATTCCTCTTCGCTCTTTCTCTACAGATTTTTCTCCCTACATACTATCTTTTATCCTCTCCTTTCCTCCTCTAAACTCTTTTGACTTTCCGTCATGCATGCTTCCTCTTTCCCTTTGCTTTTCTTCTCCCTACCTCACCATGTTCCCAGTTTTTGCCCTCTCTTCCTCCGCTCTAGCCGCTCCTTCTTTACCCATTTCCCCACCTAAGCATTTTCCATTTTTTCCTTCATCCTATCCTTCACACACTCCTGATCCACCAGACCCTATAATGCCTTACCCTACCGTAGTGGGGAGGTTCGAGCAGCTTTACTTGTTTTAATAAGCCACCATATAACCCTTTCAGCTTAACTAGCTGGGAAATTTACCTCCGAGTCAAAACTTCCCGTGGCTTGTCCCACTGTGATGTGGAATGTTTTATGTATATTGTTTGTACAACAGTTAATTGCCCGATGGTGGCGACGCTTTTTAACCGTGTGACTTATGGTCTCTTGAGTTAGAACGACTTTTATATTGTTGAGCTGCGACGACACATGGATTTATGCCGTTGTTGTTGATGCTACTGCCACTGAGGCTGCCAGCGTCCATGTCTTAGACGCTTCCATCGTTACGTCTCGCACCTCTGCCACTGTTGATAATGCTGACACCGCCGCAGCCGCTGCTTGCTCTCCACTGATGTTGCAGACTCTGCCGCTGCTTGCTCTCCACTGATGTTGCAGACTCTGCCGCTGCTTGCTCTCCACTGATGTTGCAGACTCTGCCGCTGCTTGCTCTCCACTGATGTTGCAGACGCCGCCGCCGACACCTCCATTGCACGATTTATAGCTTTCGGCTTCGATCGAATTCTAGATATGATTTCGACAGAGTAAATTTTGTCTCTTAAGTGTGATTATATTCTCTATAATCCGTCAGAAACCTTAGCTCTGATATTTTAAAAAAATGAGCTGGCTTTATTTTTGTAATATAGTTTTCCCTGTCTTATGTCTCTTTATATTATATTATCAAGAGCACTGATTGATTTACGTTGTCAAGGTTAATCTCTCCGCTCCTGTGTTTGCCTGCTCACTAGTGACCTTTCCCCCCCTTCCCTCATTCATCCCTTTTCACCATCCCTCTTCTCCTCACCATACCGCCCCTTCCCTCCACCATACCCCGCCCTTCCCCTCCACCTCACCCCGCTCCTTCCCCCACCACCTCACCCCGCCCCTTCACCAAGCCAGCAGCGACCGCAGGTTCACACCTGCTGGACTCTGGTCTGTGTAGCAGTCACTGGGCCACATCCTACTCAGTTTGTACTCACCTTGCGTGTCTAACCAGTACTCTTGCCTCCTCTGTGAGGATGCAATTTGTTTTTTACTGCAGTCCTGTCAAATTGGGCCTCGTCTTTACCGTGTTAAATTTTCCAGACCGCCTTTTCCCATTCCGTAATGGACTAGTCCAAGGAACAATTTTGAGGGAGTGTTGAGGAAGATGAGCGTCCTTGATGGTGTGTAGGAGGAATTACATAAGCTCAAAATGCTTCACAATTCTCCACCAAAGTAATTCTAGCTCCGATCATATATTCCCCAACAGAAGAATCATCATGACTAGATGTTATTGATTTCTACAGCTTTAAAGTGATTCATTAAAAGTCTCACATTTAAACCATTGCAATGAAACATTCGCCTAAAGCTTATATACAACCCAAATGTTGCATAAATACTAGATATAGCCAATACAAAATTGCATCAGCACTTAGCATTGCCCCAAACAAACCAACAGCACCAACGATTTTTAATAACTCGCCAACCCTAGGCAGGCATTCCTGCACCCTTCTATTGAAGCACACTCACGCCTTGCCAAAAACTGCCTTTACTATAAATCTCAATTTCCATTATATAAGTGACGGCTTCGAGGTTATCTTTTGTTCTGGTAGTCACATTTTGAGGGATAAAAGACTCGCCCACCACGGCGACAGTCTTGGAAGAGAGCAGTTTATCTAGCTTTGTGTACACCTCCTGCTAGCTAACTTGCTGGCTCAGAATGCTGGCTCAGAATGCTGGCTCAGAATGCGATCATGGCGCAAGACACACCAAATATCAAAAGCCGTTTTCGAGAGCTGATGTGATTTTTTTCCCCCTATGTGGGAGGCTGCGTTAAGCGAGAATGAAAAGTCCAGGGTAACCCCTCGACCCCCTCCATCTTCTTGACTGTCAGTGTATTTTGCTTTTATTCACTGTTGTTTGTTCATTAATTCCCTCATTCGCTACGTCGCTGTTAGAGATGTACAGTGAATGGAAGGACACTGCATAGCATTAAACGACAATAATCTAAAATGAAAAATCGTCCTAGAAAATATCTTAATATTCATTCTACATCACTTGTATTTTTCTGGCAAGAAGAAATAATTGCAATACAAGGATATAAGAAATGTTGAAGTATCACTAGAACAACACAGGAGATACGGACGTAAAACTAGGACTGATTTTGTACGGGTTGATTTAACAGATTTATCCAACCTCCCTCGGTCCTTTACCCTTCGTTTCCACTTAGTTCAGCAAGTCCAGTTTCTGTAGTGTCTTGCTGAGCCTCTATATTTCCTTTCTATATTTCCCAAAGTAAATATAGAAAAAAATCTATCATTGTTTACCCTCACAGCTGATGCTTCGGCAACAAAAATCTGTAAGTGTTTAAAAAATTATGGTGGTTGCCGGGGCAACGCCAGGCTGAGAATGGGATGTTTTTGTTGGTGAAAATAAACTGGCGTCCAAACCACATACCACGGGTGGGGTTCGAACCCGCGGTCAGAGAGTCTCAGAACTCCAGGCAACATATACTTTATTTGTATGTCAGAACTTTCCTCTCAGGTTATTTCGCTCTTATCAAAGCTCTTGTATAATTCAGACGTCTTCCCTCCCTTCAGTATTCATGCTCTCCGGGCGTATTCAAACTTTTGCTGTGGTATTCAAACTTTCACCCGAATCGAAATTTTTTCCCCGGGTTTAAAGATGTATATATTTTGTATTTACTTGCATCTATGTTTTGTGTCCAGAGTAGATGTCTATGGATACTGTTTTTTCCTAGTTTACTGTATTCCATTATTAAATTTTAATCTGCTCCCTGTGTAAAAATTCTGAATGTCTAAATCCTAGATTACATTCTGTCAGAGCCCTTCAGTGAATATAGGGTAATGGTGCTTAAACAGTGTAATTCATAGTCTAAATCTGTGACTGTATCTCCCGTCCGATCACTCTCATTACTTTTTAATTATTTTAAATCTGTCGGTCATATCTTGCTGAGTATTGTGTGTATTTTATGTTGTAGTTTGTGTTTACTTTCTCGCGTATGTTTCTAAATTAGTTATGTTTCTTTTTAATAAAAAGTTTAACCAATCATTCCATATCCCACAACAAAAAGTAAATCTGCATTAATTCCAGATTCCACATATTCCTTTCCCGAATATTCAAATCCTTGATAGTTTTAAGATTGCCTCTCCATATCTTCAAGTGACTCGCCAAGTCCCTTTTCCGTTTCAGAGTATCGAATAATAAAAACAAAGACTCCTGGGGTCCCCTGCACGAGGACCAGCCAACTTGCGGTCCTGCACGAGGACCACAAGGCTTGCGGGGTCCTGCACGAGGACCAGCCAGGCTTGCGGGGTCCTACGAGGACCAGCCAAGGCTTGCTGGGGTCCTGCACGAGGACCAGCCAAGCTTGCTGGGGTCCTAGGACCAGCCAGGCTTGCTGGGGTCCCCTGCAGAGGACCAGCCAAGGCTTGCGGTCCTGCCGAGACCGCCAGCTTGGTCTTTCCCGATGTTCAAATCTGATGTTTACATGCCAATCTTCCAGTATCCACTGACTGCGGACCAGTCCATATTCCTTTCCCAGAGACATAATGCAAGCTCTGGGGTCCCCTGCACGAGGACCAGCCAAGGCTTGCTGGGGTCCCCTGCACGAGGACCAGCCAAGGCTTGCCGGGGTCCCCTGCACGAGGACCAGCCAAGGCTTGCCGGGGTCCCCTGCACGAGGACCAGCCAAGGCTTGCTGGGGTCCCCTGCACGAGGACCAGCCAAGGCTTGCTGGGGTCCCCTGCACGAGGACCAGCCAAGGCTTGCTGGGGTCCCCTGCACGAGGACCAGCCAAGGCTTGCTGGGGTCCCCTGCACGAGGACCAGCCAAGGCTTGCTGGGGTCCCCTGCACGAGGACCAGGACCAGCCTGGTCTCAGACCGGGCAGCTGGGGCGTTGACTCCCGAAATTCTCTCCAGGTATACACCTCTCCAGGTAAGGCTTACTGGGGTCCCCTGCAGGAAGACCTGCCAAGGCTACCAGAGTATTGGCCTCTTGAGAGGATTTTTCTTTCTTCTTTCTCAGAGTCTGTCATGTAGTGTCGTAGGTCCTTGTGACTTTCCTCAGGCCCTGTACTTGTCTCCCCCACCACTACCACTTCACTCTTCTACCCACCAACCCCTTTTCCCTCCGTCTATTCTCCTTCCTTGTTTCACTGCTCACTCTGCGTCCACTTACCTCCTTTCCCGCAACTACTTCCTCCTCCTTCAGTTCCCTCTCGCTTTCTTCTCACACTTTTCTCTTCCCTTTTGTTTCCGCCCTCTCCCTTTCTCTACACTGCCTCAGTTGTTTAGAAACAGCAAATGTTGTTGTTGCTGTTGTTGCCGCCTCCGTCTATTAAGTCCCTTAAGAGGTTCTTTGTTACTGGTGAAGGGCTCTTGATCCAAGGAAGTGGAATTTTCCCTTCCTTTCATTGGTTCAAACCAGATTGTCCCCCATTCCCCTATTGCTGTATGACCCTTACATATTTAGCGCTTGCCCCTAAATATAATGGTGTCATTAATATTGTTTTTGCTGTTCCTGTTATTTACTGTTCCTGTTATTGCTCTTCCTGTTATTGTTCTTCCTGTTATTGATCTTCCTGTTATTGCTCTTCCTGTTATTGCTCTTCCTGTTATGGCTCTTTCTGTTATTGCTGTTCCTCTTATGGCTCTTCCTGTTATGGCTCTTGCTTATAATTATGCTATAACTTTGGTGTTCTGTCCTCATTGCTTCTGTTTTTCCTGTTAGTGTTGCTTGTGTTGCTGTTGGCAGTAATTAAATTGCCCCTGCTGTTATTTTTGCCCATGTTAATGTTACTGATAATGTTGATCATGCATTAACATGGTGTTGCTGTTTTTTCCCATTACTGATGTAGATGGCTGTTGTCTTTTCTTTTTTTTTTCTTTGGTACGTGCGCTTAGTCCTGGATCTCTGTAATTGTTACTATTGATGTTTAAGGCGCTTTGTTTTCTTTAGCCTGATTAAACATTCAATAATTAGGTACTGGCGAGGGATGGTGAACATTTTGTCTTGTGTGTAGAAGGGAAGGAAGAAAATGGTTTTTCAATTT
Source organism: Cherax destructor (assembly GCA_009830355.1). Taxonomy (NCBI): domain Eukaryota; kingdom Metazoa; phylum Arthropoda; class Malacostraca; order Decapoda; family Parastacidae; genus Cherax; species Cherax destructor. Next base: position 50,248 of record WNWK01002489.1, on the reverse strand, counting down.
TTCAATTACCTATTTTCAATCAAACGAATTGGCTTTTTGCTCTGGGTGTTGCGTTAAAAATTTTAATCTATCTTTTTATATATTTTAACAGTTTAATTGATTGTCTTCTAATTATTTTCCAGCCGTCAATCACTCTATTAGAGAAGATATAATTTCCCATAATTCTTCATACAAAGTGTTACATCCACGGAACTGTGACTTAGTTCACGGACCCGACCGGTGAGCTCCATTTTCTCCGTAATTTCTTTGATGTATTCTCTCTTCTTTTAAGTCCCTCCTCCGCTCTTATGAAGCTCCTTTTATTGCATCCAAGCGTCGTAAGAACCAGCTACGTTTTCTCCGTGACTGTCTTGCTGAACAAGTTTTGCTCTCCTCCTTCTCTCACTTCCTAAAATTTAACACCTTGGAGATAGCTTCTTGCTCCAGCCACTCATACTTCCTATGAAGTCCCAAGTTGAAGATAAGTTCTACAGCCTCTGTCAAAGCTCACTGTCTGCCTCTCTTCATTAGGACTGAAGAAGTCACTCGTGGCTAAACGGTTCCTCTAATAAATATCCTGAACTGTACAGTTTTTTTTTTCCACATCTCTTCCTAACGTTTTTTTTTTTTTTGTAGTCTTAGAATGATTCCGACACTGCCTACCTCATCTTAGACCTACATTCTACTATATAACATAAACTATACAGGCTTAGCTATAACATCCCCTTGATGTAGATTCTCTGCCACTGCTTTTCCAATATCAGCTTGAACCTAGTTTTGGCCTTTCTATTGCCATTTGACCAGATCGTCGTGCTGGCATTTTCATGATTACCTCCTTTGACCTCAGTCGTCAATCTCACATGTCTGCCACTAGTGGTACTCTTATTACTTTTCTATGTTAAACCTTTTATTTTTCACTTAAATCTGCTGCAGACATCATCTATCATCTATTCAGAGGTGGTCCTTGATGTCGAGGACCACCTCTGAAAATTAATTCTTGTTCTGACTCTCTCATCTACACGTCTCTTGTTTCCAGCTCTCTGCAGTATCGAAAGAGCTTTTAAACTAATCTCTGTCCCATCTCTCCCTGAAAGTTGTCGTGTTATCTGTTCCTTTCTGCCTTATTTTTATGGCCGTTCCAAAACTCCCATTTCCTCTAAAGGCTCCGTCTTTCATCCTCTTGCATCCTGTCCTGCCAAAACTTGCTCCTTTGATTTTTTTTTTTAAATATCGCAGCCACATCCTACCTTGAAGATGCTAAGACGTGATTTAATCTTTAATTTTAATAACGTTCCTCATTATTATATCAGTTTATTGGCATTTTATCTCCCTATTTCAACTAATGTCTTTAGTAATTTTAATAGTTTTCTGTGGATTCGAAAAAAAAATTCTCCTCCCAGGTTAACTGTTTTTTTACAACCTTCTGGCGTTTCTATGGACTCAACTTTCTTCCGGTCTTTCTAACCTTTCTAACTACTGGTGTACTTCCTTCACCAGATCCTCAAGGTACAATAAAGCTCCTGACTTGCTTCTCTTGTTTAAATTTCTCCAGGATTTCATTATATTTATTTTGTGCTTGGCTTATGATGTTTACATCCAAGAACTTTCATACAATTATGCATTCCTTCTAGTAGGATATTTACTAGTAAGTAGATTATAAAACATAATTATAAATGTTTGTTTCATTAGATTGCATCGAGGTTATTTCAGATAGTTTTACAATTTGTATAGTTACTGGTTAGCAACTGATTTAGGAAATTATTGTGTTACATAGTCAAGCGACAGCCCATTATTATGAAAAAAAATCTAAATTAATTTCTGAAGGGGAGGATTGGTAAGCCAGCGGAAGGCCTCGGTCAGATGACCAAACGCTCCAGTGGCGGGTCGTCATATGACCAAGACTTGTCCTGCTTCCTGACGAATCTTACCACCTAACCTAATTATCATGCAGAGCCTTTCGAGGCTGGTGTTGATCCTTCTGGCATTGATCCTTCCGGCATTGATCCTTCCGGCATTGATCCTTCCGGCATTGATCCTTCTGGCATTGATCCTTCCGGCATTGATCCTATCTGGGGCTTCCCTTTAAAGGAAGGGACAGGCATTTATTCTTGTGGAAACCTTTAAAAGAAGAAACAACCAAGGAGATCGTGACACCTGTCTGAGGGAGGTAAGGGGGAATATTTTGTTTACTTTCACCCATTACTCTAGCTCATGTAATTCAGCAGCGTATACCCAGCTATAAGTTTCTGACCTGTCTACCTGTCAGTCTGAGCTGCCTATCCGCCAGCGTCTATTCTTTCTAACCTACCTGTCCATATATGTCCGCCTATCTGACATATCCATCTGCCTCTGTCTACTGGTACGTCTGACCTTCCTGTCTCAATGTTTGCCCGTCTAACCTACCCGTCTCTGTGCGTCGACGAAAGAAAGTTTAAGCTGATCCAGGGAGGCTGAGCACTGGAAAAGAGATCTGTAAGACTCACGGCTAATTGGCAAAGTTGTGGCCTGGAAAAAGAAGTGAAATGAACTGTGAAGTGTTGCGAGGGCGACTATTGTACAGGCACGAGTGTGTGTTATATACTTTAATGTTGACTGTTTTGTGCTTGAGTGTTGTGAAGGTGAGGCGAAAGAAGTAGAAGAGAAGAAAAGAAACTAGAAAGAGATGGGATAAAACTGAGTTAGAGAGATGGGAGGAAGGAGAGAGGGGGAGGTAGAAAAGATAAAGGGAAGGATTAGAGACGAGAGAAGTGAAAATAGGAAATGGAAGATTGAAGAAGAGAGAAGTGGGTTAGGGCACTGGAAATGTACAGGTCTATGAAATAACCCAAAAAAATGTACATAAGCTTGCCGAAAATATGAAAGAAAATTCGCAACAGTGTATTAAAATTTCAGATTAAAAAAAAAAAACTAATGGAAATCCCTAGCTTGACAATATGCTCCAAGAAGTGTTGGAGAGTCCAGCATCACCTGCCTTGCTTACTGTCATGATGCTTTTCTTTACAGATTTTTCTTCATAGAGCAAATTGAGACGGCGACAGTATTAGCAGTGACGAATTATGCAAATGAAGTAAATATTTACAAATTGTGAACAAAAGTGTTTTGAGAGAGAATTTTTTGGAAAAAAATATGAAACATTAATATTAATCTCCACCAGCATTGATATTATACCAGTAAATCTAATTTCAATTTCAGTTTAAAAAATTATTTACTAAACCTACAAATAACCGAGCTAAAAGTATATAGAAGAAAAACTTTTTTTTGTTTTTGTCTATTGCAAACCTGTGCACACTGACATATACATTTTGCTTTTTATTTACCGTACTGAATTTACATTTTTTACTATGCACCATCTGTCAAGAGACGCGTTGCTGCTGTTAGCTTCCTCTCTCTCTATGATCTTCAATTCCTGGGTTCTGAAATTTTCATTTTCCCAAGCTCATTATCTAGCCTTGGTTATCCTCCCATTTTCGTAAATTGCTTATTCCCTTGCTAAACGATCTTCTTACCTCAATCTCACTTCTCATGTGAACAGTCTTGTACATTGCCTTCACTATATTTCTAATTTACACAATCTTAATAACACCCACTGTCCTCGGGATTTTAAACTTGCATTTTCGTAAAACTAATCCACTGAAAAATAATTTAGTTTTTTCTCCTCCAACCGAAAACTTTCCTGTCTGCTCTATTTCCTGGTCCTCCTGCCCTCTTCAGTGCACTGGTGAAAATATCTGCTACATTTCTGACAGACTTAAAGAACACAGGTGTTCGCTTGGTGACATTAACAAAACTCTTTTTGTCATGTTAGAAATCATAGTCATCCTGTTAACTGACGCTCCCTTGACATTATCTTTACATTGTCAAGTCTTCACAGACGCCGTCTTGTTGAATCGAGTCTTACGCACATTCCTAATGCTAATCTTAGTACCGATTTTCCTTCTGTTTGATGACCTAACTATCTCTCCAGGTACATTATCAAATGCTCTAACTTGACTCACGAAATCGTAATGACACGATTGCAAACAAATCATAACACGGGTGGGGTTCGAACCCGCGGTCACAGTGTCTCAAATATCCGCGGGTTCGAACCCCACCCGTGGTATGGTTTCAAATGCTCTAATCTTCACAACACTCGTGACTGCACCATGACGCTGGCTTTTTCACCTCGCCTGACATGTCTCCTGGTCCTCTCTCTCTCCCTCTCTCTCTCTCTCTCTCTCCCTCTCTCCCTTTCGTTTCTGGATGCTGTGAATTGATAATGATTTGCAAGAGAGAGAAACACTGTCTAAAATTTCCCTTCCAAACTGTTGGTTTATTGTGATAAATAATTCTGGAAAGAAACAGTAGAGAAACAAATGAGAAGTAAGATTATTGATCCATCAATGACAAGTTTAGAACATTAACGTACGTGTGTGTGTATGTCGTGTCGAATAGGTAAAACTTGCAATTTTGGCTTAACTAGCAAGGCTCATCTTGACAAATTAGGCAAGTAAAAATTTGTGTATACAATAATTTTGCAAAAATCATTCTGAACCTAACCAAAACAATGTATTTCATTGTGTTTATTATTAAATTATTGTAAACTTATCTAAAATATATTTAGTTGCGTTAGGCTAAATTAAATTGAGCTTGTTATAATAAGGTTAGGTAAGTTTTCTAAGGTTCTTTTGGTACAAAATTATATCTTTAAACGTATAAGAGAAAATTTTAGAAAGGACTTAATTTTAAATGAGTTCTTGCTAATTGACCAGTTTTACCTATTCGGCACGACATACATATATATATATATATATATATATATATATATATATATATATATATATATATATATATATATATTAGAAGACGGTATGAGGTAGATAAAGCAGTAGTTAAACAGGCGACCAGGATGAAGCAAACATGGTAAACAATGGCAAGAAAATGCGAGGAAGCAGACAGGAAATTTAAAGACAACCACTATTCACGAAAAAGAAAGAAAAGAAAGGAAGGAAAGGATTGAAAACATAAGCAAGACCAATAACAGAGAACAATAGTAATACTATTACGAGGGCGATGATGAAATTTGTTTTCCAGCAGCACGAGAGAGAGAGAGAGAGAGAGAGAGAGAGAAAAAAAAAAAAATTTGAGCGAAAACTGAAGAGGTCGCACGCAAAAGTAAAAGTAGCGAAAATGTCTTAACAATATGTGAATAAAAGACTACACAGTTTCCTGGGAGCTACTTCTCTCTCTCGCTCTCATTAGCTCTTGCTCTCTCTCTCTCTCTCTCTCTCTCTCTCTCTCTCTCTCTCGTTCTTTCATTAGCTCTCGCTCGTTAGCTCTCATTAGCTCTCACTCTTTTGCCCCCTCTTTCCCCCTTGCCTCCCTCGCTCCCCCTCTCTCCCCCCTGTCGCCTACCCTATCGTCACTTCCCCTCCTCGGCCCTCTTGCTCAACCCCTCCCCTCCCATCCCCTCCCTTCCCTCCCTTCCACTCCCTCCATCACCCTTCTGGAGAAGAAAAATGAAGATGGGGAATTTTCTTTAATTTCACAGTGACTGAGGAAGCTACTTTGGGGTGAAGAAATTTTGTTTCTGTAAATCGGCTGTTGTTTTATGTTGAAGAGTAGGACAATTTTTTTTTTTTGTATTATATAAATATAAAATATACACACAAAATCATATATATTAAAAATCGAAAAGGACTTTAAACCTATGGAGTTGTCACTTCAGAAGTTCCTGTCAGTGAGGCCTATATACAATGAGAGGTGTATGCCTCTCTGTGTATACAGTGAGAGGTGTATGCCTCTCTGTATATACAGTGAGAGGTGTATGCCTCTGTGTATATACAATGAGAGGTGTATGCCTCTGTGTATATACAATGAGAGGTGTATGCCTCTGTGTATATACAATGAGAGGTGTATGCCTCTGTGTATATACAATGAGAGGTGTATACCTCTCTGTGTATATACAATGAGAGGTGTATGCCTCTCTGTGTATATACAATGAGAGGTGTGTTCCTCTATGTGTATATACAGTGAGAAGTGTGTGCCTCTGTGTATATACAATGAGAGGTGTATGCCTCTGTGTATATACAATGAGAGGTGTATGCCTCTGTGTATATACAATGAGAGGTGTATGCCTCTCTGTGTATATACAATGAGAGGTGTGTTCCTCTATGTGTATATACAGTGAGAAGTGTGTGCCTCTGTGTATATACAATGAGAGGTGTATGCCTCTGTGTATATACAATGAGAGGTGTATGCCTCTGTGTATATACAATGAGAGGTGTATGCCTCTCTGTGTATATACAATGAGAGGTGTATGCCTCTGTGTGTGTATATACAATGAGAGGTGTATGCCTGTGTGTGTATATACAATGAGAGGTGTATGCCTCTCTGTGTATATACAATGAGAGGTGTATGCCTCTGTGTATATACAATGAGAGGTTAAATTGTTTTTCCTTTTTTTTTAGGGAATTAAAATATTCTTGACTGGTGAAGAAGCTTCATGCAGCCTTAATGACCCTCGTGTAGTCTATAGGGTTGAAACCAAATTCCGACGCAGATCAATTCTCAGGTGAGTATAGCGTCGGAAACGTGTCTTGTATTGATGAGAAGTAGTTCAAGTCTACAATGCTTCGTATAATTACAGCAGAACACATCAACAAAATCTAGTAATTTTAGGGCTCATTACCGGATCATTGATGCATATAGCTGCTGGTATATCGTGTCCAGGACTACTGTAAGGCAGTTTGTTTCAACATGTTCGAGGTCCCTGAAGGTGACCAGCATCTGGTGTTGTATTAGGGTTCTAGGTTAAGTTGTAAATTGCGTTAAACGCATTGAAAAATGCGTAATGTACATTGATGCGAATGACGTACTGCCGACACTAGTGATGGAGAGAGAGAGACGCTGTTCTACGTGTTCTACGTAGATACTATCGGTCGAGACGTGAAAAAGTTCTACTCAGAGCGAAAAGTTGTTCCGGTGAAAATCTTGTTCTACAACGCTTCATCTTTCGTTATTAAATATTAAAAGCGAAGATTGGGAGATAATAAAGTGTGTAAAACAGAGGCACGACAATCTTGACTTAAAAAAAAAACAATTACTTTGCCCAATCAAATCTAACACGCGATAATGTAATTAAATTTATGAACAATTCTTTCCAACTTAACGAAGCCAAATCATTTTTTTAGATCTGAACGAATGGCCAAGACTGCAATAAAAAGTATTTAAAACGTGTTCCATATGTCCATTTAAAAAAGACTATAAAAATGCATTACTTGAAATTCAAGCCTTGCATTCTTGGCTCAGATTTTAATATTTGCATAGATAATGAGTCTCGCTGGAATCGAATGATTTGTGGCTGATTTTCTTCGTAAAAAAATTGTCACTAACAGACGCTTAGTGAGTTTAAAGGCGATAAACCATAGTTTACGTACAGTGAGCTGCCAGCAGTACAATGATTTGCTTCAGCCCGAAGAAACTCTAACGTAATACACAAAATTTGTTGTAGAAGAGTGTGTGTATATATGTATTTATTTGTGTGTGTATGTATATATATATATATATATATATATATATATATATATATATATATATAATTTTTTTTTTTTTTTTTTTTTTCAACAAGTCGGCCGTCTCCCACCGAGGCAGGGTGACCCAAAAAGAAAGAAAATCCCCAAAAAGAAAAAACTTTCATCATCATTCAACACTTTCACCACACTCATACATAATCACTGTCTTTGCAGAGGAGCTCAGATACTACAGCTGAGAAAAGTCCCTCCCAGCTGTCACTATCTCAGACCCCTCCTTTAAAGTGCAGGCATTGTACTTCCCATTTCCAGGACTCGAGTCCAACTAAATCAATTAACTGGTTTCCCTGAATCCCTTCACACAATGTTACCCTGCTCACACTCCAACAGATCGTCATGTCCCAAAAACCATTCGTCTCCATTCACTCCTATCTAACACGCTCACACATGCTTGCTGGAAGTCCAAGCCCCTCGCCCACAAAACCTCCTTTACCCCTTCCCTCCAACCTTTTCTAGGACGACCCCTACCCCGCCTTCCTTCCCCTACAGATTTATACGCTCTCCAAGTCATTCTACTTTGATCCATTCTCTCTAAATGACCAAACCACCTCAACAACCCTCTTCAGCCCTCTGACAAATACTTTTAGTAACTCCACACCTTCTCCTAATTTCCACATTCCGAATTTTCTGCATAATATTTACACCACACATTGCCCTTAGACAGGACATCTCCACTGCCTCCAGCCTCCTCCTCGCTGCAGCATTTGCAACCCATGCTTCACACCCATATAAGAGTGTTGGTACCACAATACTTTCGTACATTCCCTTCTTTGCCTCCATGGATAACGTTTTTGTCTCCACAGATACCTCAATGCACCACTCACCTTTTTTCCTTCATCAATTCTATGGTTAACCTCATCCTTCATAAACCCATCTGCTGACACATCAACTCCCAAATATCTGAAAACATTTACTTCTTCCATAATCCCTCTCTCCAATGTGATATCCAATTTTTCTTTATTTAAATCGTTTGATACCCTCATCACCTTACTCTTATCTATGTTCACTTTTAACTTTCTACCTTTACACACTCTCCCAAACTCGTCCACTAACCTTGCAACTTTTCTTTAGAATCTCCCATAAGCACAGTATCATCAGCAAAAAGTAACTGTGTCAACTCCCATTTTGCATTTAATTCTCCATAATTTAATCCCACCCCTCTCCCCAACACCCTAGCATTTACTTCTTTTACAACCCCATCTATAAATATATTAAACAACCATGGTGACATTACACATCCCTGTCTAAGACCTACTTTTACCGGAAGTAATCTCCCTCTCTCCTACACACCCTAACCTGAGCCTCACTATCCTCATAAAAACTCTTTACAGCCTTCAGTAACTTACTACCTATTCCATACACTTGCAACATTTGCCACATTGCTCCCCTATCCACTCTATCATATGCCTTTTCTAAATCCATAAATGCAATAAAAACTTCTCTACCTTTATCTAAATACTGTTCACATATATGCTTCACTGTAAACACTTGATCTACACATCCCTACCCACTCTAAAGCCTCCTTGCTCATCTGCAATCCTACTCTCTGTCTTACCTCTAATTCTTTCAATAATAACCCTGCCATACACTTTACCTGGTATACTCAGTAAACTTATTCCCCTATAATTTTTACACTCTCTTTTATCCCCTTCCCTTTATATAAAGGAACTATACATGCTCGCTGCCAATCCCTAGGTACCTTCCCTCTTTCATACATTTATTAAACAAAAATACCAACCACTCCAGCACTATATCCCCCTGCTTTTAACATTTCTGTCATGATTCCGTCAATTCCAGCTGCTTTACCCCTTTCATTCTACGTAATGCCTCACGCACCTCCCCCACACTCACATCCTGCTCTTCTTCACTCCTAAACGATGTTGTACCTCCCTGGCCAGTACATGAAATTATCGCCTCCTCTTTTCATCGACATTTAAAAGTTCCTCAAAATATTCCCGCCATCTACCCAATACCTCCAGCTCCCCATCTACTAACTCCCCTACTCTGTTTTTAACTGACAAATCCATTCGTTCCCTAGGCTTTCTTACCTTGTTTATCTCACTCCAAAATTTTTCTTGTTTTCAGCAAAATTTCTTGACAGAGCCTCTCCGTTCTTTCATCCGCTCTTCTTTTGCACTCTCTCACCACTCTCTTCACCTTTCTTTTACTCTCCATATACTCTGCTCTTCTACTAACACTTCTGTTTTGTAAAAACCTCTCATAAGCTACCTTTTCTCTTTTATCACACCCTTTACTTCTTCATTCCACCACTCACTCCTCTTTCCTCCTGCACCCACCCTCCTATAACCACAAACTTCTGCCCCACATTCTAATACTGCATTTTTAAAACTATCCCAACTTTCTTCAACCCCCCCACTACTCCTACTTGCACTAGCCCACCTTTCTGCCAATAGTTGCTTATATCTCACCCTAACTTTCTCCTCCCTTAGTTTATACACTTTTACCTCTCTCTTACTTGCTGTTGCCATTTTCCTTTTGTCCCATCTACCTTTTACTCTAACTGTAGCTACAACCAAATAATGATCTGATATATCCGTTGCCCCTCTATAAACATGTACATCCTGAAGCCTACTCATCAACCTTTTATCCACCAATACATAATCCAACAAACTACTTTCCTTACGTGCTATATCATACCTTGTATATTTATTTATCCTCTTTTTCATAAAATATGTATTACTTATTACCAAACCTCTTTCTACACATAGCTCAATTAATGGCTCCCATTTACATTTACCCCTGGCACCCCAAATTTACCTACTACTCCATCCACAACATTTTTACCCACTTTAGCATTAAGATCCCCAACCACAATTACTCTCTCACTTGGTTCAAAACTCCCCACACACTCACTCAACATTTCCCAAAATCTCTCTCTCTTCTACACTTCTCTCTTCTCCAGGTGCATAAACACTTACTATAACCCACTTTTCACATCCAACCTTTATTTTACTCCACATAATCCTTGAATTTATACATTTATATTCCTTCTTTACCTGCCATAACTGATTATTCAACATTATTGCCACTCCTTCTTTAGCTCTAACTCTATTTGAAACCCTGATCTAATCCCATTTATTTCTCCCCACTGAAACTCTCCTACCCCTTCAGCTTTGTCTCACTTAAAGCCAGGACATCCAGCTTCTTTTCATTCATAACATCTACAATCATCTCTTTCTTATCATTCGCACAACATCCACGCACATTCAAACATCCCACTTTGACGATTTTCTTCTTCTTCTTTTAGTAAGCTATACAGGAAAAGGGGTTACTAGCCCATTGTTCCCGGCATTTTAGTTGACTTTTACAACACGCATGGCTTACGGAGGAAAGATTCTTATTCCACTTCCCCATGGATATGAAAGGGAAAAGCAATAAGAACAAGAACTATTAAGATAAAATCAAAGAAAACTCAGATGAGTGTGTATACAATAAACATGTACATGTTTGCGTAGTGTGACCTAAGTGTAAGTAGAAGTAGCAAGACGTACCTGAAATCTTGCATGTTTATGAGACAGAAAAAAGACACCAGCAATCCTACCATCATGTAAAACAGTTTCAGGTTTCTGTTTCACAGTCACCTGGCAGGATGGTAGTACCTCCTGAGTGGTTGCTGTCTACCAACCTACTACCTATATATATATATATATATATATTAGTGTGTATGTAATTTATTAAATTATTATTATTGAGCCAATACACAACACTCACCATCACTGTCTTCACTACACAGTTTGATGGTCAGAGTATTGTGTAGTGAAGATTGTGATAGTGAGAGTGCTATCCTCACTGCACAACACTTAAAGTTATGAATATTTCAACCGCGTTCTGAGCTTCTCTTCAGTAGACTACAAAGAGCGATGAAAATACTTCTTAGAGTATTTAGGTGAGAGGTCAGGTGAGCATCTGGTCTTGTGGTTCATCTAACAGGAACAGAATTTGGCTTGAACCGCCTCGTTATGGTTGCTAGTCTCTTATGGACGTGATACGGTGATGGTGAATCCTTCGGGGACATGTCTGAGAGATGGTGTTCGGATTTCCAATTAAAATCTCCTGATGGGATGCATTTTCTTTGGGTGAATTTTATTTGCAGAGAGTTTTAACTATCCTTTTGATATTGTAAAGTTTTTAGTTGATTAATTCGTCTTCCCATTTTGTGGGTAATAGCACCATCCTAGTGTGGTGGCTAGTGTTATCAAAAAGAAATCTTAGACCAGCTAATATCTGTGATACCACCATCCTAGCTAATGGTGTGGTGGCTAGTGTTATCAAAAAGAAATCTTAGACCAGCTAGTATCTGTGATACCACCATCCTAGCTAATGGTGTGGTGGCTAGTGTTATCAAAAAGAAATCTTAGACCAGCTAGTATCTGTGATACCACCATCCTAGCTAATGGTGTGGTGGCTAGTGTTATCAAAAAGAAATCTTAGACCAGCTAGTATCTGTGATACCACCATCCTAGCTAATGGTGTGGTGGCTAGTGTTATCAAAAAGAAATCTTAGACCAGCTAGTGTCTGTGGAAGATCTTACTTATTCAAGTACTATTATACTGTTTTCAATTCCTTCCCACATTGTGTATACCGCGTCAGTGTTTGGGTAGACTTCAACAAAAATGAACAATATTGGAATTGCAACTTGATGAGTGGGAAAGGTAATGCGAAATTAAGGATTTTTTTTTTTTATATCTAATGCAAAAATGAGGTTTTGTGATTTATTTTGTTGTGGCTTTAATACTGAATTAGCCTGAACTCGCATTATTTGCGACGAAATGCTAGGAGAGAGAAAAAAAAGTTGTGTATATGATTTGCTTTTATTTTGATCCCTATTTTAGGATTTAAGGCATCTTTGACTAGAGATATGTTAGTTTCATCTAGTCTTAAAGACCCTAGTGAAGTAGACAGACATTAAACCCAATAAACTAGTAAACCTAAGCCACGATAGTTTTTTATCCAGACAAGACCCTCCAAGAGGCGTTACTATCCTGCCGTTGATGGGCTCTCGAACCAAGGGCCTGGAGCTACCCTCTCTCTCCCCACTCACCAGGCGATACGTGATCCCCACGGATTTAGCGTTTCTCCGTGACAATTTTAATTATCTTGATGGAGTATTCCTGTTTCAAGGAACCGGTCCACCAACCCTGTAAGATATTTTAATCAATTTGTTAATTACTGAAACTTTCGGTAAATCAATTGGCACAGATAGGAAATGAAACTGAAAATTTGGCTCTCTCGTGGGCAGTTATCAGCAGGCTGCAGTAATGAAACAGTTGTGGAAGTAACGAGATTGTACCAACGTAATATGTTGCTTCATACACCTTACCTATGTTGACATGGTACCTCTGTGTGTGTACTCGCTTATTTGCACTCATTTATGGTTGCAGGGGTCGATTCGTAGCGTATGTGTGTGTGTGTATACTCACCTAGTTGTACATATCTAGTTGTGGTTGCAGGGGTCGATTCACAGCTCCTGGCCCTGCCTCTTCACTAGTCGCTATTAGGACATTCTTCCTGCTCCATGAGCTATATTGTACCTCTTCTTTATGTGTGTGTGTGTGTGAAAGAGAGAGAAAGAGACACACACACACACACACACACAACAGACAGACACGTTTCTTGTAGCCTTCCCACTGTTTTCATCCCACACAACTAGGGCAAGAACAGCACTCTGCTGCTGGTTTGAAGGTGTCCTCGAGAGGCCTCGAGTGCTGCTCCCAGACACTCAAGTCTCCCAATGGAACTCTCATAATAGTAACTTAAACAGAAATGCGTCATAAAATTTCTCAACACAGCCAAAAAGACAAATTTGAACACGATGTTTGTGAAGAGATCTTGACACAAGGAATTGAAACTTATTTCCTTTTCCTTAGATCAAACCTGATTAATCCCCTCCCCCATTCCTTCTATTCCAGAGGCGCTTTCTGCGATTTAGCGCATCCTCAGGTATATAATAAATATAGACGATCAATGTAGTATTCTTAAAAGTGCGAACAGCACAGTGTATCACAACACACACAGAGCACAGTCCACCACAACACACACAGAGCACAGTCCACCACAACACACACAGAGCACAATCCACCACAACACACACAGAGCACAGTCCACCACAACACACACAGAGCACAGTCCACCACAACACACACAGAGCACAGTCCACCACAACACACACAGAGCACAGTCCACCACAACACACACAGAGCACAGTCCACCACAACACACACAGAGCACAGTCCACCACAACACACACAGAGCACAGTCCAACCTCCTAAGATTTTTTTTCCTTTGACCTGAGGTCCTATAAAGCTATACACAGTATACACTACATACTGTATACACTACACACTGCATACACTACACCCTGCATGCACTACACACTGCATGCACTACACACTGCATGCACTACACCCTGCATGCACTACACCCTGCATGCACTACACCCTGCATGCACTACACCCTGCATGCACTACACCCTGCATGCACTACACCCTGCATGCACTACACCCTGCATGCACTACACACTGCATGCACTACACACTGCATGCACTACACACTGCATGCACTACACACTGCATACAGTATACATTACATACACTACACTATACACACTACACGTCATAATCATGGCAGCCTCGCCATTTAAATCGTATTTTCTGGACGAGCGAGGAAAATTTATGGGCGGAATTTATATACGCAGAAGATTGTGCAAAACTCTAGGAGGAGAGAGAGAGGACGTGTACCCAGAGACTCAGCTCCTGGCCCCCGTGTCCTAGACCACCTGGATCAGCTTCACTGATGTCTGCCCTCTTAGGCTTCATGACTACTCTTGAAGCTGTGTATTTGAGTTTCTCATTCCAATTTTCAAACCTCCCTGAGACTAAAGAAATATTTGGGAATAAAGACACTGACAACAGAGGATTCTTACAGTCCAACGTTTCGCCCAAAGACAAACGAGCATTGGGAACCGAACTTTAAGAAGCAAGAAGCATTGTGAAGCGAACATTGAGCATTGTGTACAAGAATGGTAGACAATACCGACAAGATGAAAATGTAGACACGTGTGCAACATCTGGGTATCTTTATGTAGACGTTTCGACATCCAGTGGTTTTATCAATACAAATTCTATGACAGAAAGACGCACAGTTGCGGCCAAAAAAGACGCACAATTTCGGCCAGAGAGCAAATGCAACTAAAATTTGAGGTTTCACCTGTCATCATTTGCTAGGCTTCATCTGTTAATCTCCTAGACATTTTGTCTCTGAAGGAATGTATAGCAGTGTTTCCCCAGACCAGTGTACACTCGTCCTCCTCCCGGGGTCTTGACACTACTAATATTCTTAAGTCAGCGACATATACGTAGAACTGTGGATGGGGTATCGAGCCTCCACCGCTCCTAGCACTAGATAACCACGCATTTATTCAAGACTATCGAACTGAACATTGTTGAAGACTTAGGGACTGATCACCTCAAGAATTCTTCAAGGTTGATAGACCGATGACATCGATTTTACCACTGCACTGCTTCTGTTGTCTCAATATTTAGTCACCTCTGTAATCGACTGAAGAAGCCTGTGTGGGCGATACGTATCGGAAATAAGACATCTAAGTATTACCCATATCTTACTCATCTAACATAGGCCTCTAGGCCTGTTGCAGTGCTTCTTTTCCTACGCTTACATCTTTAACAGGATAACAGAGGTGGGAAGAGGATTTACTCCAACAGTAGGCTAATATGTGTGGTTGTACTGTGTACATGTACGCTTGCTTGCACCTACATCATGTACGTTTGCTTGCACCTACATCATGTACACTTGTTTGCACCTCGTGTATGTATATAAATTACATGAATTACAAAACGTGTGGGATTCGACCCTTTGAGAGATGAATCTTAAAACTCACAAGCCAGTGTGCTAACCCCTGGACCAGCTGACTGTAATAGGATTCCTCCAACCTATTACAGCTAACTGGTCCAGTAGTGAGCTCGCTGCCTTGACAGTTTTAAAGACTCGCCTGTCATGGGGTCTATCCCCACCCGTTCCGTAGGTTGTTTAAAATCATGTTATTACGATTTCAAGAGTCCTGAAGGGACGCATCTCACAGTATACGCCAGCCTCATTTATCCCCCTCTCTGCTCATACCATTTGGTTGTTGATATACATAAATCTAGGATAAAATAGGGCCCTAACGATGGAAAAAGAGAAAAAGGCAATGTGATTCTTTTTTTGACAATGTTACGTCCACACACGAGGTTAAATGTCGTGTCTCCAGTAAAGGATTGTTTTATTGCATTTCTCTTCTACTATTTTGTACCATTTCTCTACAAAGCTCCCTAACCTGAAGTCACTCTTTGAAAAGTTGTTTCCGCGTAAATAACTCAGAAATAGACGTATGCAAATGCGATAGAAAATTAACAGTGTATTTGGAGGACTGGTAGTGGAGAGAACGCTCCTCCCCCCCCCCCCCCAAAAAAAAAAAAACTTCCATACGCGTCCAATAGCTGGTTGTCTTCCTGCGTCACACTGCATCACGTTGCGTCACGCTGCATCACGTTGCGTCACGCTCCTGCTAAACACTCCTCAACTCTCATCAAAGACAACGCCAGCGAAACTTTAATAAAAAAAATTATCTTGCTTCAAGAGTTCACTCTCAGTAACTCATGCTCACTGAGAGCTGCCCAAAAAAAATCAGCTTGAGCTTTAAACAGAAAGAAATGGAGCGTGTCTAGAGCAGCAGTTGGCCGGATTTACGTGTGTGTACTGCCAAAAGTCTGGCCCCAATGGGGACTCGTAAAACCTATTTGGAGACTCCTCAAGTTTATCATTTATTTAATATTAATACGAGCTAATACGAGTGGCTGGGCTCCATTAATCGTTTGAGACTTAAAACTGATATTTTTTATTTGTTCGAAATATGCTATGTAAACATCATTACTAGATTTTGATTACGGTAAATGTAAGCTTTCAAGGCAGTTAGAAATAGATGTTTGATTTTTTTTTATTACCAAACCGTCCGTATCCCACTGAAGGTTGACCTAAAAAGAAAAACAATTTTTTTTCTTTTTAACTTTAGTAATGTATACAGGTGAAGGGGGTTACTAGCCCCTTGCTCCCGGCATTTTAGTCGACTCTTACGACACGCATGGCTTACCAAGGAAGAATTCTGCTCCAGTTCCACAAGTTCTTTGGCTTGTGGAAGTAGAACAACAAGAAATCCTAAGCTACTGGAAAATTACATTCATTAGCATTGTCGATAATTGTTGCATAATTATATACAAAAAATGTCGTGTGGATTAATTTACTTTTTATATTCAATGATATTATTGGTTCTGGGATCATTGTTTCAGCGACCCGGTCTCAGACCAGACATAAATCGAAAAGAAAATAGGACTAAAATGAAAGCTTTTGCAAAACATCCATGAAAGAATATATGAATATGTATTTCATCACATGAATTTACACACACACACACACACACACACACATATATATATATATTGTCAATGTAAATAATAAAAGTTTGAAGATTTGCTGACCTATACTTTTAGCAGGCACCAGTTTTTTCACTACATGGACGGGCTGTAGCACCTCCCTGGGTGGTTGCTGCCGACCTTCTACCGATTTCACACTAACCATTTAAACCTTCATGTAGGAGTGTCAGACGAGAGTTTAGCTCTTAGAGTGGTATCCACTGGTCTCAGAGTGGTATCCACTGGTCTCAGAGTGGTATCCACTGGTCTCAGAGTGGTATCCACTGGTCTCAGAGTGGTATCCACTGGTCTCAGAGTGGTATCCACTGGTCTCAGAGTGGTATCCACTGGTCTCAGAGTGGTATCCACTGGTCTCAGAGTGGTATCCACTGGTCTCAGAGTGGTATCCAATGATGACGGGGAAGTATCCAATGATGACGGGGAAGTATCCAATGATGACGGGGAAGTATCCAATGATGACGGGGAAGTATCCATTGATGTCGAAGCAGTAACCACTGATGTCGGGACAGTATCCCCTGCTCTCCGGGCAGTATCCCCTGCACTCATAGCAGGGGATACCTCTCACAACATTATCCACTGCTCTCACAGCAGTATTTCTATTCAGTAATTATTAGACTTTTAATGCAAACCCAAGGTAAATGTATGCAAGCTTCGCACGTTAATATAAAAAGGTGTGTGTAATATTAACTCTTTTAACGCACTGTGATGGTGGCAACTTAGTAATTAAAGTTGAGGGAGGGTAAGTTTCTTTGTTGTTTTGTCACATTAGTGGAGACTAACTTAGGTCAAAAGAGGGTTAGTGGCCTCGGGTTAAAGTCGACCTGTTATAGACAAGGGACAGGTCTAGGGTTACCTAGAAAATCATATATTCTTTACAATAAATGTGAATTTAATATATACGTAATATTGACAGTTTTGCGAAACTCTTTATACAGATGAGCCACCAAAAAGGAGCTATCTAGGCTGTGATATTTAAACAGAAAGTAGTGATTGATAAGTCAGCAGATGAATCATAAACTTCAGAGTCAAGTCTTTCACCATTTAAATTACACTTAAATTACACTTAAATTACATTTACATTTAAATTACATATAAATTACATTTAAATTACATATAAATTACATTTAAATTACTTACATTGCATTTAAATACGTTTAAATTACATCTAATTTCATTGAAATTACACTTAAATCACATATAATCACCACGTAAAGTTCACAAAGACACGACCGAAAGAAAACACACAACGTGATTTAAGTTGTCCATCTTCTTCTCTCTTCACTGCCCAACCTCTTGTTATTAGAGACAATAGAACTAATTTCCTATATTATTTTAAGCTTGAGATGGGAGAAATTTTTTTACCAAAGTCATTTCGAGTTTTAAAGTAACATTTTTTTTATATATTTTAGGAGTTATTGGGTCATTACAGCTCGTGTATAATGTATCTTTAATTTAGGTCAAAATTTGAACGGAAACAATCTTGTAATGTGTTCACCTTGGATAAAAAAAATAACAAACGGTGCATTAATGGGGGTTGTATTATTTATACCGGTATATGAACTGTTGTTTCTGCTGCTGTTGTTGCTGTTATTGCTGTTGTTCCTGCTGTTGCTGCTATTGGTGTTGTTGCAGCTGTTGTTGCTGCTGTTGTTGCTTCTGTTGCTGTTGTTCCTGCTGTTGCTGCTATTGGTGGTGTTGCTGCTATTGGTGGTGTTGCTGCTATTGGTGGTGTTGCTGCTATTGGTGGTGTTGCTGCTATTGGTGGTGTTGCTGCTATTGGTGGTGTTGCTGCTATTGGTGGTGTTGCTGCTATTGGTGGTGTTGCTGCTATTGGTGGTGTTGCTGCTATTGCTGTTACTGTTGTTCCTGGTGTTGCTGCTATTGCTGTTCCTGCTGTTGTTCCTGCTGTTGCTGTTGTTCCTGCTGTTGCTGTTGTTCCTGCTGTTGCTGTTGTTCCTGCTGTTCCTGCTATTGGTGGTGTTGCTGCTATTGGTGTTTATGCAGCTGCTGTTGTTCCTGCTGTTGCAGTTGTTCCTGCTATTGGTGGTGTTGCTGCTATTGGTGTTTATGCAGCTGCTGTTGTTGCTGCTGTTGCTGATCTTGCTGCTATTGGTGTTGTTGCGGCTGTTGTTGTAGCTGTTGCTGTTCCTGCTTTTGTTGCTGCAGCAGCAGCTGTTGCAGCAGCTGCTCTATAAAACATTTTAAAACATATATATATATTATTTGCATTGACATGTATAATGCAGAGAGCAAGTTTATGCGTACAGTTCTTGCAATAAAACAAAAAAAATCCACATCCTTTAACTCTGCACTATTTTTTTCTGGATTATATTTTAACGCTTTGAAATTAGTATAACAATTTTGGCAAGATGCGTGCGAGGTCATGCAGAATTAATTTCACACTTCCCCTAAGAAGGTTGAAGAAATCTTGAGCACCTAATTAAAAAGGACTTTTTTTTCCACTGCTCTCTACAAAATATATAAAAGATGGGGTGGTAGGAGAGGTGGAATCTTCAGACATCATCAAGTTGAAAAATACACATAAATGAACCACAATGCGATTTTTTATTGACGTAGATTGCTTTATCAAGTCACAAATAGATCTACCTTGATAAAGCCCACGGTGTGGGCGAAACGTAGTCAATAAAGACTCACATTATACTGTATTTGTCTTGATTTTTCCATCGTGTCGGTATTTGATACTATTTGTCTCCAGTCTTAAGTAGTCTCAGTACTTTTTTCTTCCCTCTTTGAAGACTTTCTGATTTACTTGCCCGAGGTTGAGGGCCTCTCGAACCTGCACCTCCGGTTGTTGTTCATGGGTCAGCGCTTGTTGTGAGAGTTAAGTTTGTAATCTATTATGAGGGGTGAAATAATGTTATAGGCCTTTCGCAACTGCAAACACTTCTTCAGAAGCAAAACAAGAATGGGAATGTGTAGAGCCCAGGCGTCGAGGAAGTGTAGACAGGCTCGACTGGAGAGTTACCAGTGAGAGGGAAGTGCCAACACACTGGAGAGTTACCAGTGAGAGTTACCGGTGGGAGGGAAGTACAAACACACTAAAGACTTCCCAGTGGGAGACAAGTATGAAAGGAAACAAGATATTAAAATTCGTAGGTGAAAATATTTTTTTAAAAATATGTTCCACATGATCAGTGATGATCTTAGACTTTGAGGGAAGACAGAAGCCTCAATTAATGAGGTGTGAGGATGGTCTTTCGAGGTGTGAGGGAGCGTCTTTAGAAATGTGTTTATGGGAGGGTCTTTAAAGGTGTGTGGGGGTAAGGTCATTACAAGTGAGTGAGGGAGGGTCATTTCAGGTGTGTGGGGGAGGGTCATTGCAGGTGTGGGAGGAGCCCTTCAGGCTTGTGGATCCATACGACGCTGGGTATATATATATATATATATATATATATATATATGCAAGAAAACCACTATGAAAAAATAGAAGAATTCCAAGCGCTTTCGTGACTACTCACATTATCAAGGAACTATAACAGGAAACATGACAAGAAGGGCTTATATAAGGGGCGAGACTACACCTCACAGTCACATCACACTAACAAAGACAACACCTCACAGTAGCGTAACATCGCACGACTCTGTGAAGAGGAAAATAAGAAAGGACCTGAAACTCTTCCCAAGAATTAAGATTAGTCCAATTTATTATTAAATTCTTCCCAAATTTTATTAATTATAAATGAATCCAATTTATATAAACCAAAAGAAATATTCATATTATTTTCAAAACTGCTTTTAATGAAACATGATTCTATTATATTCCTCTCAACCATGGACTTGCTTGATACAACCTTCTCAGCATTTTGAAAATCAATTGGATGGTTAAAATCTCTCACATGAATAAATAGAGCATTAGAATCTTGTCCAGTTCTAATGCTATATTTATGTTGTTTTAATCTTAGTTCAAGACTTTATATATATATATATATATATATATATATATATATATATATATATACACATATACACTTATAAAGTTAAAATACCCATATGATACTAATGTTTTTCCCATTACAAAATTCGAGCTGTCGCGTTCATAATGCCTCGATATTTTTTCCGTATTCATTAAATATTTGTAATCCATATTGTTTTGAAAATATCAAATTGTCGACGTATATAACACCTTTTTTTAAATAAAATATAAAACAAAATTGCTGGCTTTAATGCAATTTGTGTTATGTTCTTTGGATATTTATTTTTTTGTGGTTGTGTCCTCTTTACTGCAAATTGTTAAGAAATGTCTGACGTAGCCATTTACGGGACGTCATTGACTGATTAGCTGAAATTTGCTAAAATTTTATATTTATATTTCCTCGAAATAAGAATTAGGCATTACTGATAAAATCCTTGAGAGTTTATGGAAGATGAGTCGGGACATGAGCTGGTGTCTGCACTTGCAAGGCCTCGGCTGTGCCGCCTCTTAATTAACGACGGGATCAGTTCATTGTTTCCTTCAAAGTAAACAGTGTTTTGATAAAACGATGTGTTTGTATTCAGTGTCACTGTATTCCGCTACACGATGCTTTTGTCGTAGTCAGGTGTTACCACTTGTGGTCAGGTGTTACCACTTGTGGTCAGGTGTTACCACTTGTGGTCAGGTGTTACCACTTGTGGTCAGGTGTTACCACTTGTGGTCAGGTGTTACCACTTGTGGTCAGGTGTTACCACTTGTGGTCAGGTGTTACCACTTGTGGTCAGGTGTTACCACTTGTGGTCAGGTGTTACCACTTGTGGTCAGGTGTTACCACTTGTGGTCAGGTGTTACCACTTGTGGTCAGGTGTTACCACTTGTGGTCAGGTGTTACCACTTGTGGTCAGGTGTTACCACTTGTGGTCAGGTGTTACCACTTGTAGTCAGGTGCAAGTAAGCGTCCCCATAAAATTAGTAAAAGTTGTGGCTGATGAAAAAAAATAAGCTGGAAGTGTTAGATTATAGAGGTAGTTTAGAGAGTTTTGTGCTATTTTCTTAATCTAGTACCTTTTAGGCATATCTGGTACTTTTTACGTATATTTTGGTACTTTTTTAAAAGCGTTGCGTGGCAACTCTGGGCTGATGTTATTAAACAATCTCCATGGCTGTGTTTGTTACCATTTCACACAAGACGTAGGAGCCCCAACAGGAAGACAAGAACACAATATAAGCTCGTATATTTCTACCTCCCGCTGAGTTAATCACCAGATAAAGAGAGTGAGATTTATATGAGAAATATCCTACGTGAATTTGTCTTCATTGGTGTATCAGGTCAACTTCACTTTACGTCAAAATGGCCTCAAGAAAAAAATGGAAGTTGAAATAGAGGGAAAGTGTTCATGAGCATCGCTACAATAATGTTCCGACATGTCACGTGACTTTTCTGTTTAGTCAGGTCGTGCTGCGTATTATTATGCGTAACTTGAAAGCCGATTAGCCGGATAGGATAGAGAGCTGCACTAGTGAGTGTAGACTGTGTTGTGTAGGAGATACATCGACAATAACAGCGCCTTGGAAAGCGGCTGGTGAGAAGTGGTTAGTGGCAATGCTTCGTTGTACTGTGAGAGATTCTCCGACAGGAATCCCGATGATGCTTATCTTTCTCAGGATGATTATATTTGATGTCCGAAAATCCCTCATTTGATCTCCTCCTCCTCCTCCCTATTGCCAGCGCTGTTGTTAACGTGAGATGCTTTTATTTGCACTCCATCCTCTGAACAGGAAAATCTTTATCCTCCTCATAAGATTGAAGACGATAATTGTTCTCGACATATTAATGAAGCGAAAGTCAATTGTCGGTATCTGGATCGATGTCTGTCCATTCTCTCTAATTACCTGCCTCTGTCCGGCTAATTACAAAAGGCAAATTGGACACTGATGCAGCTGGCAGTTGCTAAACTCAAACTGGGTCCACTCGGCCTTGTGATTCCAAACTCTGATATATTTACGGAGTCTTAAGAATTTATTGGTTCCTTGTTTACATATTTAACTTTAAATTTAACGTGAATCTTTAAAAAAAAATTATTATTCACCGGAAAGTGTTAAAAACCATAGGGGTCATACTGAGGACTGGAGGTAATAGTTTGAGCTGAGAAATGGGAGGGTAGCACCAATTTCTTGGATCAAAAGCCCTTTAGCTATAAAGCACCTTCCCTGTGAAGTGTTAACGTTGACTAGCATAAATCAGAAATTAACATTATCTTTAGGAATTCATCCAATTCCTTCTTGAAATCAAAGTTTGGTTAGTAATGTCCCTTATTAATGGAGGTTGCTGGTAAAAAGGTCATTCCTTCAGAATTAGTTTTCTTAGTGTGCTCATTGCTCCCCAACTATTCATTTGTGGGATTTCGCACCGTCTGGCGAGCCTTTTGTGTTCAGGTTTGGGACCAATTCCTCCAAAATTTTCCAGGTGTAAATTAGAATGAATCATTCTCCTCTGCGTTTCAGGTATTCCTAATAATGTAGGAGCTGTTAGGGAACGGGTAATATTCCCGTTTAGAGAGAGAGAGACTTGCCAGCTCTTATTTTCAAAGTTCTAGTTATCCAGCCTATCACTTCCTTTGCGGCTGAGATAATACCATTGTTGATAAAAAACACATGTGCAACATTTGGGTATCTTTATTGAGGAAACGTTTCGCCACACAGTGGCTTCATCAGTCCATAAGGAGAATGGTGAAGAACAGAAGGAGTTTGAGGTAATCAGTCCCTCAGCCTCGAGTCGATGTAATCAGTTCATCCATATTGAAAAGAATACAGCACATGCACGAAGAAGTGGCTTATATACTGTAGACAGGTGAGGTGCAGCAGTCGTAGGTGGTATCACACTTGGCAAATCCAAATGTGGTAGTAGGTCATGACTAAAGGTTAGGCAAGTGAAGAATTCCCTGTATTAATACCCCAAGATGTTGCTGTGTCTGACAGGTATGTAGATGAATGGTTCAGAGAACCTCATATTCCTGTTCTTCACTATTCTCCTTTGTATTGGACTGATAAAGCCACTGTGTGGCGAAACGTTTCCTCAATAAAGATACCCAAGTGTTGCATATGTGTCTAATTTATCAACTTGTCGGGTCTCTGAACCATTTATATAAATACCATTGTTGTAATCGTGTTGCAATCGTGTCATTACGATTTCGTGAGCCATTGTTGTCATTGAAGGTAAGACATGACATTATCACTCCTAAGTCCTTTACATTTCTATTCTGTTCTGTTGAATTGTTAGTTTTATACTATTTTCCAGTTTTCAATTCTTCAGTTTAAACCTCGTTTGTTCCGAGAGTCACTATCAATAGACCAGCAAAATTTTTATATCGATACTCTCTTCAATTCAGAACGATAGCCTCCACAAGACAGCCCCTCCATGATACTCCATTCACAATAGCCTCTCCACGATAATCCCTCCACTACTGAATTCTTTACGTTTAATTTCGACTTAGTATTCAAAACTTTATTATGAATTTACGAAGTCCACAAGGACCATTCTCGGTGGCCTTGCTTACGTACAGTGTGTGTGTGTGCTCAAGCTGGGTCAGAGAAATAGAGGGAATTGTGCAGGCAATAACAAATACTTGAAGTTTAATCTGCAACTTGCCATCCTGAAATATAATGCAGGAAGTCTGATGTCCATTGAAAGTTAAGTATGTCTTATTTCGATCATTTTATACTTCCACCGGAAACTCTTTTAAAAAATATTTAAATTCATTTTCAGCTCCCTATACAATAGAAGATAATTTACTATAGCGAAGAATCTCGTATCTTTGATACTGATCTGTGAGGGTTTTTTTTAAAACCACCTAGTTGTTAGACCATTAATAAGAAAATCTAGAATGAAGAAGTAAATATAATTTTAGTAGCAATATTAAAGCTGATGTAGTGCACGAAATATACAAGTGGCTTACTGTCTGAATAACTTGTTGAATGACTCAGTGTATTAGTCAGTGACTGACACACGCGTCGGTTTCATCATTCTGAGGACCAAGTCTGGAACGACTTCGCAAGTAACCCACAGACTCAGAGGAAATATTATGGAACGATTCAGTTAGTCTTGGACTGTTGCAGAGTCGCGACTGAGAGAAGAAAACCAGAAGGGGAGAAACGTATCCTCTGTACGTTTTCTCTCGTGAGTGAATATAATTCAGTAGCGCCTCATCGAGTCCTTCATCCGAATCACCACACGAGTTTCGTGCACTAATTGCAAGTTCGTGAATTTTATTAACCCCTCACAGGACGGGGGTGAAAGGGTTAAAAATATTCCATAAACACACTAGAGAACTTTAACGACAAATTTATAGCGGTGAGCAGCGGAAGCTACCTTGGAGACAGTGTAGTGCTTCATATTAACGTCTTGGGAGATGCATTAGAGGCGTGTTGGTCCCAGGCAACCAGCTGGCCACTTGAGACGTTCATTGGACTTATGGCTGCGTACCAGCAGCTTCCTTCTTAAAGCAAGCGACACTCCTATGTCTAATTCATGTTATCTGCTCACATGCAGTCTTGCGAAATACATTTGTTTATATATATATATATATACTGATAAGTATGTTGATTAGACACACCAGTTTTGGGAATTTTACTGAGGAGACGTTTCATTCGTTAGAGACTTCATTGGTTTTCACAAATTTCTAATACATGGCTGGCGAAACATCTCCTCTATAAAATACTGTAAAAGCTCATTTTCGTAAGCGTACTAATGAATTTTCACTGACACATAATATGACGAGCCCAGATATTATTTTAAGTGGTGCGCAGTACATGCAGTTCGTGTGTAAGAGGCGTTTACGTCACCAGAAAGAGACGATGATGATTCCTAGTGTTGATCTTGTCTTACCCGTCTGGGCTGCTTGATTGATAAATGAGACTTTGTCTTTAAATGTTTTCTTCGTCGTTGCTTGTTTACGAGTGTCTAGATCTCGCTGAAGGTGTCAGGCGACGCGAGAAATTTATTTCACCGTGTGTCAAGCAGTGACATCGTCTCCTGGGAACTGTTGAGGTTTTAAAGCACTAATGTGTGTGGAAATTATTTTCTACATAACGGTATATTTTTATATATACAGTGGACCCCCGGAGTTCGTCATTAATTCGTTCCAGAATGCTGCTCAAGTGCCGTTACCGAACGAATTTGTTCCCATAAGGAATAATGTAAATTAGATTAGTCCTTTTAGACCCCCAAAAATACACTTACAAAAGCACTTACAAAAATACACTTACATAATTGTTCGAGTTTGGAGCAGTACGAACTCCGGGGGTCCACTATATTTTTTTAGCACATTCGGGTATGCATGGAAAGATGAAAGCATTACATTTGGATAGATAAAAATATTTGTATGGACAGATATAATTTTATACTACAAATGGTAGATATAATTTTTCATGACGGATGGGTGGATAAAATTATTTGGTATGTATTGGTATATATAATTTTATAGATGCTTATATCTGAGAACTGTCAAAAGCTGCAATCCTGTACACACTGACCTGATCTGTGCTGTCTGCTCTCCCTACTGACCTGTGCTGTCTGCTCTCCCTACTGACCTGTGCTGTCTGCTCTCCCTACTGACATTGACCTGTGCTGTCTGCTCTCCTACTGACCTGTGCTGTCTGCTCTCCCTACTGACCTGTGCTGTCTGCTCTCCCTACTGACCTGTGCTGTCTGCTCTCCCTACTGACCTGTTCTGCTCTCCCTACTGACCTGACTGTGCTTTCTGCTCTCCCTACTGACCTGACCTGTGCTTTCTGCTCTCCCTACTGACCTGACCTGTGCTTTCTGCTCTCCCTACTGACCTGACCTGTGCTTTCTGCTCTCCCTACTGACCTGACCTGTGCTTTCTGCTCTCCCTACTGACCTGACCTGTGCTTTCTGCTCTCCCTACTGACCTGACCTGTGCTTCTGCTCTCCCTACTGACCTGACCTGTGCTTCTGCTCTCCCTACTGACCTGACCTGTGCTGTCTGCTCTCCCTGACTGACCTGTGCTTCTGCTCTCCCTACTGACCTGACCTGTGCTGTCTGCCTCCCTACTGACCTGACCTGTGCTGTCTGCTCTCCCTACTGACCTGACCTGTGCTGTCTGCTCTCCCTACTGACCTGACCTGTGCTGTCTGCTCTCCCTACTGACCTGTGCTGTCTGCTCTCCCTACTGACCTGTGCTGTCTGCTCTCCCTACTGACCTGTGCTGTCTGCTCTCCCTACTGACCTGTGCTGTCTGCTCTCCCTACTGACCTGTGCTGTCTGCTCTCCTACTGACCTGTGTCTGCCCCTGACCTGTGCTGTCTGCTCTCCCTACTTACCTGTGCTGTCTGCTCTCCCTACTTACCTGTGCTGTCTGCTCTCCCTACTTACCTGTGCTGTCTGCTCTCCTACGACCTGACCTGTGCTGTCTGCCTCCCTACGACCTGTGCTGTCGCCTCTACTGACCTGTGCTGTCTGTCTCTATGACATTGATCTGTGCTGTCTGTTCTCCCTACTGACATTGATCTGTGCTGTCTGCTCTCCCTACTGACCTGTGCTGTCTGCTCTCCCTACTGTCATTGATCTGTGCTGTCTGCTCTCCCTACTGTGCTGTCTGCTCTCCCTACTGACATTGATCTGTGCTGTCTGCTCTCCCTACTGACCTGTGCTGTCTGCTCTCCCTACTGTCATTGATCTGTGCTGTCTGCTCTCCCTACTGACCTGTACTGTCTGCTCTCCTTACTAACCTGAACTGTGCAATCTGACCGACTGAAACTTGGTGTAAAACTCTGTAATTAAGAACGAGAGGCATGAAAGACTTGGGACCTCGATGAACGTCCCAGAACCGAAATATTTTCTAATATTGTTTGCTCACTTTTTTTTGCCAAAAACTATTTTTAAGGTTATGCGCTTGTGATTTATGTCTGTTTTCCCTGTTTTTTGTTTTTTTTAAGATAAGTAGAGTATTCTCGCAGCTTAATTTTACGATGGCCAATAACAGTTCCATTCACGTTTAATAAATCACGTGATTCTAACTAATGTTGAGACGATGAATTCAAATCTGAACTTGGTTTTGTTCCAACATGTTCAGTTTCTGTGAAATAGAACCCCACAGGGGAAGAGATTCCAGAGAAAACCTGACGATCAGTTAGACTACTGCTGGACACTGCTGCGTGAGAGCCAGACTGAACACAAGCGAAAAAGCCTGAAAACCGTGATGTATATATATTCGTATGATGGTATGGAAATTTCTCCGATTTTTTTTATACACATGTATAATGCATCTACGTTAGGAAATATTAGTTTGTGTCATTGTAGTTAATATATCTTCATAATATATATGACTGTTAGGCAACATATATCATGTGGTTCTTCTGCCTTAAACTTCGAAAATATTAATCCTAAGATTAAAAAAGAACTTACGTGATAGAAACTAAAGCTTTGATTCGTGATCATCGCATCAAAGTTAACTAAAAACAATTTACTTTCTGAACTGGGTTAAAAAAAAAGTTCAGTTTTTCTGGCTAGTGTTATTTATGAAACCCAGGAGAAAGCTATTTTAATTTGTTTTGAAACGAAAAAGAATTTAAAGTTAGGCGAAATATATTCGTATATACTTGTATAATGAAAGCTTTTGTGGCACCCGTCTAACAGATTTATTTTTGCCCACCAGGGTTAAACCTGCAGTTACTGACTGTCGAATACTATCGTTATTTACTATCGAATACTATCGTTATTTAATCTTCGTTTCGCTATACGTATTTCACTTTCGTATTTTTCTCTAGTGCATTTCAGGCCATCAAATATGACTATGACGTATCTGGTACCAACCTATGTAATTATTACTGAAACAGAGGTAAAGAAAAATTAATAGATATTTAATCTGCATGCATAGTCCGAAATAAAGAGTGCCTTAATATAAATCCCATGTATTGAAATCGTACCACGGACACGCGTAAGTACTTAGACGTATTTATTGTTTATTTTTGTTTTTGAATTTGATTTTGGTGCGACTTAATACCCAAACCTGTCTTGACAGACAGACTGATTTCATAATAAAGTACTAAAATGTCCCCTACAGTCCCTCGTCAAGACTTCTCAAGGAAGAATTTGGTGTGAAACTATGATTACAAAATACCCAAGCATATGTATAGGAAGCTAGGATGACGTTTCGGTCCAGGATGGACCGAAACGTCAGGTCACAACTCGGAAAGGACTGAAACGTAGTCTTACTTTCCTCTTCATGTGTGTAAGTGTTTCGTGACTTGTATTCTTCATGAAATATAGAGCTAAGCATTGTATGAAAATTTAATGTGACATGTCACGGACGAGAGGAACAGAGAGAGGGAGGAGGACAAAAGGAAAAAAAGGAGATCAGGAGAGGAGGAGAAGAGGATGAGAAGTAGAAGAGGAGGAGGAGAAGAGAGAAGAGAATGAAGTAGAGAAGAAAAGAGAAAGACGTGAAGAGAAAAAAAATACTCGATTAATAAATAAGAAAAAATAGTTGTTGATATCCTCTGAGTAGTAGTGACACAGTAGTCCTGGTCCTCAACTATATTGTGTAAATGTACGAGGGTACTAGCACAACCAGGCTACGAGAAAACTACACTAAGATGGGAGAAATTCCCAGAGGCTAATAAGAATGGAGAACTTGGGGTTTGCCCGCAAATGCGGAGCAAATAAAATTAGAAAAGCACCAGAGAATACAGAAAACTAAGTACAGGAAGTGAGAGGGAAGGTCAGGAACGCATGTGATGGAAGGAGGAAGGTCACTGTGTCAATTTGAACCAAAAGCGGCTGACCTAAGAGCTTACGCTTGAACTTGGTGACCTTACGAGGTTAGAACGGCCGGGATAAGGGTTAGGGATGTTAGGAAATATTGTTTAGCCTCGGTGGTGAGAAACCTGAGGAAGCAGACTCCATGCACAATTTTAGGGATTAGATTCAACGGGTCCCACATAGCCGAAAATTAGGAAAACTGGACCTATGTAGCTGAGAGACGGGCCAAGGGCCTTCCTTGCGACCCTCTTAACCACACTCGCGGAAGTGACTGCACTCGGCGAGTGCTCCCACTCAAAACTCTACAAAGCTGTTCACTCTCCCTTCTGTGCTCTCTCCCCCTCAACCATTCCTTTCTTCACAGTCGTTCGTCTAACAACAGGCCCCTGGAAAAAAAAAAATTCAGCTAAGTGAATTACACACTTCTTGGCCCAGCGGTCTCCTCTCACACCGTCTTAGCTCTGAGTCGTGAATTTCTCTATTGTAAAAGATATGGAATTCAATTAACCAAAATGAAAAAAAGTGTGGTATCTTGGTGGTGAGTGGGGGAAGGGGAGGGTCAATTAGAGGAACCTCACGTTACGAAACAGAGAATTTTAGGTGGTGGGGAATTTATGGAAGGAGAAGTGTAGGGTTTGTGTGGCTGCGTCTGTACGTTTTGGGACGTACTGAGGAGAGATTAATTCTCTGCTGATATGAGAAAATGGTATAAAGTTGTGATTTCACGTTCTTGTGATTGTCACGTCCTTCAAGCTAGCCCAAAATGTCATAGAAATAGGTCGAAATATAGTCTGGTGATCTTGCTCTGGATTAAGGTCGTGAGACGCTCGAACTGAACCACTTGTTTTGGTTGTGGTGTACACTTGGCACACCAGCCTACACCAGGGTCTTCATGGGGAAAGTAGAGAGTTCTGTGGCTGTGGTGTGTGGTTGCCCACCCTGGTTCATGGTCACCTGCTAGCGTTCCACACCTGTGTTTTCTTTTCTTTCACACACACACACACACACATACCAAGGACTGCAAACCTCACTCAAGGAAAAAGATCTTGGGGTGAGTATAATGCCGAGCATATCTCCTGAGGCGCACATCAATCAGATAACTGCTGCAGCATACGGGCGTCTGGCAAACCTAAGAATAGCGTTCCGATACCTCACTAAGGAATCGTTCAAGACTCTGTACACCATATACGTCAGACCCATACTGGAATATGCAGCACCAGTTTGGAACCCACACCTGGTAAAGCACTTCAAGAAATTAGAGAAAGTGCAAAGGTTTGCAACAAGACTAGTCCCAGAGCTAAGGGGATTGTCCTACTAAGAAAGGTTAAGGGAAATCAGCCTGACGACACTGGAGGACAGGAGGGTCAGGGGAGACATGATAACGACATACAAAATACTGCGAGGACAAAGACAGAATGTTCCAGAGATGGGACACAGAAACTAGGGGTCACAATTGGAAGTTGAAGACTCCTATGAGTCAAAGGGATGTTAGGAAGTATTTCTTCAGTCATAGAGTTGTCAGGAAGTGGAAAAGCCTAGCAAGTGACGTAGTGGAGGCAGGAACCATACATAGTTTTAAGACTAGGTTTGATAAAGCTCATGGAGCAGGGAGAGAGAGGACCTAGTAGCAATCAGTGAAAAGGCGGGGCCAGGAGCTATGAATCGACCCCTGCAACCACAAATAGGTGATTACAAATTGGTGAGTACTCACACTCACACTCTGGAGAGTGATGTAAAGGCAGGTTCCATACATAGCTTTAAGGAGAGGTACAGTAAAGCTCTTGGAGGAGGGAGACAGAGTGGACCTAGCAACGACCAGCGAAGAGGCAGGGCCAGAAGCTACGAATCGATCCCTGCATCCATAAATAGGTGAGTACACACACACACACGTCGTGCTGAATGCGTAAAACTTGCGATTTTAGCTTAAATAGCAACGTTCTGCTTGCCGAATAAGGCAAGCAAAAATTTGTGTATGCAATGATTTCGCAAAAATCATTTTGAACCTAACGAAAAAATGCATACTTCATTTTGTTTGTTTATTATTAAATTATTGTAAACTTATCTAAAATATATTTAGTTGGATTTGGCTAAATTAAATTGTTATAATAAGGTTAGGCAAGTTCTCTAAGGTTCTTTTGGTACAAAATCATTAATTTTTACATTAACATAAATAAAAAATATATCTTTAAACGAATGAGAAAATTTTAGAAAAGACTTAATTTTAAATGAGTTCTTGCTAATTGACCAGTTTTACATATTCGGTACAACATATATATATGTCGTTCCTAATAGGTAAAGCTGGTCAATTAGCAAGAACTTATCTAAAAATTAAGTCCTTTCTAAAATTTTCTTTTATACGCTTGAAGATATATTTTTTTAATTTGTTAATGTAAAATTTTATAATTTTGCACCAAAAGAATCTTAGAAAACTTACCTAACCTTATTATAACAAGCGCAATTTAATTTAGCCTAATCCAACTAAATATATTTTAGATAAGTTTACAATAATTTAATAAACAAACACAATGAAATCTTATTTTTTTTCGTTAGGTTCAGAATGATTTTTGCGAAATTATTGAATACACAAATTTTCGCTCTTCTTATATGGCAAGAAGAGCGTTGCTATTTAAGCCAAAATCGCAAGTTTTACCTAATCGGCACGACATTATATATATATATATATATATATATATATATATATATATATATATATATATATATATATATATATACATATATAATATATCATATACATACACCCACCACGCACACGCACCCCCCGCACGTGTAGGTCATCCCTAGGGAAATTTCGTGGCTGCTTCTTTGTGTATAATAACGAGGATCTGGACGAGACGTTTGTAGCGTCAAAAATTCCAAGTTTTGAAACTCAGGTTGACATTGATGTCAGCTTATGATACATTGCTTTTGATATTGATGTCGGCTCCTGTCAAAGTTGACATTAAATTTTTAATGCACACAGTACGGCAAAATTTCTCAATAAAATCTTCACAAATCCTAAATTCTAAATTTAATTCTAAATTTAGCAGCATTTCGTAACAGAAGTAACTCCCTCCAACGTTGTCAAGGTGGTGGCGCCTCCTGCCGGAGGCAGCAGAACCTTAGAGTTCATGTAATACCTGGGTAAAAGGGAGGCAGTCGAGTTTGATCCCAAGAAAGAAAGGTTTCGCAGGTTCCTGGCGTCAAGAACCCCTCGTATAAAGAGGATGAGCGAGAAAGTAAGAGGGGATTGTATCCAGTGAATCCTTAGAGGCTGGTGAAGATGGTTAGGTTAGTGAGGTTAGTTAAGGTTGGTCAGGAAACAGGACCAGAGATGATGGTCGGAGTAGATGTAGTGATTAGTATCTGGTGGTAGCGAGGATTGTAGTGGGTGGGGTTGATAGCTGGGTGGTTGCTGGGGTGATGGTAGCCATGGTTTTGTGGAGGCCAAGATGGTAGTGGTTGTAGTGGTACGCTTTCTAAGTGGGTAAACGAACCGAATTTTCTTTGACCCACTTGGTTTCGAATTTGTTCATACGGATTGATGGAAATATTTATGAATATTTTTGTTCTATCCCACAATGGTACAGTGATCCAAAGGATGAAACTCGTTCACCATCACTCAGTTAAATGACCCTCGGAGCAGTAACTTCTCTTTCCAATGTGTGGGTTATTTGCGTATTGTTCCAGTCACGTTATTGTACCTTTTTTTATATTTAAACACCACTGGAATTACTATGGTCAGCAGATGTTTTATCTTGCTACCTGGACTAACGTTGCTCTAGAAGCGTACGCCACAAATTCTAGCTGGAAAAGACACCAGGTAATTTTAGTTAGGTTATGATTACGTTTATAAATATATCGGTGAGGGCGACGTATCTGATGACGCCGCGTTTTACGATAATGCTTCCCGCAACGGTGGTTCCGTAACAGATAATTTAAGAGAAGATAAAACCTAGACCAAGATGGGCAGGTTTCATGCAGATTTCAAGAGCGACACGAGAGAGTACGAGGAACGCGCAAAAACAAAATGCGTCAGGAGAAAAGTCCAGCAGGACTGAGGAGACATGCAAATGAAGTGACTCTCTGGATGACGAAGATTTAGTAAAGGACTGATAGATATATGACCTTCAATATAGAAAGTGTGTGTGTGTGTGTTTAAGATAACCTTCAAACACTAACACAGTTCCTCAAAATAGAGATGAAACTTACTCAAGCATTACTGTGTATAAAGTGTACTCT
The DNA here is from genome assembly GCA_009830355.1 of Cherax destructor. Classification (NCBI taxonomy): domain Eukaryota; kingdom Metazoa; phylum Arthropoda; class Malacostraca; order Decapoda; family Parastacidae; genus Cherax; species Cherax destructor. The sequence goes on along the minus strand of WNWK01002489.1, from coordinate 16,238 downwards.
GGGAACCACTTCAAGAATTAATCTCCGAGAGTAAAAATTAAATAACAATGAGCATTTCTTACGAATAACTGAAAATGCCAAATACGTGATATTCCAGAGTTTTCACGTTGACTCACTAGCGCCATTAGTACGTATAGTAATTACTCTGAAACTTGAAAAATTACCCGATCTTAACATCGTTAGCATTTTCCTGCGTTAAGACAATGTGAAATTATGCTCTACTTTCACTCCTACAAATTTGGGCAAGTCTATATATATAATATATATTTATATATATAATTATTTATTTATTTATTTCCTGAGAGAGCTGTTCCCATGAACGGATCTTCCTGAATTTCCTGCTCTATTTCAGCAACATTGCAAGCTCCTGATGTGTTTATTACAACCCGAAAGGCCTAGTTATTTTGCCTATAGGCACATATGCCTATACATAAATATGTTGTACATGTATAGTATACAGTATTCGTCCCAGCTCCAAGGCAGAGGGACTGATTGCTTCGTCTTTTGTATATACTTCTACAGTCTTCCAGTTATGTCTTTGAATTTTTATTTGTAAAGTCACTGGATGGCAAAATATCTATTAGACATTGCACATGTCTAATTGTTCATAAATGAATACATGAATATGTTTAACAATTCGCAAACGGGCTATTTAGAAACCATTATCTCTCAGTCCACAGCAGGATTCGAACCTGCACACACTATATCAAAGTACACAGTACTTTCACCACTCAGCCAGATCTGGGATCTGGCTGAGTGGTGAAAGAACCGTGTACTTTGATACAATGTGTACAGGTTCGAATCCTGCTGTGGACTGAGAGACATTGTTGGTATACATAAATATGCTCAATAAAAATAGTACAAAATCCATGTGGATAGCAGCTATACAACGAAAATACATAACACGTAAAATCATCCCTAAAACATATTCCATACATTCCATTTAATTATACTTCACATTGCAAATGTACTTCTCTTAGTCATTGATGAATTTTTTTTATAAAAAAGCGCATTACCACTGGACTTTTTTTTTAATTAAAAACACCGGCCGAAATAAAAATCAGAGATAAGCCTCCAAATTTTAAACATGATCAACACAGTAAAACAATAAACAAAAACTCTAAAACATCGCAAATTATTGTAAAAAAAAGTATTGAATTTTGACTGAAAAAAAAGATGAAGCAAAATAATGTACGATCATCTCATTAGGTCTGAATAAATATTCCTCTCTAAATAATATACATTTCATCCCCTCTAAATGATGTACATTCCCCTCTAAATGATGTACATTCCCCTCTAAATGATGTACATTCCCCTCTAAATGATGTACATTCCCCTCTAAATAATGTATATTCCCCTCTAAATGATGTACATTCCTCTCTAAATGATGTACATTCCTCTCTAAATGATGTACATTCCCCTCTAAATGATGTACATTCCCCTATAAATTATCTGACTGCATGACTATGTAAATTAACTATAATGAATTATTTATGAATATTATTATTATTACTTTTTATCATCCTTATTATCCTTATATTCAAGGAAGAGCTCTAAAACTCCCTCTCCTTCCAGGGGGAAGGGGAAGGAGTCACGTTCGGAGGGGGACTGGCATCAAGGTATCTCCTTGATGCATTTTGTATTAATTTCTGCTATATTGCTCTTGTCTCTCCCGACGCCGGGTCACCTGGTTTGGCAATAGAGTTGCGCCTTAGTGAAACGAACTCCCGGGTAGTTATTGAAGCGAAAACTTTGGGTAGCTTTTAAAAATAGGTTTGTAAGATATGTGAGCGCGCGTGGGTGGTTGAGAGTTGGACCTGCCTAGCATGTTCCAGTAAACCTGCTGCCGTTCTCCTCCTATACGTTCTTATGTTCTTAACGCGGCGGTGTTTAAGTAGTTTGTGATTAAGGTTTGAGCCTCTTCTCTGGGAAGGGCGCCATACAGCTTATAGAATGCTAGCCTAAATTGTGGAGATGAAACGGCAGTAACAATTTGGCAACGAAAGTAACAATTTGGCAACAGCAGTAACAAGTTGGTAACGACAGAAACAAGTTGGTAACGACAGAAACAAGTTGGTAACGACAGAAACAAGTTGGTAACGACAGAAACAAGTTGGTAACGACAGAAACAAGTTTGTAACGACAGAAACAAGTTTGTAACGACAAAAACAAGTTTGTAACGACAAAAACAAGTTTGTAACGACAGAAAGAAGTTTGTAACGACAGAAAGAAGTTTGTAACGACAGAAAGAAGTTTGTAACGACAGAAAGAAGTTTGTAACGACAGAAAGAAGTTTGTAACGACAGAAAGAAGTTTGTAACGACAGAAAGAAGTTGGTACCGACAGAAAGAAGTTGGTAACGACAGAAAGAAGTTGGTAACGACAGAAAGAAGTTGGTAACGACAGAAAGAAGTTGGTAACGACAGAAAGAAGTTGGCAACGACAGAAAGAAGTTGGCAACGACAGAAAGAAGTTGGCAACGACAGAAAGAAGTTGGCAACGACAGAAAGAAGTTGGCAACGACAGAAAGAAGTTGGCAACGACAGAAAGAAGTTGGCAACGACAGAAAGAAGTTGGCAACGACAGAAAGAAGTTGGCAACGACAGAAAGAAGTTGGCAACGACAGAAAGAAGTTGGCAACGACAGAAAGAAGTTGGCAACGACAGAAACAAGTTGGCAACGACAGAAACAAGTTGGCAACGACAGAAACAAGTTGGCAACGACAGAAACAAGTTGGCAACGACAGAAACAAGTTGGCAACGACAGAAACAAGTTGGCAACGACAGAAACAAGTTGGCAACGACAGTGTAAATTTGACATGTTAGCAACGAAAAATGTTCAAAGCTGTGAATAACCACACGGTTATGGTGATATAGAAACAAATCAACAAAATGATTGTTCCTCTTTGTTACTGAAACACATCGCAATAACAGTAACAACAAACTTATAACAGATGAGAACAAACAATGCAGCCAGGTGAACCTTCACAGTATGTGATACAACTAAGACGATACCAACTCTTGAGTTTCATCTCTGTAAGTCTACTCTGATCTAAGTTAAGCCGTGTGTGTGTGTGTGTGTGTGTGTGTGTGTACTCACCTAGTTGTGGTTGCAGGGGTCGATTCATAGCTCCTGGCCCCGCCTCTTCACTAGCCACACTGGGGTCACTCTCCCTGCTCCATGAGCTTTATCATACCTCTTCTTAAAGCTATGTATGGATCCTGCCTCCACTACATCGCTTCCCAAACTATTCCACTTCCCGACCACTCTTTTACTAAAGAAATACTTCCTAACATCCCTGTGATTCATCTGAGTCTTCAACTTCCAACTGTGTCCCCTTGTTGCTGTGTCCCATCTCTGGAACATTCTGTCTCTGTCCACTATGTCAATTCCTCTCAGTATCTTATATGTCGTTATCATGTCCCCCGTATCTCTCCTGTCCTCCAGTGTCGTCAGGTCGATTTCCCTTAACCTCTCCCCGTAGGACATACCCCTTAGCTCCGGGACTAGTCTTGTTGCAAACCTTTGCACTTTCTCCAGTTTCTTTACGTGCTTGGCTAGGTGTGGGTTCCAAACTGGTGCTGCACACTCTAGTATGGGCCTAACGTACACAGTGTACAGGGTCCTGAACGATTCTTTATTATAATGTCGGAATGCTGTTCTTAGGTTTGCTAGGCGCCCGTATGCTGCAGCAGTTATTTGGTTGATGTGCGCCTCGGGAGATGTGCCTGGTGGTGGTGTGTGTGTGTGTGTGTGTGTGTGTGTGTGTGTGTGGTGTCGAATAGGTAAAATTGGTCATTTAGCAAGAACTCTTTCAAAACTAAGTCCTTTCTAAAATTTTCTCTTATACGTTTAAAGATATTTTTTTTTCATTTATGTTAATGTAAAAATAAATAATTTTGTGCCAAAAGAACCTTAGAAAACTTACCTAACCTTATTATAACAAGAGCAATTTAATTTAGCCTAATCCAACTAAATATATTTTAGATAAGTTTACAATAATTTAATAATAATCAAACACAATGAAATATATGTTTTTACGTTACGTTCAGAATGATTTTTTTCGAAATTATTTCATACTCAAATTTTCGCTTGCCTTATTCGGCAAGAAGAACGATTTAAGACAAAATCGCAAGTTGTACACATTCGGCACGACAAAATATATATATATATATATATATATATATATATATATATATATATATATATATATATATATATATATATATATTATTGGTCATCTTGCAGCTGTCCTTACGCTTTAGAGACTCACGCAGACGGACTGCTGGTTGTTTTTATGGCTTAATGCTATATTTACTGGATGGTGAGTCGGACAGATTCTTTTCCGGTCATAAAAACATTAATAATGGGATACTACCACTTTTATTACCAGAGTGCAGCAACAGCAGCAGCAGCAGCAACAACAACACCAGCAGCAACAACAGCAGCAACAGCAACACCAGCAGCAGCAACAGCAACACCAGCAGCAGCAACAACACCAGCAGCAGCAGCAACAACACCAGCAGCAGCAGCAACAGCAACACCAGCAGCAGCAGCAACAGCAGCAACAGCAACACCAGCAACAGCAACACCAGCAGCAGCAACAGCAACACCAGCAACAGCAACACCAGCAGCAGCAACAGCAACACCAGCAACAGCAACACCAGCAGCAGCAACAGCAGCAGCAGCAGCAACAGCAGCAGCAGCAGCAACAGCAACACCAGCAGCAACAGCAACACCAGCAGCAGCAGCAACAGCAACACCAGCAGCAGCAGCAACAGCAACACCAGCAGCAGCAGCAACAGCAACACCAGCAGCAGCAGCAACAGTAACACCAGCAGCAGCAACAGCAACACCAGCATCAGCAACAGCAACACCAGCAGCAGCAACAGCAACACCAGCAGCAGCAACAGCAACACCAGCAGCAGCAACAGCAACACCAGCAGCAGCAACAGCAACACCAGCAGCAGCAACAGAAACACCAGCAACAGCAGCAGTATCGCAAGGAGCAGCAGCAGTAGCAACACCAGCATCGCAAGCAGCAGCAGCAGCAACACCAGCATCGCAAGGAACAGCAGCAGCAGCAGCAGCAGCAGCAGCAACACCAGCATCGCAAGGAACAGCAACAACAGCAACACCAGCATCGCAAGCAGCAGCAGCAGCAACACCAGCATCGCAAGGAACAGCAGCAGCAGCAGCAACACCAGCATCGCAAGGAACAGCAGCAGCAGCAGCAACACCAGCATCGCAAGGAACAGCAGCAGCAACACCAGCATCGCAAGGAACAGCAGCAGCAGCAGCAACACCAGCATCGCAAGGAACAGCAACACCAGCATCGCAAGGAACAGCAACACCAGCATCGCAAGGAACAGCAGCAACAGCAACACCAGCATCGCAAGGAACAGCAACACCAGCATCGCAAGGAACAGCAGCAACAGCAACACCAGCATCGCAAGGAACAGCAGCAGCAACAACACCAGCATCGCAAGGAACAGCAGCAACAGCAACACCAGCATCGCAAGGAACAGCAGCAGCAGCAACACCAGCATCGCAAGGAACAGCAACACCAGCATCGCAAGGAACAGCAACACCAGCATCGCAAGGAACATCAGCAACAGCATCGCAAGGAACATCAGCAACAGCAACACCAGCATCGCAAGGAACAGCAGCAACAACAACACCAGCATCGCAAGGAACAGCAGCAGTAGTAACAGCAACAGCAGCAGCAGTAACAGCAGCAGTAACAGCAACAACAGCAGTAACAGCAGCAGTAGCAACAGCAGCAGTAACAGCAGCAGTAGCAACAGCAGCAGTAACAGCAGCATCGCAAGGAGCAGCAGTAACAGTAGCAGTAGCAGCAGCAGCAGTAGCAACAGCAGCAGTAGCAGTAGCAGGCTACGCTCAGTGTGTCGTTCAGAGAACCAGCTGATCCAGCACTAATAGACGTTCCATGTGTAGCGCAATGGAATGTGGCCGAGGATTGCATTGCCGAGTTGTATTTAGCCTGTCAGTGTCTGTCTCTGGACCTGTCTATCGGCCAGTACGAAGCGATCAACCACTTGCACTGTTTCCGTCTCATTCGAGGAGGGTTGGGGGAGTAGGATTCAAGTGCTGTCGTCAGAGTGTACACGTTGGCTTTCACTCTAGTGCTCGCCGTCTGACATTCGTATGTCTCGACACAAACATTTTTCATGCAGAATTTCTCTTCCCACCTCAATACACTCGCATGCACAGGCACTTGCATACACCAGCAGTGAGGGAGAAGAGCAGACAAAGCTTACCACACGGAGAGAAGCATCTCACAAACAACGAAAGAGATATAGCAGTGCAAGTAAGCTCACCAGAAGCTCAATGAACCGAATAAAGTCCGGGCGCTTACGTCAAGCCCTAAAATAAGGTTGACGTTTGCAACTTGCCAAATAAAAGTATTCAGACGCATTTGCACAAAAGTTCAAGAAAACCTTGAATACGCTACACCGGCGTAGAATCCACGCTTTATTTAAAGCAAGAAAATCTAAGCGTTTTAAATGTTTAAAACATTGACATTCGAGATGAGGAGGGGTAAGTCAGGCGTAGTAAAATGTGAGAACTAGACTTGGTAGGTAAGACACATAGGCAACAGTTAGGCAACTTTTCTACTGAAACGTTTCGCCTACACAGTAGGCTTCTTCAGTCGCGTACAGAAAGTGAAGACGATGTATCAGTCCATCACCCTTGCAGATGTAGAATTGAGGTGGTCAGTCCCTCAGCCTGGAGAAGAGTTCTGTTCCATAGTCTGGAACAATGTGAAGATCAAGGGACACTGTTGAGACTTGTATACTGTCCGATGCTTGAAGAATGAAGACTCGGTCATGACATGAAACTCCTGGATAAACAGACAGGGTAGATAGGCGTTACTTTGAGAGAAACCGGAACGAGGGACAAGCTCTGAGTACCCATAAAACCGGCACACGGAAGAAGACACTTCTCCAGCATCAAAGCGACGGTCTGGAGTTTTGAGACACTCTGACCGCGGGTTCGAACCCCACCATAGTATGGTTTGTTTGCAATCGTGTCATTACAATTTCGTGAGTCATCATAGCACGTTTATTCCTAACTTTTCTGAAGAAAACGAACGATCTAGATACAACCCCATGTCTCACGAAGTCAAACGTGGGTCTTCTGTTGTCTACAGTGTCAGTTAATTATAAGTAAATGCAGAATATTACACGTCAACCTGACGGAGAGTAAATGTTAAAGTTTGGTTAAATGTTAAATAAGCAAATCAGAGGAAATTTCACTCTGACTGGAGAACATGTTTTAGAACATGAGGGAGGTGGAGCACCCAGCGTAACACCAGGAAACAGATACTAGCAATAGGTTCAAATTATAATAGATATAAATCACATCCACTAAATCAACGTCAAAGACTGAACGTTTTCGCAATATCATTCCTGACATCATCCCTTGGCGAATAATAACACGCAGAATAATGCGATACTTCATCGACAACGTTTCGCCCCCCCACTGGGCTTTATGAAGTCGCAAACAGATCTGCCTAGGGAGGGAGAGAGAACGTGCGTATGTATAGTGAATATAGTGACATGGAGTCAGAGGTGTACTGAAGCTGACGTCTTGGGTAGACTAATGACAGGATGCACAAATATGGCTGAGATGAGGTTGGCTTTGAGATGAACCTGCTTAGCTTGGGCCGCTCGACATGATGCAATGTCCCTACATACTGTGGCATATTGCTATGTGAGATAACGATCAGTCAGCTGTTCTGACTGAAGTTGTTTGATATGCTGATTAGTGCCTCCAGAATCCGGCGTTTTGAAGGGTGCATGGGACCATGTAGACACCACCCATACTATTAGAAGGTGTGTTCTTAATCTGTGTTTCACTGACCCATTATTTTTGAAGGCAATGTTTATATTAAACTTTTTTAGTGCCTCGCCCAGGCTGACCGAATTCTCATTGTAGGGTAAACCCAGTACATTTTTCATGTCATGCATTTCTTTAGGTTCAGTCCGGCAGAGTCTTCCTAGATGAAATAGTCTTCTCAAAAAAAAAAATCCTTGGAATATCTCAGTTTTGTGGCTATGATGAATATCTTTTGATTCCATCTAAATACTCCGGGTAAATAAAACATTCTTTTTAACCCTAAACTCATCATTGGCATAATAGTGAATGTATGACAACCCATTAGTTAACTTCCGGAGACGTGTGAAAGTACTTGAGCTGAAGAGATTTCCACCCCCGTGGCTTGTCTTTTATATATATATATATATATATATATATATATATATATATATATATATATATATATATATATATATATATTATATAATAAAATCAATGAAACCACGAAACAAGTGGTAAGTGGTTTTGAATCATTTACCAAACTGCGGCAGGCTAGGGTTCGACCCACGACACAGTCCCTCCTCAATGGACAACACAACGTACATATCACCTTATCCACTCAGCCATATAGTATATAATTTATTTTCTTTTAAAAGAGGTGCAGCTAGATCCCTTATGGTTAGAAATAGATTTGGGGGGGGGGGATTTATTAATTATCATCGAGAAGAAACTGAATAATCTGAGGAGGAAGAGGGAAGGAGGGAAGAAGAAGAAGAAGAGGAGGAGGAGGAGGAGGTGGGGGAGGGGAAGAGGAAAGCAGACAGGCAACTGATAATGTCATTTTAGTAACTACGATATCTTTCACATTCTCACAAGGCGTCTGACACTGCCCAGGCTAATATATTTTCTGACCTGTACCCTTCTTTAACAGCCCAAAACTTTGTAAATGCGATGAGTGCTTAAAAGTTTTTATAAAAGCTGTCAAACTCGCCAGAGAAAAGTATCGATGGCATCAGGCAACGTAGCCAGGTTGAGTTTGAGTACAGTAGTCGTCAAGAAAACACTTAGTATTTACTGCATTTCCTAAATTTGAAGACTGTGTGTGCGTGCGTGCGTGCGTGTGTGCGTGCGTGTGTGCGTGCGTGTGTGTGTGTGTGGAGGGAAGACACTACATTCACAATTCCAAGTGTATTGAAAGGAGTATTTCAGTGAGATATCCTAGAAGTCTTTTCAAACAAACAGCTTCTCCTGAAGACCAAAGATTTGGGACTTGCGCGAAGAGTTGGGAAAGATATTTACAAAAGGCTTTTCAAGTTAAGCTAGAGGTCAGTCTTCATGCGTGTGAGGTCAGGTGCATTTAGCCAGCACCGAGGATAGTTGGAGAATCCAAATCTTTTCTGGCGTTTGATCAAACCCCAAGCGAGGTATTCACGCCTTGGTCATGGATAAAAGGGCAGGTCATTGTTCCAAGCGCCGCTCGGGAAATACAATCCTCCTCAATGCCCAGAAGAAGCCATAAATCAGGAACCTGAGCAAGTTTTCGCGTCAAGAGACATTCTCAAAGTTGTCCTCCATCGAGCGGAAGTTGGCCAGTGCTGGTGTGAACAGCGCCCAAGTGCTCAACTCCTGCCCTCCCCGTCACACTTTTGTTTTTCAACTTATGGGTCACGGCGGGAGAAGCAAGTTCCCTCGAAATATAGCACTTTCTCACTCATGATACCAAGTTTGAATCGTGCCGCTTTACTCTCCAACTTTTCTTACTGGAGGAAATATATAATATATAATGTAATCTAGTATATAATACATAATCAATAATTAGATACGTATCGGTCATTACGCGATCGGAGACGGAAATTTCTTTATACCATAACAATGTAAGTAAAATTAATAGCACAAGTTCGTAATATGGTTAAATATCAGAGTTTAAAGTTTAAAGCCGATCAAAAGAAGCATTCACAAGTTATCACCTGGAAGCTAATATTAGAATTCCAATAAAAAATGCAAATTAGAATCCTGATTGGCTGAAAGCCAATCAGAGGAGGCCTCTCTGAATATCTCAGACTAATATTCCAAAATATACTACCACTTAAAGATTCAAGTTTGTCAGAAGTTGAATTCTCGAGTAATTAGCATTGAAAGTTTGAAGACGATCGAATGAGGAGTTTATAAATTATCACCTAAAAGCAAGTATTTAAACTGTTCAAATTGTTTTCAGTAAATACGGCAAATTTGCGCTTATACAGCCTCAAATCCATCCTACTATTTCTTTAAGTATGAAACATCAGTGTTTAAGTTAAGGTTCAAAGTCGATCTGAAGGGGCATTCTCCAGCTATTCCACGGAAACTCATTTGTTTCCTGAATGTCCTTTACTAAAACTTACAGAACCTTTTCTTGGGAGGCGCGCGCGCGCGCACACACCTGGCGGGGCAAGGAGCTATGACTCGACCCCTGCAACCACAACTAGGTGAGTACACACACACACCTCACGACAACCCCAATGCAACCAAACAATCTAACCCAAAACCCACACACCGTACCCACAGCCCCCACCCCCCTCATCACAAACTTCACCCCCACAGATACTCCCCATAGTTCCCCACCAGGTGTCCCGCTCCCCCAACCCCAACGTCGTCCCCAGACCCCAGTTTTATAAAAGACGTTGAAGGTTTGGTATACGAATGAGAATGGAATAACAAATAAATGTGAGGAGTGACATGAAAGAATCAAGGAGACGTCCCCAGACATCATAGCACTCACTGAAATAAAACTCACCGGGATGATGATAAACGCAATCTTCCTACCCGGATGTCAGATCCTGAGAAAGAAGGAGCAGAGGGAAAGGAGAAATTACAATGCTCATTAAAAATCGATGAGGATTTGAGGAAATGGAAGGAATGGACGAAATGGGAGAAAGGGACTACATAGTAGGTACAATTCAGTCTGGGGGACATAAGGTAGTCATTGCAGTGATGTACAACCCACCACAGAACTGCAGGAGGCCAAGAGAAGAATATGAAGAGAGCAACAGAGCAATGGTGGACACACTAGCTGAGGTGGCCAGAAAGGCTCACACAGGTGGAGCAAAGTTTCTAATTATAGGTGATTTCAATCACAAGGAGATCGATTGGGAAAACCTGGAGCTACATGGGGTCCCAAAACATGGAGAGCCTTGATGATGGATGTGGTACTGGAAAACTTCATGCATCAACATGTTATGGACACTACCAGAGAGAGAGGGGGGAGCATGAACCAGCAAAACTGGACTAAGTATTCACTCTGAGTAGCTGGGACATCCCATATGAAAGCCCCTCGGAGCTAATGATCACGTGGTTCTGAGCTTTGAATACATAGTTACAAGTGGAGAGGGTAACAGGAGTAGAAAGGAGAAACCAAACTACAAAAGGGAGGACTACACAGGCATGAAAAACTTCCTGCAGGAGGTTCAGTGGGAAAGAGAATTGGTAGGAGAATCAGTAAACGAAATGATGGACTACATGACAAAATGAAAGGAGGCAGAGGAGAGGTTTGTTCCCAAAGACCAGAACGAGCCCTTGGTTTACCCAAAGGTGTACGGAGGGAGGCATAAACTAAGTGCGCTAGAGAATGGAAAAAGTACAGAAGACAAAGAACACAGGAAAATAGATAGATTAGTTGAAGAGCCAGAAACGAGTATGTACGGATAAGGAGGGAGGCCCAGCGACAGTACGAAAACGACATAGCATCGAAAGTTAAGTCTGACCCGAAGCTGTTGTATAGTCACATCAGGAGGAAGACAACAGTCAAGGACCAGGTAATCAGACTGAGGAACGAAGGTGGGGAGCTCACAAGAAACGACCAAGAAGTATGTGAGGAGCTCAATGTAAGATTTAAGGAAGTATTTACAGTTAAGACAGAAAAGACTCCGGGAAGTCAGAATAGGGGGGGTTCACCAAAAAGGGATATACCAACAAGTGCTGGATGAGATACACACAACCGAGGAGGTGAAGAAGCGGCTAAACGAACTTGATACCTCAAAGGTGGTGGGACCGAACATCTCTCCGTGGGTCCTTAGAGAGGGAGCAGAGATGCAGTGTGTGCCATTAACAACAATTTTCAAAACATCCATTGAAACTGGGCAAATACTTGAGGTATGGAAGACTGCAAATGTAGTATGCAAAGGCATGGAGAAGATTATCAGGAGGAGAGTGGTAGAGTACCTAGAACGGAACAAGCTTATACACGACAACCAGCACGGATTCAGGGAAGGAAAAATCCTGTGTCGCAAACCTACTGGAGTTTTATGACAAGGTAACGGAAGTAAGACATGAGAAAGAGAGATGGGTAGATTTCATTTTCTTGGACTGCAAGAAGGCCTTCGACACAGTTCCTCACAAGAGATAAGTGCAAAATCTAGAGGATCAGGCATGCATAACAGGAGGGGCACTCCAATGGATCAGAGAATACCTGACAGAGGCAACAACGAGTCATGGTACGTGATGAGGTGTCAGTCCTAGGACCAGTGTTATTTTTGGTATATGTGAATAACATGACAGAAGGGATAAACTCAGAAGTGTCCCTGTTTGCAGATGATGTGAAGTTAATGAGGAGAATTAAATTGGATGAGGACCAGGCAGGACTACAAAGAGACCTGGACAGGCTGGAAGCCTGGTCCAACCGGCTCCTCGAATTTAAAGAAGAAAGTAGACAGAGCATAGGCTAGGTGACCAAAGACTGCAAACCTCACTCAAGAAAAAGAATCATGGGGTGAGTATAATACCGAGCACATCTGAGGCACACGTCAATCAGATAACTGCTGCAGCATATGGGCGCCTGTCAAACCTGAGAATAGCGTTCCGATACCTCAGTAAGGAATCGTTCAAGACTCTGTACACCGTGTACGTCAGGCCTATACTGGAGTATGCAGCACCAGTTTTTAGCCCACACCTGGTAAAGCACGTCAAGAAATTACAGAAAGTGCAAAGGTTTGCAGCAAGACTAGTTCCAGAGCTAAGGGAATGTCCTACGAAGAAAGGTTAAAAGAAATTGGCCTGACGACACTAGAGGACACGAGGGTTAGGGGAGACATGATAACGACATACAAAATACAGCGAGGAATTGACAAGGTGGACAGACAGGATGTTCCAGAGATGAGACACAGAAACACGGGGTCACAATTGGAAGTTGAAGACTAATAAGTCAAAGGGATGTTAGGAAGTGGAATAGTCTGGCAAGTGACGTAGTGGAGGCAGGAACCATACATAGTTTTAAGACGAGGTATGATAAAGCTCATGGAGCAGAGAGAGGACCTAGTAGCGATCAGGGAAGAGGCGAGGCCAGGAGCTATGATTCGACCCCTGCAACCACAAATAGGCGAGTACAAATAGATGTGTACACTCTCTCTCTCTCTCTCTCTCTCTCTCTCTCTCTCTCAGGAAACTTTTAGGAAACACACACAGTGTAAAAGTTTGAAGCCGACCAGAAAATTCGTTCTAGCCATCGCACAGTATTAAAAATATTCTCAATTGGCAATTTGAATCTACACAGCCTAAACCCACATGAGAACCATTCCTTTGACATAACTTTGATGAGTCCCAAGAACTTTTCTACTCCCGATGCCCGACCATGGGTCAGGCTTGTCAGGTGTTTGCCTGGCCAACCAGGCTGTTGCCGCTGGAGGCCCGCTGCCCCACATATCCATCACAGCCTGGTTGATCTGGCACCTGGTGAAGATACCTGTCCAATTTCCTCTTGAAGACTTCTACACTTGTCCCAACAGTGTTTCTGATATCTTCTGGTAAGATCCATTAGTCACCAAAGAGGCAGCAGACATTAAAGATTGCTACTTATCATATGAAACTCTCATATGGCAATAGTTGCATGAAAGTTTGAAGCCGATTAGATGAGGCATTCTTGAGTTATAAACGAAAATTTTGGAGAAAGAAAAAAAAAAATATCGGGCAAACACAATTTAAATAAAATTAGTTACCAAAATTATATAAGAAAGTTTCAAACATACCAACTAAAGTAACAGAGAAAAAATATATATGTTTTTTATAATAGTAATTGGTCGTTTGGTGCTGTATCATGGATAACCTCAGTCTCTGGGATGTTAAGTTAACCAGCCTTGTGGATGAGTGACCAGCCTTGAGTGACCAGCCTTGAGTGACCAGCCTTGAGTGACCAGCCTTGAGTGACCAGCCTTGAGTGACCAGCCTTGAGTGACCAGCCTTGAGTGACCAGCCTTGAGTGACCAGCCTTGAGTGACCAGCCTTGAGTGACCAGCCTTGTTGACGAGTGACCAGCCTTGTTGATGAGTGACCAGTCTTGTAACAATTCAGTATTCTGGTTCAGTTAGCCGTTAGAACTACAATAAGTTGAATAGTATTTTAGGATCACAATTGTGAGAATACTAACTAATCGAAATTTAAAATTAAGATGTTTATTAACAAAGTTAAAGTTGTCTAGGTGGATAATATCAAGTAAATGCTTTATATAATATAGGATACAAGTTCCTACACTTCTCTCGTATACAGTATAATGCTGAAGGCATATTTCACATCTTTATGGCTCTTAAGTGTCGTCTGGTATATTGTCAGCAATTATAAAAATAATACTAATATATACAAGTGTGTGTGGATGTGTAAGTGTTCCAAGTATATGTCTCAAGACTCGACTCGACTTAAACAGTGACTGACTAAACGTCTCATAAACTCACTTCTTGACCAACCTGGCAATCATAACAGCTTGCTTGAACAGACAACCGATTCGCCGAACACCAATAACAAGCAGTGTCGTGTGGGTCTTGGGAGAGATATTTAGGTAGACATAGACACTCCTTGTAGGATGGTTACGGTATATTTACGGACTAAGAAGGAGAGTCCAGCCACGTCTGTCCAGCCATAGGTCTGACGCTAGTGAGCCGGTACGCCTATCTGAGGCTATGCACATGCGCTGGGCCTCTGACGTCAGCGGGTATCGTGACGTCACACGCAAAGGGACCAGCTGTATAAGTGGGATGAATGCTGATACACTACACAAGTGTATATATGATACTGACACGACAGCTCGGCCATGTTATCGTATGACGTCTCGGCATACTATACAACACTCTAGGCTGAACAGACAGGTGGTACTGGGTGAATCTATACAATAGCAAACACATAACTTAGAACTGATCAAGATTAATCTTACTCTCGCACTTCTTGAGTTAATGGTACATAAGAGAAATTTAATGGATCTAGATATAACGGATTATATATATTACAATTGCAAATTTGATCGATCAATCTGTATTCATGCACTCAGCGGGTTCTGAGGAAGAATAAATATATTTACAAGGAAGAAGTTTTAACAGAAAAGAGAGACTCGGCTAGCACGGTCAACTGTTAAAACTCAGAACTCGGAGGGAACATGAACACAAAAAAAAATTCTAGATATTGAAAACTTAGTAACAAAACACACAGTCGACAATTTCTCTTAACTCACTCATCTAATTGTACAGTCTATTTACATTTAACCCCAACTCTGCTAGGGTAAGATTTACATATGCAGAATGGTTATCATCTCTGGGTGGATCAAACTCTTGTTACAATAGGTAACTCAACTTCTGATTGAGGAGGGTCTACACTGATATCAACAAATGATACTTGGGGGTTTCTCAACACTTGTCGTGTACGCAAGGAGTAACGACAATCAGGTTGTTCCTCTGACTCACTACTAGAAGTTGAAGGTACGGGGTCAGACGGATTATCATTGTCAGTCACAACAGTCTGGTTGTCCGGGGCTTCGTCTTCGTCACATACTAACTTCATATGATCTAAATGTGATTCCTTACACTTACCCGTACTAAGTTCTCTAACTTTATACTTATTGCCCTTGATATGTTCAACTACTCGATATGGGCCAACAAACTTTTGGTCTAATTTAGGCATTGCTGAAGTTTTGTTAAAGTTGAACAACATGACTCTGGACCCTACTTGAACTTTAGTCGGTTTGGCTTTAGTATTAGTTACTCTAGTAAATTCTGCTGTTGACTTATGAAGTGTTTCACGGATTCTTCTGAAAACACACTGAGCTTGGCTGGTACGAGTTGCTATGAAATCATCAGGGTTATACGACGGTTTTGGATTAGAATATAACAACTCATAAGGAGGCAAACGCTTGTCAACACCATACAAGGCGTAATGCGGCGTATCACCTATAGAAGAATTGAAAGCAGAATTTATAGCACATTGAACATCAGGTATAACTTCATCCCAGGTTGAACTATTGGGATTAACAGGGGCTCTCAAGACATCAAGTACTTTTTTATAAGTTCTTTCTGCTAAACCATTGCTGGCAGGATGGTGTGGAACAATGGTAGATTTAGTAATCTTATACAAGGCACATAGGTTTTCTAGAATCTCGTTGCAAAATT
>WNWK01002488.1:112500-207375 GCA_009830355.1 Cherax destructor | reverse complement strand
TTTACAATACTATGCATCTTTTCCAACTTTTAAGCATTCTTGACTAGATGATGTACATGTAGAGTACCCATGTGCATGCATGTGCCAGTGGAGTACATGTCCGTCATATTTGTTAAGCTTTAACTGCAGTCAGAATATTTATTCCATTTACCATATAAGAAAAAACATACTACTAGCTTAAAGAATCAAGTCAATGTCATGGCTGGAACAATTCACGAATTACTACTACTAGTACTACCACTAATATTACTACCGTCTTTCTCCTCCCAGCCATCTCGTAGTGTCTTAGTGTCCTCTACTTTTTCTCGCCTGACTTTTGATTTGACAGTGATAGGATGGCCCGAAACGTCATAATAAGGTTCCTGTCTCAAGTGCGGATTGTTCGTAAAATACAATACTAGCTTAAAATTAGTTTTTGGGTAATATACTACTAAAACACTTATACAAAAAAAAATAATAGCTATGATTCCGTTTAAGTTTCAAGAGTTTTCTGTTGATTAACTCATTTGTTCACAATGGTTATACTAAAATCTGACTCTACTACTTCTTGTTGCGTTATTCCTACAGTGAGAAGTTGTGCGGTAATATTGGAGGAAGAAGCTGGACTCTGTTTAACTACTACAGTATTCCTCTGACCAGTCAGTTCGTCTTCACATCTACAGCTAATGGTGGCACTGATATTGGTTTCCAGATGTCAATTACAGGTTGGTTACATTTCTTGATGGTTCCGGAATCATTGTTCTCAACGCCCAGTGTGAGACTAGGCTTCTCAATTGAAAAAAAGTCTGAATAATATCTTTTAAGAAACACAGGTTAGCAAGACTGATCTGCCATTTTCCACATTCATGAGAAAAAGAAAACAGATCAGCAACTGGGTTCATAATCAGTTATAAAGAGCTAGTTCACTTTTCTGTGCAGTTTATACATCACTAAATATTTTGGATTATGGTAATTAACAAATGCTTGTTAGTATGTCAGTTAGTCTTCACAGGAAAGTGCTGAACAAATAACAATCACTAAATAAACAATAGTGTTAGACTATATTTTGCAGAGAAATATTTATTGTGACGTTTCGTCCAGACTAGACTTTTTAGTACAAACACCCTGATGCACTGTCTTGTAAGGCGAACCAGCACACTGAGGTCAGGCTTGGGAGAGGTTAAAGGTGAGGTCATGAGGGAGAGAGGTCAAACAATAAATATATTTTTTGGTTCTGATGTGCCAGGGATGAAATGCGGGATCAGGTGCATAGGAAATATGTAGATGAACAAAAATACACGAAGTCTTCACCACCATTCAATCAGCTGCAGGTTTATCCGGCTTTGGGAAACAACAGATTGCTTCTACTATCTGCCCTATGTTATATGGTATCTGTAACCAAGTGGGCTAAAACAACAGGTGGAGGGTCAAGTTCATGAGATAAATGTTTATCAGTAGTTTATTTTGTTTCTGTTTATGTGAATGTGTTAAATCGGAGTGGAGACGAATGTGTTTTGTGACTTGATGTGCTGTTGGAGTGTGAGCAAGATAACATTTATGAAGAGATTCATGGAAACTGATTAGCCGGACTTGATTTCCAGAGGTGGGAAGTGCCCCTGGTGGCCTAGTGGGTAAAGCTCTCGCTTCACGCACGGAGGGGCCGGGTTCAATTCCCGGTGGGGCAGAAACATTTCGAAGTGTTTCCTTACACACACACAAACACACATACATACAACAGGCCTAGTGTCTAACTGACATGTGCCTAGGACAAAATGGTAACTAACAGTGCCTGAACTCTGAAGGAGGGGTGAAGATGTTACAGTTCAAAGGGCCATCTGAACTATGTGAGTGTGCGGCTAGAAAAACGGATTGAATGAGTGGTGAATGAGTTTTCATCTCCAGCCTATACCTTGCTGAAGATGGCCGGTGTCTGAGGGCAATGTTTGGTATAAATATTATCCAGATAATCTGTAGCTTGGAGATAGGTGGAGGTGTTGGGTTTGCAAAAGTATTATCTAGAGAGCTGAGGAGGGGTTGTTGAGGTGTTTGGACATTTAGAGAGGCTGGAACAAAATAGAATGCCTTGGAGGGCACATAAATCTGTAGTGGAAGGAAAGTGGGGTATGGGTCGTCCTAGGAAAGGTCGGAGGGAGGGAATAAAGGAGGCTTTGTGTGTGGGGGGCTTGGACTTCCAGCAAGCGTGCATAAGTGTGTTAGCTAGGAGAGAGAAAATGCAAATGGTTTTTATGACTTGACATGCTCTTGGAGTGTGAGCAAAGTAACATTTATAAAAGAATTCAGGGAAACTGGTCAGCTGGACTTTAGGCCTGGAGGTGGGAAGTACAGTGCCTGCTCTCTGAAGGAGGGGTGGAGATATATTAACTGCAGTGTCAGCACGCCTCTGGCAAGACAGTGATGGAGTGAGTGATGATGAAAGTGTTTCTTCTTTTTTGGGTCACCCTGCCTCAGTGGGGAATGGCCAATGTATTAATAAATTACTAAATTTAAAAAGAGCAACTTTTGTTTTTGTTTTTAAGTCACCCTGCCTTGGTTGGATACAGATAGTTTGTTGAAAAAAATATGTGTAAATGTTATATACGTATATTGTTTTTATTTGTAGGTAGTAGGTAGTAGGTTGGTAGACAGCAACCACCCAGGGAGGTACTACCATCCTGCCAGGTGACTGTGAAACAGAAACCTGAAACTGTTTTACATGATGGTAGGATTGCTGGTGTCTTTTTTCTGTCTCATAAACATGCAAGATTTCAGGTACGTCTTGCTACTTATACTTACACTTAGGTCACACTACGCAAACATGTACACGTTTATGTATACACACTCATCTGAGTTTTCTTTGATTTTATCTTAATAGTTCTTGTTCTTATTGCTTTTCCCTTTCATATCCATGGGGAAGTGGAATAAGAATCTTTCCTCCGTAAGCCATGCGTGTTGTAAAAGTCAACTAAAATGCCGGAACAATGGGCTAGTAACCCTTTTCCTGTATAGCTTACTAAAAAGAAGAAGAAGAAAACCGTCAAAGTGGGATGTTTGAATGTGCGTGGATGTAGTGCGAATGATAAGAAAGAGATGATTGTAGATGTTATGAATGAAAAGAAACTGGATGTCCTGGCTTTAAGTGAGACAAAGCTGAAGGGGGTAGGAGAGTTTCAGTGGGGAGAAATAAATGGGATTATATCAGGGGTTTCAAATAGAGTTAGAGCTAAAGAAGGAGTGGCAATAATGTTGAATAATCAGTTATGGCAGGTAAAGAAGGAATATAAATGTATAAATTCAAGGATTATGTGGAGTAAAATAAAGGTTGGATGTGAAAAGTGGGTTATAGTAAGTGTTTATGCACCTGGAGAAGAGAGAAGTGTAGAGGAGAGAGAGAGATTTTGGGAAATGTTGAGTGAGTGTGTGGGGAGTTTTGAACCAAGTGAGAGAGTAATTGTGGTTGGGGATCTTAATGCTAAAGTGGGTAAAAATGTTGTGGATGGAGTAGTAGGTAAATTTGGGGTGCCAGGGGTAAATGTAAATGGGGAACCATTAATTGAGCTATGTGTAGAAAGAGTTTTGGTAATAAGTAATACATATTTTATGAAAAAGAGGATAAATAAATATACAAGGTATGATATAGCACGTAAGGAAAGTAGTTTGTTGGATTATGTATTGGTGGATAAAAGGTTGATGAGTAGGCTTCAGGATGTACGTACATGTTTATAGAGGGGCAACGGATATATCAGATCATTATTTGGTTGTAGCTACAGTTAGAGTAAAAGGTAGATGGGACAAAAAGAAAATGGCAACAGCAAGTAAGAGAGAGTTAAAAGTGTATAAACTAAGGGAGGAGGAAGTTAGGGTGAGATATAAGCAACTATTGGCAGAAAGGTGGGCTAGTGCAAGTAGGAGTAGTGGGGGTTGAAGAGAGTTGGGATAGTTTTAAAATGCAGTATTAGAATGTGGGGCAGAAGTTTGTGGCTATAGGAGGGTGGGTGCAGGAGGAAAGAGGAGTGAGTGGTGGAATGAAGAAGTAAAGGGTGTGATAAAAGAGAAAAAGGTAGCTTATGAGAGGTTTTTACAAAACAGAAGTGTTAATAGAAGAGCAGAGTATATGGAAAGTAAAAGAAAGGTGAAGAGAGTGGTGAGAGAGTGCAAAAGAAGAGCGGATGAAAGAATGGGAGAGGCTCTGTCAAGAAATTTGCTGAAAACAAGAAAAATTTTGGAGTGAGATAAACAAGGTAAGAAAGCCTAGGGAACGAATGGATTTGTCAGTTAAAAACAGAGTAGGGGAGTTAGTAGATGGGGAGCTGGAGGTATTGGGTAGATGGCGGGAATATTTTGAGGAACTTTTAAATGTCAATGAAAAAAGGGAGGCGGTAATTTCATGTACTGGCCAGGGAGGTACAACATCGTTTAGGAGTGAAGAAGAGCAGGATGTGAGTGTGGGGAGGTGCGTGAGGCATTACGTAGAATGAAAGGGGTAAAGCAGCTGGAATTGTGAATCATGACAGAAATGTTAAAAGCAGGGGGATATAGTGCTGGAGTGGTTGGTATTTTTGTTTAATAAATGTATGAAAGAGGGAAGGTACCTAGGGATTGGCAGAGAGCATGTATAGTTCCTTTATATAAAGGAAGGGGATAAAAGAGAGTGTAAAAATTATAGGGGAATAAGTTTACTGAGTATACCAGGTAAAGTGTATGGCAGGGTTATTATTGAAAGAATTAGAGGTAAGACAGAGAGTAGGATTGCAGATGAGCAAGGAGGCTTTAGAGTGGGTAGGGGATGTGTAGATCAAGTGTTTACAGTGAAGCATATATGTGAACAGTACTTAGATAAAGGTAGAGAAGTTTTATTGCATTTATGGATTTAGAAAAGGCATATGATAGAGTGGATAGGGGCAATGTGGCAAATGTTGCAAGTGTATGGAATAGGTAGTAAGTTACTGAAGGCTGTAAAGAGTTTTTATGAGGATAGTGAGGCTCAGGTTAGGGTGTGTAGGAGAGAGGAGATTACTTCCCGGTAAAAGTAGGTCTTAGACAGGGATGTGTAATGTCACCATGGTTGTTTAATATATTTATAGATGGGGTTGTAAAGAAGTAAATGCTAGGGTGTTGGGGAGAGGGGTGGGATTAAATTATGGAGAATTAAATGCAAAATGGGAGTTGACACAGTTACTTTTTGCTGATGATACTGTGCTTATGGGAGATTCTAAAGAAAAGTTGCAAAGGTTAATGGACGAGTTTGGGAGAGTGTGTAAAGGTAGAAAGTTAAAAGTGAACATAGATAAGAGTAAGGTGATGAGGTATCAAACGATTTAAATAAAGAAAAATTGGATATCACATTGAAGAGAGGGATTATGGAAGAAGTAAATGTTTTCAGATATTTGGGAGTTGACGTGTCAGCGGATGGGTTTATGAAGGATGAGGTTAACCATAGAATTGATGAAGGAAAAAAGGTGAGTGGTGCATTGAGGTATCTGTGGAGACAAAAAACGTTATCCATGGTGGCAAAGAAGGGAATGTACGAAAGTATAGTGGTACCAACACTCTTATATGGGTGTGAAGCATGGGTTGCAAATGCTGCAGCGAGGAGGAGGCTGGAGGCAGTGGAGATGTCCTGTCTAAGGGCAATGTGTGGTGTAAATATTATGCAGAAAATTCGGAATGTGGAAATTAGGAGGTGTGGAGTTACTAAAAGTATTTGTCAGAGGGCTGAAGAGGGGTTGTTGAGGTGGTTTGGTCATTTAGAGAGAATGGATCAAAGTAGAATGACTTGGAGAGTGCATAAATCTGTAGGGGAAGGAAGGCGGGGTAGGGGTCGTCCTAGAAAAGGTTGGAGGGAAGGGGTAAAGGAGGTTTTGTGGGCGAGGGGCTTGGACTTCCAGCAAGCATGTGTGAGCGTGTTAGATAGGAGTGAATGGAGACGAATGGTTTTGGGACATGACGATCTGTTGGAGTGTGAGCAGGGTAACATTTTGTGAAGGGATTCAGGGAAACCAGTTAATTGATTTAATTGGACTTGAGTCCTGGAAATGGGAAGTACAATGCCTACACTTTAAAGGAGGGGTCTGAGATAGTGACAGCTGGGAGGGACTTTTCTCAGCTGTCGTATCTGAGCTCCTCTGCAAAGACAGTGATTATGTATGAGTGTGGTGAAAGTGTTGAATGATGATGAAAGTATTTTCTTTTTGGGGATTTTCTTTCTTTTTGGGTCACCCTGCCTCGGTGGGAGACGGCCGACTTGTTGAAAAAAAAAAAAAAAAAAAGTAATGTATTTAACTAATAGGTTATATACTCAGCTAATAAATTATACACTTACTGTATTATACACTATGACTTATTGATTTATTTCAGGAATGAACTATGGCAGATAAACACAGGTGGACGTTTTTCCCTGGCTGATTAAAATTTAAAAATTGTTAACTATAGTTACCACGAAATTCATAAATGTCTACCTCTGACCGAGCATAACTAGCAAGACATGAAAATTAACCATTACATACACCGTAATGGTTAATTACAGTGTAATGATTATCTTAACATTACGTATTATATTCGTGGGGACGTGTTGAACTTGTACGAGTTGTACAGCACTTGGGATAGTTTAGGGAATCAGATCAAGTTACAGTAAATCCTCCATTTAATGGATTTTGGAAGTATGTAACAAAATCTGCTGGGTTAATGGATTTGGATACAATGGACTTTTGGTCTTAGAATCGTTCATTATCGTTACAATCACGGTGAAACAATATTTTCTCTATCCACCACAACTGCCATTACTGGCCACCTACTCCTTTGTCCAATTAGTTCATTAAATAGGTTTACTATATGAAGAAAAATCTCTGGAGACCCTAATAGAAATCTATAATGCCTTAGTCATCTGCCAAATTCAAACCCCAATCAACTCATCGTGACCCAATCATTCCAATATGACCTATTCAAACATGATGTAAGAGACCATTCAATAATAATAATAATACTACAATCATATTATGACAAAAAGCATGACTGAAGACCACACAATACAATCATGTTTATTTGGATAAGGACAGAACAGTGATAAAGAGAGTGAGGGAGTATATGTACATGAAAACCCATCAAGCCTGGAGAAGAGCAGCAGATGAGAGGCCAAGAAGTGGGGGAGCACCCAAACTTGTGGAGCTCCTCTACATACAATTCCAACCTCTCCCAGCTGGCCCAACACTGGGCCACTTCCCCAGCAACACTTAACGACCTAATGACCCTGGAGGACAGAAGGACCAGGGAAGACAACATACTCAGAGGAGCATGAGGGCAGATAGGAACAGGCTGTTTGTGAGGTGGGAAACAGGTACTCAGGGGCACAGTTGGAAGTTCAAGACAGACGAGTCACAGAGATGTCAGAAAGTATTTCTTTAGTATAAGTGGTAGTGGAATGATCTTGACAAAGTGGCAGAGGCAGACTCAATACATAGTTTTAAGGATAAATATGATAGGGCCCATGAGGCTAAGCAAGTTGAGGCAGGGCCAGGAGCTAAGAATCAACCCCTGCAATCACACATAGGAGAGTATGTGTAAGTTTATTGTAAGTATTTTAATATGTGGGATTTACTTTTGGTCTGAAAAGTGCAGAACCTGTATGGGCTAATGTGTTAAGAGGATGTTCGAATTACCACACAAATAGTTTGGGTGATGGTTAATTCAAATTTTTGTTAATACTGTGTTCATAAGAATGTTTCTTATTTTTTAAGTACCATGACTGTATATATTTTTTTTTTTTTTTGTACCGATATGTAGTATGAGGGACTCCTAAACTGTCGTATCTGAGCGCCTCTGCAAAGACAGTGATTATGTATGAATGATGGTGAAAGTGTTAAATGATGATGAAAGTTTTTTCTTTCTGTTTTTTCTTTTCTTTTTGGGTCACCCTGCTTCGGTGGGAAATGGCCGATGCGTTAAAAAAAAAATGTAGTATGAACTAGAGTTTAAAAATGAAGTAAAAAACTACTATATTTAATGTACTAAACCCATCAGGGGTCATACAGTGCCTGGGGATAGTAAGGTTTATTCCAAGGGCACTCAAGGGTGCATTACTCAATAGACAATGGATCACGTGAACTCCCAAGAAGACAATAAAACAGTAGAAGAGTGCTGCATATTTCAACAGATTAAAATCTGTATGCATAAAAACATGAAGTTATATCATCAGGTTCCCATCTTCAAGAAGATGGGAACCTGATGATATTGTACTCAATGTACTGTAATGATAGGAGCACTTGATCCAAGAAATCGGACCTGTTTTGTCATTCCTTGGATTAAGCCTGATTGCCTTCCAATTCCCCATGCTCTTTATGACCCCTATGGGTTTAGGTCTCAATATGAATGTAATAATCAGGTTACCGTAGGCCAAGTGAGATGCTGAAATTGGGACGAGACACAGTAAAACTCAAAACTTGCACTGATGCATACACTTTGTTCTATACTACATAATATAAGCAGCTAAAAGTTAGTATTACTGTATAACTACAATTATTAAAATGCTGGAAAAGTGCTCAACTGTCTTCATGTATAACAGGACTTTCGTTACTTCATTAATTAAATTGTATTAGTAATAAAATACTAATGTATGGATCATACAGTACCTGGGTTTGATCTGAGGAGGGAGTGTTGTGATTAAATTTCTACCCAATTTTCCAATATATGATTGTAGTGTCCACAAGGAAGGACTGTAACTCATGCCAGAGTATATCAAGGGTGATTTGATTTTTGAAACTACTATGGACATAATTACTTTCTTAGGGTTGTTATTGTTATTTTTAATTAAAGTAGGCCTTAGGCATAGATGTATGATGCCACTTTGGTTCAGTGTGTGTATAGAATGTTAACTAAATTTTGATGAAGTCCAGAAGGTAATTCCTGGATTTTATACTTTTAAGGGTAACAAAGCAATGTGGAAGTGCTAAACCCATAATATAAAGAAGCACTTGTGAAATAAGAGGTAAATATATTTGATCCAAGTAACAGGAGGGTATCATTATAATCAATGGCAAGTGTTAAACCCATGGGAGGTCATAAAGCTCCTGGGGAATGGGATATAGTGATACAATCATGGGCAAGTGCCAAACCCATGGAAAATGGGAGGTAATGAGGTTTTGACTCACAAAATCGTAATGACACAATTGCAAACAAACCATGGTACGGGTGGGGAATGAACTCGCGGCTAGTGAGTTGTAAAACTCCAGACCGGCCTGTTGGCCATTGGGCCAGCTGAATCTTATTGTAGCCAGCTGGTCCAGTGGCTAACATGCTGGTCTGGAGTTTTATGACTCATTAGCCACAAGTTCAATCCCCGCCTGTACCGTGATTTTAATGAGGTTTTATGCAAGGGAAGGCTGGGTCCAGTGTTCTTGAATCAACAGCCCTTAATCAAGGATGGCTCCCCCACCCCTTATGGTTCCCTTCCCCTTTCCTGCAACTCCAATTTCTTGGATCAAGATTACACTTTTTTTTTTTTAATATTTAGAGCTCGTCATATTAAATGTATGGACAAATCATGGTAACTATGAAAGCCACAAATATTTAAGGAATATATTTGCCTTTTGTTAACCCTTTCAGGGTCCAGAGGCCAAATTTCAGAGTTTGCACCAGTGTCCAAGAATTTAAAAAAAAAAAAAATTCTTATTTTTTCTTATGAAATGGTAGAGATTCTTTTTGTGAAGGTAATAAAACAAAAAGTACGAAATTTGATGGAAAATTGACAAAATTATGCTTTTGCGAATTTTGATGTGTCAGCGATATTTACGGATCGGCGATTTTGCTGACTTTGACTCCCATTTTAGGCCAATTACATTATTCCAGTCGACCAAATTCTTAGCTATTTCACTAGTATTACTTCTATTCTATCGATTGAGCACAAGAAATCGCCTAGTCAACTGTTTCTACTACAAAATAAAGTGATCGGAAATTGGTAATTTAGCCAATTTAACTCAAAGTTCAAAATATTCCAATTTCAAAATAGGGTGCAGAATAAACAATGCAGGCATTCCTGGCACTAAACTAACATTTTCTCTGTTCATTAGTTACGTTTTCAGTCTTTACAAATGAATTCCATTTTGATTTTTTATTCACATAATGAATTTTTATTCAAACCCAAAAATGGAAGATTTACAGTTATGCAATATTGTAATAATTGTACAAATAATATAACCACATTTGTGAACATATATTAGATCCACCAGCTGGCGCGTATTAGATGTGTGAGGTCATTTGTTTACTCTTGAACATCGGCAAAAATTTAACATTTCCGCTACTTTGAGCTCGGTTTCAAGCCATTTTCTGTACTAAAACCAATCAAAATCATCTCTATTTCTGTACTATATCTTCCATTCTATCAAATGAGACCAAGAAATAGCAAATACAACTATAAAAAGTATACGAAAAAACACTGCAAAGTAGCTGTTTTAATCGAAAATTACGGTCTCAGTTTTTTTTCTCTCATTATGCACTGTGTGCTGCAGGATTTGTTTTATGTGGTGCACACTTACCACATAGATGTATTCTCTCATATCTAAGCCCAAATTTACTGCTCACAGCTTATCTGAGTGAGCTGAGCTCATGGCGTAGAACTACGGTTTGGACCCTCAACTCAAAGCCGTAGAACTACGGCACCGACCCTGAAAGGGTTAAAAGGCTTGAGAGTAGAGATAATGAAAAATGTTCTTGGATGTCAGTGAAGGTAAAATATGACTAAAATACTACATTTTTTCTTTCTAACTGAACAAAACCATCACTACTTCTCACCATTTGTATGTTAATTTGTATAATAAATATCAACTCTGATGTGTATGATTTACCATCATAACATATATCCTGTGTAAAATAAGAACTGTATTTACTATGGTAATGTTAATGACAAACCAGGCTACTGCAAAAAAAAGCAACAACAGCTACCACCACTACCACCTACTATGACCTTATACTACAAGCCTTTTTGAGAAGCAGCTACCAATTCTTTTGATAATTGTGGCTGAACTAAATGTTATACGAATAAGCTTCAATTTTTTTTAAGTTACATGTAAAAAAAGGAAAATATAAACAGGAACATATTGTCTACATTTATTATTCATAATTATCTGTGTAATGTACTTCATTCTATTATTTTCCAATATCTGTTGCCCTGGCACAATAAAAAATATTAAGGTGATGCAACGTGGTGTCGAGCAAAGCGGATGTTACGCAACAGTGCCTCGTGGCAGAGTGAGGCTTCCTTCTCTGCTTCAAATACACTCTCGACCTCGGCTTCACTGCGACACACCTGTTAGGGAAAAAGAAAACATGGTAGATGGCTTGAAATGAGTATTCCACCTTCAAGGAGCACTGTATGACCCTTGTGGGTTTAGTGTTTAGTTTTGATAATAATAATAATCCACCTCCAAGGACAAACTCTGCAAGAAAAAGAAAAAAAAAAAAATCCCAATTACCACAGAGAAAAAAGGTAGGACTAAATGTAACTGACCACCAGACGCTGTATAACACTGTTGGATTGAGCGCTTCCTCTAAATATAATACATCACTACATTTTTGAAAGTTAAAACAGTTTCATTAGCTAGTATTAAACTCAAACTTGCAGGTTTATTTTGGTAATGTTTGCAAAGGATGATATGAAGCTGTCCATATCTGCTATGAAGAGAAATAGTAATGGTACCAGGACTGTGTCTAGGAGTACTGTACCTTTTTTTTCACTTAGCTTTATTTACTACAACTCTATATTCTCCTAGTTTGAAAATTTAATATTAATTTTCCCACTTTTCCTAATATAGCTATTGATGTTATTTTATGGGCTATCACTCCATGATCATATTTATCAAATGCCTTAGCAAAGTTCTTGTAGACCATTTTTTGCAATTTAGTTTTCTTCCAAAGCTTACTATTTTGTAATACAGTGGTACCGTGATGGTCCCAAACTCCCTTATGTAAGTTTATTTTTAAATGCTTTTGTAAGGTAATTTTGGTCTAAAGGACAGTCTATTTTACAACTTTTCTAGATAAATTCTTTGGTAATGGCACTTGAACAGCATTTGAATGAAATTAGTAAACGGTACCATGTGTTGCAACAGGAATGATCTTCCTGCTTTAAATCCATGTTGATCTGTAATTATTTGTCAGAGCTCTACTACTACTACCTTTGTGCAGAAAAACAATGTCTGCACTCTTTAGAGTGCATTATTATTATTATCACGGGAGAGCGTTAAACCCATAGGGATCATACAGCACCTGTGGGTGGGGGGGGGATGGAAGGCATTCAGGCTTAATTCAGGGAACTGGAGCACAGATCCATTTCCCTAGATCAAGAGCCCCTCATCAGCATCAAGAAACCTCCCTTGAGGGGCCTCTTAAGACTTCTGTGACTTCATCTAGATGTAAGTTCTTTCTTCAAAAGAACACAGAGTGCTTGCAATATTTTTTTACTTTACTGTTTAAAAAAATTCAATGAATCAGGCCCTAGTGTGGGTTTTTTTTAAGAATTCTGGACACTGCTGTATGACCCTTCTGAGTTTAGCACTTAGTTATGATTATAATAATATTAGCATTCTGGAGAAATTGTGCTTATGTGAGATATGATTTGTAGGTTAAGCAGAGATAATTAAAAAACTATATGGGGTCTCCACTTTCCTGTCATTCAGTGGACTGTAGGACATCAGTTCATACTGGTCTTTCAAATTTTTTTCAATTCTTTTTTTTGTTATTGGTAAGCCAATTCTAAAGGACATTTTTTAGTTACATTTTACATATACAAAACTGTTAGGCTTTATTGCAATTTCCTAAGCAGCTTTTTACTCCTTTTGTGCTTCTTCCAACTGGTACAATTTTTTTTTTAATTTTTACTCAATGTTGGTAGTCTCCTTGTGTAGATTATCTTTCATTTTTTGTAACACAAGTACATTCATATTTAATCAGATCTAAATGTTCTTATACCTTATCTTTCAATAATTAAGCTACTTGCAGGCTTCCTCAGTGGAACATATTTTATGCAGACCTTGTACGCATCTGTATTCACCTTTTCCATGAACTGGTGTGGGTTAAGGGTGCTCAGGATCATTTTCCAGGGAATGTCTGATAATTCTTTGTCCTTCCACTTACTTGGACTATTGTTCAATGCTCTCTCACCATCTTTGCTACTACTGGTCATTAGACCACAACAAATTGTTTTCCATCAAAGCACGTTTAAGATTTTGGTCATCTTCCCATCACTGCTGAGCTTGGGAGACTACACTTTCGTGCTTAAGTACAGTGGTACCCCAAGTTTCGTACAAAACTTGTTCCAGAAGGCTGTTTGAGTGCCGTTACTGAACGAATTTGTTCCCATAAGGAATAATATAAATTAGATTAGTCCATTTCAGACCCCCAAAAATACACTTACAAAAGCACTTACAATAATACACTTACATAATTGTTATAGTTGGGAGCAGTACGAAACTCGGGGTACCACTGTATTGGACATACATGACTCACGGATACCACATGGAGAAGCAACCAGCACCTCTCTGTGAGGATTGTCAGGTCACATTGTCTGTCTGACATATCTTGATGGAGTGCCCTGATTATCAAGTACACACAGAATTCACTTCTGACATCTAAACAGCCTCAACACACTCACTCACTGACCTCCTTGCTTAAAGTTCCATCTTTGACACAGCCACTCTGAATTTTTAACTAAACTAACCTAATACACCAGTTGTATATTTCAATTTTACTTGCACTAACTCCCCATCCCCACTACCCCTAACTTTAAAGACCCCCTACCTCTCACTCACTCTTAACCTTCACACATCCCTCTCTGCAGTGCTTTATGACCCGGATTTAGTGCTCGGTTTGATTATAAGAATAAGAATATTAATAATAATAATAATAATATTAATAATATTAATAAAATTATATTCTCTCAGTCAATTCTCTAACTGAAGTTAAATTTATTGAACTTTCATTAATCTTGTTTATTTCCTAGGCTATCTACGTGAACAGATTTAAGAATGTCTGTACTTCAATGATTGCTAAGTGTTATTTGGGATTCATACCTTGAAAGTCTGGCATTGGAATGCAGAAAGCAACAAAGGTGTAAAAAAAAAATCCACCCAAGTACTATGTGTTTAACTATACTGCTATTAGTTTATATGTGAAACCTTGTTTTACCTGCTATACAATGAATGGGTACTTTAGGCATAGAAATTAAAATCCTAAAGTCTGCTCCCTTCACAAAAACAAAATACAGTGGTACCTCGAGTTACGACGGTCCCCAAAATCGCCCTTTTATGTAAGTTTATTTTTTTAAATGCTTTTGTAAGTACAGTGGTACCTCGACTTACGATGGTCCCCAAACTCACCCTTGTATGTAAGTTTATTTTTTTAAATGCTTTTGTAAGTGTAATTTTGGGGGTCTAAAAGGATTAGTCTATTTTACAACATTTCTTAAGGAGATAAATTCGTTTGGTAATGACATTTGAACAGCATTCTGGAATGAAAAAATATCGTAAGTCGAGGTACCACTGTATATTTTTGGGGGTGTAAAAGGACTAGTCTATTTTACATTATTCCTTATGGGGATAAATTCGTTTGGTAATGGCACTTGAACAGCATTCTCGAACGAAAAAATATCGTAACTCGAGGTACCACTGTATGTAATAGAAGGAAAAGTCGATACAAGGAATATAATTCATGCAAAACATTTCTAATACATTGAGTCAGTTATGAACCTTGATATAAAAAATATGGTAATTACCTCAAATTTCACCCACTTGTACCGTGTACACTTTCTTGCTCCTGGGCATGCCTGCAGAACATTTTGTACACTAGGGTGAGTTAATCCAAAAAAGCGGCAGCCCCTCACTTCACTGTCAATACCATCTGTTCTGTAATATTTTTAATATTGGTAAGATGCAAGTCATCTAAGTAAAACAATCTTAATCCTAACTGAGATGAACAGATATACCAATCTTCATGAAGTTTAAAAATATATTCTCAATTACATCCAAAAGATGAACCATGAGCTGTCTTACTGATTATGACAACAAATGTTTCTTTGTCATTTTGTTTATTCTTGCAAACACAACAGAGCTGATAAAGTTTCATGACCTGGTCACAACTCATGGACATTTATATAATATTTCATAGCCATTACTTGACAATAAATGTCAGACAGGTCTACCTCAATAAATGTTCAGAGTGAGTCAATACCAGAAAATCCTGATGTTATGGAGCAGTTTTTAATAAAGCCTTTACAATATTAAATGAGAACCAATTGCTTCAAGTAAAAATCCTCATTTCTATACATATTTATTCACAAATACAGTGGACCCCCGGATTACGTACTGCTCCAAACTCGAACAATTATGTAAGTGTATTTTTGTAAGTGTTTTTGTAAGTGTATTTTTGGGGGTCTAAAAGGACTAATCTAATTTACATTATTCCTTATGGGAACAAATTCGTTCGGTAACGGCACTTGAACAGCATTCTGGAACGAAATAATGACGTAATCCGGGGGTCCACTGTACAGTGGTACCCCGGATATTGTACAACTCCCAACTCGAACAATTATGTAAGTGTATTTTTTAAGTGCTTTTGTAAGTGTATTTTTGGGGGTCTGAAACGGACTACTGTAATCTAATTTACATTCGTCCTTACGGGAACAAATTCGCTCGGTAACGGCACTTGAACAGTCTTCTGGAACAAATTATTGACGAAATCCGGGGTACCACTGTATATTACAAGTCTTTGAACACTAGTTCAACAGCTATCCATGCTTGCAACATTTGCTATACATAAATTAGGTAAGCATACTGAATGTCATGGTGATGTTGGGAAACATGATGGAAACTTGGTTAGCACTAAGTATATATGAGTGGAAATGGTTAGGTTTTAGTTATCTCTGCCTAGCATAGGTCAGTAGGCTGACTGTAACATTCATATTTTTATGCTCTTATCTTGCTAAAAATTGAAAGAAAATAACTCTGTATCATCCAGTAAAATGATTATGATACAAATATTTGCTTTTTTCTGCCATTAGCTTTGATGGCAGGAGGGAGGGGAAGGGTTGGTGGTGGGTGGGATTAGGGAGGGAGGGTGGAAAGGGGAGTAGATGGGTAGGATGAGGAAGGGAAAGGGTGGTGGTGAATGAAATTAGGGAGGGTGGGAGGGAGGGAAGGAGTGGTATACCACAAAGGCCCTAAACAGCAGGAGGGAGCAGAAAGGAAAGGGGTGGTGAAAAAAAAAATCCAAAACCAGATAAAGAAATCCAAAATTCAATCATAATCAATCTATCTCTATCTCTATACAGGTCCACATTCCTTTATCCGAAACCCTTGGGGCTAGTAGTGTTTCGAATTTCAGAATTTTTTGAATTTCAGAATGAAGATGGGATCTAGGGCAGCACCCCATAATCAAACATTAACACTGCAGCAAAAACATATGAATACTCACACTAAGTGGGATAAATAAAGACTACAAATACTACTATGGTTTATTTATAGAGTAATATATTGATAAATGAAATAATGGGATAATTATAGACCAGGAACATGATTCTCAAGTGATGAAGCAGCACTATGACAGACGGCATTTTTAAAGACTTAACTGATCACACATTTTCACCACATCGTCTATGGAGACTTTTTCACCTGAGTTCACAATGTCATCATCATCATCACTACTAGTATTCTCATGCTTATTTGTATTTAACACCATTTCTTTAAATCATAAACAGTGGTAGTTCCAACACCATATTCTTCAGTAAGATGCCGCACTGACACACCACGATCAAGCTTTTGCCGTAACTCTACTTTCTGCGTTATTGATAACATCAGATGCTTCCTTTTCTTTTTCTCACTGTTATCCATAAGACCATCTGCAGCTTTTTTTGACATTTTCAGGGAAATTTAACACAGTCACAAAATAAAAAGCAAAAAGAAAATATCAGCAAACAGCAGATGCAAGTGTGAACACTACAAACGATGAGACACAACTGACGCCTGCCACTCTGGCTGTCAGTGACTGACGCTCCACATTCCACAAAATACTTTGGTTTTCGAAACTTTTCAAATTTCAGAATTTTGGATAAAGGACCTGTATCCATCTATATTATATATCTATCCTTGTATCTATCTCTCTTTATCTCTCTCTCTCTCTCCACCCTCCTTCACCAACCAACTAGCCTATTTTTGTCTAGGTTCAACCTGTTACTATCTTCCTACCTCTCTTGCCTCCCTCCACCCCTAATCCTGACTACACATCCATGCCAACTAAGGCATGTGCCCATTTTCTATTGACTTGATGCAAAACAAGCTAAAAAACAACCATAGAATTTCATTCAGAATGTGCTAATTGGATTTTTCCATTCCCAACTCTACCTTTTCTGTTATTTTTTCCTATAAATGTTAATATAAACAAGTTTAGAGTGATATTTATAAGATATTGTCAAGAATGGGCTAGTAACCTCTTCTCCTGTATACATTACTAAAGTTAAAAAGAGAAACTTTTGATTTATTTTTGGGCCACCCTGCTTCAGTGGGATACGCCCAGTTTGTTGAAAGAAAGAAAGATAATAATAATACAGCATATAGCAAATTACCAGTTTTTAGTAATGGGGTCACCACATAAAAGCAAATTCATATTAAGGGAAACTGCATAAAGCAAGGGAAACTTGTACCCGGGTATTAGCTGGGTATGAGATCATTTCAAGTAATATGATCAAGAGGTAAAACTGAAGGGATCATACAGCACCAGAAGTGTGGAGACAATTCAAATTACATACCTTCTTAACTGCAACATCCTCACCACTCCTTCAAAATACACACACTATTTTCTACCAGCTTTATTTAACCCTTTGAGGGTCCAAACTAGTTCTACGCCAAGAGCTCAGCTAGCTCAGATAAGCTGTGAACGGTAAATCTGGGCCTAGATATGAGAGAATAGATCTATGTGGTAAGTGTGCACCATATAAAACAAATCCTGCAGCAAGCAGTGCATATTGAGAAAAAAACTGCAATGGTGTTTTTGGATTAAAACAGCGACTTTACGGTGTATTTTTGTATGGTTTTATGGCTGTATTCGTGGTTTCTTAGTCTCATTTGATAGAATGGAAGGTATATTACAAAATAGAGATGATCTTGATTGGTTTTAGTACTGAAAATAGCTTGAAATTGAGCTCTAAGTAGTGGAAACGTTCGATTTTTGCCAATGTTCAAGAGTAAACAAATGACGTCATGCATCCAATACACGTCAACTGATGGGTCTAATATACGTTCACGAATGTGCTGATATTATTTATAAAATTTTACAATATTGTATAACAGTAAATCTTCTATTTTTTTGGTGTGAATAAAAATTCTTTATGTGAATAAAAAATCAAAGTGGAATTCATCTGTAAAGCCTGGAAACGTAACTAATAAACAGAAGAAATGTTATTTTAGTGCCAGGAATGCCTGCTTTGTTTATTCTGGACCCTATTTTGAAATTGGAATATTTTTAACTGTGAAATTCATCAAATTTCCAATTTCTGATCACTTTATTGGGTAGTTGAAATACGTACTTTTTGTTTTATTACCTTCAGAAAAAGATTCTCTACCATTTCATAAGAAAAAGTAACAAAATTTTTCTTTGAAAATTCTTGGATACTGTGGGCAAGGCGTAGAACTATGGTTTTCCCCCTCAAAGGGCTCAGCTTTAAACTGAACAAAAAGTATGATAACAGCTCTTACCCTGTAAATTCAATAATGTGGGTAAAGTACATACTGTGAACAAGGCATTTATGAAGTCTACCAAATGCTAATAGGTTTACTGATGATAAGTAAGCAATCTGAAATACTGTATAACACACATATATGGCAATGCTCTCTACCTGATGGTTAGAAGATCCATGTCAAGGACAAGGTTAATGGTTTGTAGGATATGGTTGTGGCACTCAGCTGGAGAGTTCCCAACTACTACTGCATCCTCCTCATCATCACACACTACTTCAAATCTATAATTAAAAATAAGAAATATATATTTCAAGTTTACATTTTTTTTTTCAACAAGTCGGCCATCTCCCAAAGAGGCAGAGTGACCCAAAAAGAAAGAAAATCCCCAAAAAGAAAATACTTTCATCATCATTCAACACTTTCACCTCACTCATACATAATCACTGTCTTTGCAGAGGTGCTCAGATACTACAGTTTAGAATAGTCCCTCCAAACTGTCACTATCCCAGACCCCTCCTTTAAAGTGCAGGCATTGTACTTCCCATTTCCAGGACTCAAGTCCGGCTAAATCTATAATAACCGGTTTCCCTGAATCCCTTCACTAAATATTACCCTGCTCACACTCCAACAGCTCGTCAGGTCCAAAAAACCATTCGTCTCCATTCACTCCTATCTAACATGCTTACAAACGCTTGCTGGAAGTCCAAGCCCCTCGCCTACAAATCCTCCTTTACACCCTCCCTCCAACCTTTTCGAGGACGACCCCTACCCCTCCTTCCTTCCCCTACAGATTTATACGCACTCGTAGTACCTCCCTGGGCAGTTGCTGTCTACCAACCTACTGCCTAGGAAAGAAAAAAACTATCCACCATTAACCCTTTGACTGTTTTGGTCGTATATATACGTCTTACGAGCCACTGTTTTGGACGTATATACGTATACTCAAAAATTCTAGCGGTTTCAAATCAAGCAGAAAGCTGGTAGGCCCACATATGAGAGAATGGGTCTGTGTGGTCAGTGTGCGCTGTATAAAAAAATCCTGCAGCACACAGTGCATAATGAGAAAAAAAAAACTCCGACCGTGTTTTTGGATTAAAACGCCGATTTTGAGGTGCATTTTCGTATAGTATTTATGGTTGTATTCTCTTTTTCGTGGTCTCATTTGATAGAAAGGAAAACATACTATAGAAATAGAGATGATTTTGATTAGTTTCATGATGAAAACGACCTTGAAATTGAGCTCAAAGTAGTGGAAATGTTCAATTTTTACTAATGTTCACGAGTAAACAAATCACGCCATGCGTCCAATACACATCAACTGGTGAGTCTAATATTCTTTCACAAGTGCACTGATATTATTTATACCATTTTTATAATAATGCAATAGTCTGCATAACGGTAAATCTTCTATTTTTTGTGTGAATAAAAAATCAAAATAGAAAGCAAGAGTAATATAAGAGGGGCCTAAAGACGTGACTAATGAACAGATAACATCTTATTTTAGTGCCAGGAATGTGTGCATTGTTTATTCTGGACCCTATTTTGAAATTGACAACCTTTTTATTTTGCATGAAATTGGCCAAATTGCCAATTTCTGACCACTTTATTGGGTAATTGAAATTGGTAAATTGGTGGTTTCTTGTTCTCAATCGATAGAACAAATGGAATTCTAAAGAAATAGCTATGAGTTTGGTCGACTGGAACAATGGAATTGGCCGAAAATAGGGATCAAAGTCGGCGAAATTGCTGATGCGTATATATCGCTGAGATCACTAACTTCACGAGTGTAATTCCGTAAGTTTTCCATCAAATTTCATACTTTTGGTGTCATTACCATCGGGAAAAGATTCTCTATAATTTTATAAGAAAAAATCAGTTTTTTTTTTTTAATTTTGCGACAACAGGAGACACCTCAGGATTAGGGGTTGTGACAGTCAAAGGGTTAAATGACCCCGATGAAGAAAAAACTTTTTTTTTTTTTCAACACGTCGGCCGTCTCCCACCGAGGCAGGGTGACCCAAAAAGAAAGAAAATACTTTCATCATCATTCAACACTTTCAACTCATGCACACATAATCACTGTCTTTGCAGAAGCGCTAAGATACGACAGTTCAAAAAATCCCTCCAAACCGCCAATATCTCAAACCCCTCCTTTAAAGAGCAGGCATTGTACTTCCCATTTCCAGGACTCAAGTCCAACAAAATCAATTAACTGGTTTTTCTGAATCCCTTCACTAAATATTACCCTGCTCACACTCCAACAGCTTGTCAGGTCCCAAAAACCATTCGTCTTCATTCATTCCTATCTAACATGCTCACACATGCTTGCTGGAAGTCCAAGCCCCTCGCCCACAAAACCTCCTTTACCCCCTACCTCCAACCTTTTCGAGGACGATCCCTACCCCGCCTTCCTTCCCCTACAGATTTATACGCTCTCCAAGTCATTCTACTTTGATTATTCTCTAAATGACCAAACCACCTCAACAACCCCTCTTCAACTCTCTGACAAATACTTTTAGTAACTCCACACCTCCTCCTAATTTCCACACTCCGAATTTTCTTCATAATATTTACACCACACATTACCCTTAGACAGGACATCTCCACTGCCTCCAGCCGCCTTCTCGCTGCAGCATTTGCAACCCATGCTTCACACCCATATAAGAGTGTTGGTACCACTATACTTTTGTACATTCCCTTCTTTGCCTCCATGGATAACGTTTTTTGTCTCCACAGATACCTCAACGCACCACTCACCTTTTTTCCTTCATCAATTCTATGGTTAACCTCATCCTTCATAAACCCATCTGCTGACAACTCCCAAATATCTGAAAACATTCACTTCATTCTTCTTTTTCTTAGAGGGAGGGTGTGTAAAGGTAGAAAGTTGAAAGTGAACATTGATAAGAGTAAGGTGATGAGGGTATCAAACGATTTAAATAAAGAAAAATTGGATATCACATTGGAGATAGGGATTATGGAAGAAGTGAATGTTTTTAGATATTTGGGAGTTGACTTGTACAAGCATATATATATACACAGCCCTCTGGGTTTTCTTCTATTTTCTTACCAGTTCTTGTTTATTTCCTCTTATCTCAATGGGGAAGTGGAACAGAATTCTTCCTCTGTTGTAAGCCATGCATGTTGTAAGAGGCAACTAAAATGCCAGGAGCAAGGGGCTACTAACCCCTTCTCCTGTATACATTACTAAAGTTAAAAAGAGAAACTTTTGTTTTTCTTTTTGGGTCACCCTGCTTCGGTAGGATACGGCCAGTTTGTCAAAAGAAAAAGAAGATCAAATTTTAAAGTTCTAATTTCTGAATTGTTTTTTTTTTCACATTTACTCTTCTACTTCCCTTCATAGATGTACATTATAAGACAACCCTGAATTTTACTGAAGAAATGGCAGGTGCTTAATGTTGCAGATAATTCAGTACACAAAATTCTCCACCAAGTTTCAAATATTGCTTGAGAAATTTTAAATCAATAATTATATTAACAGTTAAGTGGCTGAAATTCACCAAGAGAACTTTATATGTAGTTGCTACTCAATTTCTGGAGGTAATAAGGATATATCACACAGTAAATAACTACCGTGGGGCAAGACCTCCATCCAGGATCTTGCAAGTGTATAGCACTGGGTTGAGTGGGTCTCTGAGACTTGCATATATTCTAGAAGAACAAAACCCAACTGGGAAGATGCACTGTTCTCTATGATATGCCTCACGCTCACTCACAATCTGTAAGAAATTATTATTATTTTAATGAAGAAGTAAAAAACCAGAAGGCATCATACAGTGTCCGGGGAATGGGAGGTAATCACGTTTGCTCTGAGGAATAGGGAGGGTGGCTTCAATTCTTTTGATCAAGAGCCCTTCACCAGCATCAAAGGCACGTAATGATGAACAAACCACAAAAAAGGTAATTTTCTCTAACAGAAAGAAATAAAAAAAGATGGTAGAGGGGAGGGGTGACACTTAGGAAAAAGCATTTGACAAAGGGAATAGGAAAGGGATTGCAGCTGATGAAGCAAATTGGTGCCAGTTAAGAAATCATAGAGAAAGGCTGCATTATAGGTGGGACCATCAGAGAGAAGGGCAGTCAAAGTATGCATACCAGTTCATTAGAGAAATTTTCTGAAATGAAGACAGCATGTAAACATAAATTGGAAAGAAAATATTTAGTTTTCATCATCCCTAAAAGTAAACTTTGAATAAATTAGGTTTAAATCTTTCACTATCTCCCATGCCGATATACAGTGGTACCCCGGATGTCATACAGCTCCCAACTCGAACAATTATGTAAGTGTATTTTTGTAAGTGCTTTTGTAAGTGTATTTTTGGGGATCTGAAACGGACTAATCTAATTTACATTTGTCCTTATGGGAACAAATTCGTTCGGTAACGGCACTCGAACAGCCTTCTGGAAAGAATTATTGACGAAATCCGGGGGTCCACTGTATTACATTAAAAAAATGGGTATGAAAGATTTTTTGTTAACTTTGGGAAGAACAATTTTTTTTTTTTTTTTTTAATACATCGGCTGTTTCCCACCAAGGCAGGGTGACTCAAAAAGAAAGAAAAACCACACACACAAAAAAAAAAACTTTCATCATCATTCAACACTTTCACCATCACTTATACATAATCACTGTCTTTGCAGAGGCGCTCAGATACGAGTTTAGATGTCCCTCCAAACTGCCAATATCCCAGATTGGCTATAGAGGAAGTACAGTGGTCCCTCGGTTTTCGTGCATCTCCAAACTCTAATATTTATGTAAGTGTATTTTCGTAAGTGCTGTTGCAAGTGTATTTTTGGGGGTCTGAAATAGACTAACCTACGTGACATTATTTCTTAAGGAAGTAAATTCGTTCGGTAATGGCACTTGAGCAGCATTCTGGAACAAATTTTCGACGAAAACCGAGGGACCACTGTACAGTGGTACCCCGGTTTACGTAATTAATTCGTTCCAGAATGCTGTTCAAGTGCCGTTACCAAACGAATTTGTTCCCATAAGGAATAATGTAAATTAAATTAGTCCTTTTAGACCCCCAAAAATACACTTACAAAAGCACTTACAAAAATACATTTACATAATTGTTCGAGTTTGGAGCAGTACACAAACCAGGGGTCCACTGTATTATAAATAATTACAGCATATCACTCACCTCTCCAAGACTATGAATGGTAAGCGGCCCTAGAATAATAGGGAAGATAGGTCTGCCAGCTGAATCTAGAGTGATAGGCGGACAAAGACGCTTAGGTTTATTACTCCCACTCTTCCGAGATTTCACAATTTTTTCTGATGTCCCAACTGGAGAGGTGGTGGCACTAGGACTACCTGTTGAGAATAGCAAAATTTAGAATTTAAAAAAGTATACCTCTTGTTCATGATTGTATAATTTAAAGCAAAAAGAAACTCGCATGAAGAAAATAAAATAGAAGAAAGAAGTAATGAACAGTATATTTCAGACTCACAGAGGCTCACTGCAGCAAACTAAAGTGTCAGCTAAAGAAAAGCCAAAATACAGTACTGACTTCACTACCTGTATTTTCTCAATGTGGGTTTGTTTGTGTTTATTATCCAGTTGTGTCTGGGAATAATTTATATATTTTTTTTCAACAAACTGGCCATATCCCACCGAGGCAGGGTGACCTTAAAAGAAAAACAAAAGTTTCTCTTTTTAAATTTAGTAATTTATACAAGAGAAGGGGTTACTAGACCCTTGCTCCCGACATTTTAGTCACATCTTACGACACGCATGGCTTACAGAGGAAGAATTCTGTTCCACTTTCCCATGGTTTTAAAATATACTGTAACAACAACCTTCTTCTCAAACTAAAGCACTATGAATCAAGAGGCCACACATAATACTAATACAGTGGACCCTCGGTTTTCGCCGAAAATTCTTTCCAGAATGCTGCTCAAGTGCCATTACCGAACGAATTTACTTCCTTAAGAAATAATGTCAGTAGGTTAGTCTATTTCAGACCCCAAAATACACTTGCAAAGCACTTAAAAATAACTTACATAAAGGGCGGTTTGAGATGACGAAAACCGAGGACCACTGTACAGTGGACCCTCCGTTAAGAAATTAATCCGGTCCAGGAGCTATTACTTAATCTGAATCTTTCGTTATCTGAAACCTTATTTCCCATAAGAAATAATGTAAATACAATTAATTCATTCCACAAAAAAAAATAATCACAAAAAAAAAAAAAAAAAAATAACATTTACTTACCTTTATTGAAGAGTTGCAGGCATCTGGAAGGTAGAGTTGCTGACAGGGGCAGGGTGTTAATGGTTGGAAGGGGAATCCCCCTCCAAAAGGACTTCAGGTAACAAGTCCCTCTCTGGGGTTACTTCCCTTCTTTTTCTTAATGCATGCCTGCTACACTCCTTGCATGCCTGCTGCACTCCCTGCATAACTGCTACACTCCCTGCATGCCTGCTACACTCCCTGCATGCCTGCTACACTCCCTGCATGAATGCTACACTCCCTGCATGAATGCTACACTCTCTGCATGAATGCTACACTCCCTGCATGCCTGCTACCACTGGGGTGACACTAGAAAGCTTCTTTGGACCCATGGTGACTTATTTCACAGTG
Organism: Cherax destructor; assembly: GCA_009830355.1. NCBI lineage: Eukaryota > Metazoa > Arthropoda > Malacostraca > Decapoda > Parastacidae > Cherax > Cherax destructor. Next base: position 182,075 of record WNWK01002488.1, on the reverse strand, counting down.
ACAATCACTAAACCACCCAAAAAGACACCAAATATATTGTGAATCTTTGAAAAAGCGCACTAGGTAATGTTCTCTCAATGGTAAACAACGCTTCACTGGCGTCCTGCGCTTGCGCGGAGCAGGCGGACACATCTAATACCTTTCGGTAACTGAGGAATTTTTTGCTAACCGATTACGAAAAAAGCTTTCGTTTTCCGAAGCTTTCGTTAACGAGACCTTTCGTTAACCGAGGGTCCACTGTACAGTGGACCCCTGAGTAATGAGCATAATTCATTCCAGAAGCCTGCTCAAGTGCCATTACCGAACGAATTTACTCCCTTAAGGAATAATGTCAAGTAGGTTAGTCTATTTCAGACCCCCAAAAATACACTTACAAAAGCACTTACAATATTATACTTACATAATTGTACGATTTCCGGGGTGCTTGTTACTCAGGGGTCCACTGTATACTCACTGATTATTACTTAAATGGCAGGCACTAATGTGTAACTAAAATCTGTACATTTTCTTCCACTCCACACTACACAGCCATATTATTACCATGTTCACTGAGTTTAATCGTTTCTAACAACTACCTTTAGATGCCATCATAAACAAAGGGAGAAGTAATGAATAATTCATGCCGAGAATTATAAACAAACGCGTATGAAGAGCGGTTACTGCACCAGACGCCAGATTCACATTTTATCTAACGCTGCTGAGAAAACATAATGTTTACTCTCCACCCGACTCACCACTCGATAGCATATAAACATTGTATCAATGTTTATATGCTATATGATATGTAACATGTTTCTTATGTAATTTTGAAGAAAATATCATAGATTGAGTAATGAAAATGTCTATATTAACCTAAAATAAAACATTTAACCTAAAATAAGACATTTGTTTGAGCTTGGTTTGTGTGGGGAAGTACCCTGGCTGGTTTGTGGGGAAGTACCCTGGCTGGTTTGTGTGGGGAAGTACCCTGGCTGGTTTGTGTGGGGAAGTACCCTTGCTGGTTTGTGTGGGAAGTACCCTGGCTGGTTTGTGGGGAAGTACCCTGGCTGGTTTGTGTGGGGAAGTACCCTGGCTGGTTTGTGTGGGGAAGTACCCTGCCTGGTGTGGGGAAGTACCCTGCCTGGTGTGGGGAAGTACCTTGCCTGGTGTGGAGAAGTACCCTGCCTGGTGTGGGGAAGTACCCTGTCTGGTGTGATCTTGAATTCTATCGTGTTTCTCGCCTTCTTTATCAAAGAGCTGGCACTAGGAGCTTTCTTTGGGCCCAGGGTGGCTTAATTAGCAGTTGCAAGCACTAAAACGAATGAAATATTAAGAAATGTATCATATGAACGCATGAGGTGATCGTCACTCACTGAGATACAATGCCAGACTGACTCTGAATGGTGATTGTTTGCCCGCGGCGGCTGGGAGGCCGCTCGGATGCGTTTCATACGACCGCCGATTTCTAAGCCAAATTACGAAATTCAAGCCAATATTTTGGCGAAAAAAGTTGCCGATTTTCAAATTTCACGATATTCAAGGGGGACGAATTTCAAGGGTCCACTGTATATTTTTAAATGTTCATACAATAGTGTACTGTATATTGAAACAAACAGAATAGAGGAAATCAGCTCTAATATACATTATTTAGGTATGCATATTGGTCAGAGAGCCCGTCGTAAGTCTGAGTCGTCGGTAAATGAGCACATAACTAAATGAAGAGAGGCTGTACAAACAAAAAAGAATGAAAGAAAATTTCAAGGCCTGCACACTGATAAAATAATCAATTCACAGGTATTTGTGCATGGCAATCCATAGACAAACTACAGTGGACCCCCGGCTAACGAACACCCCGGAAATCGTACAATTATGTAAGTATAATATTGTAAGTGCTTGTGGAAGTGTATTTTTGGGGGTCTGAAATAGACTAACCTACGTGACATTATTTCTTAAGGAAGTAAATTCGTTCGGTAATGGCACTTGAGCAGGCTTCTGGAATGAATTTTGTTTGTTAGCCGGAGGTCCACTGTATTTAAATCCAATCATTTTTTTTTTAACAAACAGGATGTGTCCCACTGAGGCAGGGTGATCTAAAATGAAAAATGAAAGTTTTTCTTTTTAGATTTAATAATTTATACACGAAAAGGGGTTACTAGCCCCTTGCTTCCAGCATTTTGGTCACATCTTACAACATGCATGGCTTACAGAATAAGAATTCTGTTCCACTTCCCCATGGAGATAAGAGGAAATACAGAAGAAGAACTATAAAGAAAATAGAAGAAAACCCATATGGGTATGTATATATATATACAGTGGACCCCCGGATTACGTCATTTTTTCATTCAAGAATGCTGTTCAAGTGCCATTTATTCCCATAAGGAATAATGTAAATTAGATTAGTCCTTTTAGACCCCCAAAAATACACTTACAAAAGCACTTACAAAAATAAACTTACATAAAAGGGCGAGTTTGGAGACTATCGTAAACCGGGGGTCCACTGTATATGCTTGTACATGCATGTGCAGACTGACCTAAGTGTAAGTAGAAGTAGTAAGACATATCCCTGTTACCCTGCATGTTTATGAGACAGAAACAAAGACACCAGCAATCCTACCATCATGCAAAACAATTACAGGTTTCCATTTCACACTCACTTGGCAGGACGGTAGTACCTCCCTAGGTGGTTGCCATCTACCAACCTACTACTAAAATCCAATCATTATACTGCAATTATTAAGAACCCCCAAAAGAATATTGAATGGCAAGCAGCTGAAAATTGCCTTATCCCACACTTGCCTTGGCTTGGATCTGAAAGTTTACGCTTCAGCAATGCTTGTTTGGGCTTTTTGCTGTCCCAATTGTCCACACTGCCACTACCCAAAATAAAGTAGCTACTGGTACTCTGTAAATATTAAAATTGACATTAACAAATGTTATCGAATTTTTTACATAAAAAAAAGAGATGAGTTTAACATTTGGAGGGACATCTAAGCTGTCGTATCTGAGTGCCTCTGCAAAGACTGATTATGTATGAGTGATAGTGAAAGTGTTGAATGATGATGAGTTTTTTTTATTCTTTTGGGGTTTTTCTTTCTTTTCGGGTCACCCTGCCTTTTCTGGGAAATGGCAGACGTGTTAAAAAAACAAACAGCATATGATATCGTATGCGTAATCACGAATTTGTGATGCTAGAGAACTTGACCAAGATGATACCTAAAAAGCAGTATGCATTTTCAGCTACTAAAGCTTTAACAACAGGTGTATTGTTACTGCCTGATAATGACAACATGGTTTAATGCTCTGCTAGCCAATCAAATTTTTTTTAACACACTGGCTGTCTCCCACCAAAGCACCATTTAGTAATTTATACAGGAGAAGGGGTTACTAGCCCCTTGCTCAATCAGAAATATGTATGTACTGTATTGAAATGTAAGGACAGGTATGAAACTACTGTATAATCACAAATTACATATTAAATTCTTCTTCTTTGTCTTTACTTTGGGGTTGAGTTGATTATGCTGATCAGTAATGGTTTGGTGCTGACACAGTCTCTTTAGGAGGAAAGTCCGCTCTTCCGCTGCCACGACCACCTGCTGTTGTGCCTCGGCTACTTGATCACATAGAGCTGCATTTTCCTGAATCCAATGAATTGTAAAGAGTATGTGAATCTGTAGGGTACTACTGATGGCTAATACTTGCAATACTATTTTTATTAAAGCTTATAACAAAATATTAGCTTTAAGAGCACTTCTATATATCATCCAGATAATAAGACATCTAAAGTTAAAAGACCAATTATTTATATATCATTAACTGTTTAGCTCAAAAATATTATACTGTAGCTTATAAGTTTGAATGGTCATTTCTGCATACAGTGGTAACAATTTAACAAAAGTGGCATCTATACATGCTAGTTTGGCCAAACATATACAGTACATACAGTTGAACCTTGGAATTCCTGAGTGTTAGATTTCTGGAGGCCTCGTGAATCCTTAAATCTTTAAATGTACAGTGGACCCCCGGTTTACGATAGTCTCCAAACTCGCCCTTTTATGCAAGTTTATTTTTGTAAGTGCTTTTGTAAGTGTAATTTTGGGGGTCTAAAAAGACTAATCTAATTTACATTATTCCTTATGGGAATAAATTCGTTCAGTAATGGCACTTGAACAGCATTCTTGAACGAAAAAATGACGTAATCCGGGGGTCCACTGTATTTAACTAAATTGAAAAAAAAAAAATTGGGGGAGTAATCTATCCTTAAAAAATGTTTTAATCTGTTTAATATTAACATTCATAAGGAAGAATGGTCAGAAAGACAACAAAATTGGGATAGGAAATCCAATGAGAACATTCTTAATGAAATCCTACAATTAATTTTAAATTTAGGGCTCATTTGTCAAGTAAAATGGAACTGGGCATTGAAAAAAGAAACATTCCACAAAATGATCAATAAAAATCAATAAAAAAGCATTCCACAAAATGATCAATAGAAACAAAATCAAAATCACGCAGATTATGAAGCATGCAAATTCAAAAGATTTAACTGTATAGAAAGTAGATAGCTAATACAGTGGACCCCCGAGTAACGTAAAAACTTCATTTCAGAAGCCTGCTCAAGTGCCATTACCGAACGAATTTACTCCCTTAAGGAATAATGTCACGTAGGTTAGTCTATTTCAGACCCCCAAAAATACACTTCCACAAGCACTTTCAATATTATACGTACTTACATAATTGTACGATTTCCGGGGTGTTTGTTACTCAGGGGTCCACTGTAACTGTAAAGGAAGTATTTTATTAAATGAAGAACCAAATGAAAAATGACAGTAGTCACATCCTCAAATTCTCCTGCTTCATTTATTAAGCATTTTTACTGAAAGCTCTCTTGCAAACAGCTTTAATTGAACATTTTATTTTTTTTGCAAGGCCCATTTTATTTTTGCTTGGAATATGACACCTAAACCAAACAAAGGATTTCAGCCAAAATGCTCACCTGAGTTTCCCATGCTTCAAGAAATTTTTCTCTTGAATACCAATATTAGCAAAGTTAAAGCAATATGCCTTCTGAAATGAGCTCAAATGTAAAACAAAAATTTACATGGATACAATTTAGCTGCATGAGTGGGAGCTCTAGGAACCTTATCCCCTTGAATTTGAGGGTTCAACTGCTACATAGATAAAAAAAAAAGCAAAATGGTAATTGAAGTATGAGACTATCTAGAATCTAGATTTTAACGTACTGTGTTAACAAAAGAAAAAGAATCATTACAGAAAAAGGAAATATTTTTTTTTCCTGCCACATAGGTCAGGATCTAGACTAGTCATGTACAGTATGGCCTATAAAAAGAATTTTGTCAAACTCACAAATACGAGCTCTCTGATAACACGTTTAAGGTGCCTAAGTTTCCGCTTGTAAACCAGTTGTTCCTGCGCTTTATGTCGAGCCAGTCTTTCTGCAATGGCTGGTGGGAGACTACTCACGCGGCCCCGACATTTATCAGTTAACACTCGACAAAAGCCTGATGAAAGAGTGTGTTAAATTATCCAATAAAATATATTTATTTAATCAGGGAAAACCACTTTCAATGTAATCAAAATTTGACCAGTGTGTGACTATGATGTAACATGTTAAAAAAAAAAAAAGAAAAAAAAAAGTATTTCTTTTTGTGAAAAGCTCCAAGAGCCACCATAGGAAGAGCAACTTTCTTGTTTAATCTCAATAATGCTTGTCATAACTCAAACTAGTTTTACACTCAATATCTCCTTGTTTACTGTCTCGTCTCCTGTGTGCAGGCTCACTGGCACCCACTCTGGTATCAATAACAGACACTGTGCAGGTTCCCAGCTCCTTTCAGTTAAACCTGTCAAGGCACAACTGTCAAAGGGAGGGGCAGAGACTGTAGTTCACAAAATCTAAAGAAAATATAAGGTCTAGAAAAATGAAAAATTACTTTGGTGAAGGGTTCCATAAACTGCAGTGTCTTCCTTCCCTTGATGTGTCTTGACTGGTTATACTGAATAGGGCTGGGAGTCTCTGCAATGTCTTATGTTGACACTAGTATTGGCAGTATGCTTGCACACAGAGTAACAAACTGGTTGTTAAAACATTTTAAGTCTATTGCTTTTGCTATAGAGGCTAAATGGGCAGGTTGCTATTCCTATACTGGTTCATGATAACACAAAGAACATTATAATTCAGGGAATTATTTAAAACTTGTACAAACATTCCTAATTTAAATATATACTTGTTCTGATATATCCTCTGAATAAGGTTATTTAACCTCATATACCTGGAGGTGTGCTTGCTGGTGAAGATCTGCCAGGCAAGTTTACAACACTGACTTGTGGATTTGTTACTGCTGCTGTTACTGCTGCTGCTGCTGTTGCTGTTGATGGATTTGCCAGTGGCAGTATATCTTCCTCTCTATCATCTATCTGTGTAAATATTAACATAAGAGATAGATTATTCTGTTAATTTTGTCTTGTACATCCTAGCATATATTAAAGTATTAAATCAAACATTACATTAAGTCTTGCCCAAACTGCTGATCGTAATATGGGTTTTGTAATATGCTCTTATTCTTACATTGACCTTTACCTATGTATGTATAAATTTTGGCAAATAAATAGTATTTGAATTTTGGATGTAGGTATCTTCGCTTTATGCAATAGTTGTGTTCCTACGCAGCTGTTGTTTTCTGACTTTTGTCTTTTTTTAATTTAATGTTAAAAATCTAACATGCATTTTTTTTTTTACAATGATCATCTTCCACCAAGGTAGGATGACCCAAAAAAGTAAACATTCCCATCACTCATTCAATAGATGTCTGCACACTAATGCCAAGACATCACAAAACAAATGACCCTCATAAGTGCAATATCACCACACGTTCAGAGAGCAGGTACTGCACCTCTCACCTCCATGGCTCAAGTCCAGCTAACTGGTTTCCATGAATACCTTCATTTTCATAAATGTTTCTTGCTCATACTCAACAGCACATAAAGCCATAAAAATTACTTGTCTCCACTAACTCTGATCTAACACACTCACATAAGCCTGCTGGATGCTCAAGCCCCTACCACTCAAAACTTCTGTTACCCTCTCCCTCCAACCTTAATTATAATTCAAATTAATTATTACAATAAAGTATTATTTAAAATCAAACAGAATTACAAATGAAGACTAAACAACTTTAGAGAGTAGTGCAAAATTGTTACTGACTTGTGCAAAACATACAGTTACATATTTCGAGTGAAGCATGACATTTAACACAGTTCTTTCCTAAATTATGATACACCAAGACAATGAAATAAAAATGGCAATAGTGATAAACTGATGTTACATGACACAGTAGATGTTAGATGACATAACATTTAAATTAAATTAAAGAGGTAAATAAACACTTACCCTATGTGTGACTTCTGATATATGGCTGCCCCTACTCCTTGCCGAGTCCATACTGGGCCCGAGAAGTAGGTTTTCTGCCGTGTTCCACACTGATGACATACTCTGGAGAAGTTTAGGTAATGTAATCATTTGTAAAAACAGTAAGCTAACTGAAATAAAGTGGACTTGCAGGAACATAAGGATAATTTTGAATGTGTGGGCAGTAAAAATCATGATTATTATCTTCAATGATAAATTCAGGTGCTCCTCGACTTACGATGGGGTTATGTTCCAATGAATCCATCATAAGTTGAAAATATTGCAAGTCAAATATGAATATGATAAATAAGTAAATAATAACTACTGTCACTGAATAAGTAAATAACCAAATAATTACTGTTAACTAAATACTGAAAAGTAAATAAATGAATACAAGTTTATCCTGTCAATAAATGTACAGCACTGAATGTGCATTGCTATCATACCATTGTAAAGTCGAAATATCGTAAGACAAACCATCGTAAAGCAAGAAGCATCTGTATACAAATTTTTATTGTAAAAAATACTATTTCATTTTAATAATGGTTATAATGCATGAAGACAAAAAAAAAAATTCCATCATAATTCATAATTAAAGAATTGTACAGTTAGTAATAAGACAAATATAAACTACTGTTTTTCTGAGGAAATCATTATGGTAAGCATTGAAAAGGCTGTACAATGTCAGACTGTGAGGGCTATGTGGGCTTAAGGGCTGCTAGCAGCCTTGTTAATCAGGCAATCAATAAAGAAGCCTGGCCTCAGGTCAGGCTGTAAGGCTAGAAGAACCCTTAAAAATAATCACATGCATTTTCAATCATGGATAAGCTTCCACTTAAATAAAAAATAAAAGTTAAACAGAAGTAACTGTGCAACTTAGTACATTACTGTATATTAAGCATTAAAACAAAATACCTATTGTTGATACCTGACTATTTTTCAAAGCAGAAGTTTCAAATTCTTACACTGTTTATGCAGTGTACTACTTACTTGCTAGACAAGTAGTTAATTTGGTGCATTCTTTTGAATTTTTATATATAGTATGTCAACATTAAACTGAAGTAAACCTCTGACATATCTAAAGACAAGTTTTTACATACTGAATTGTTGTCACGATTTACTCACATCCAGTGGATACAGTACATCCACAGCTGAATTAAAATTTTATTAACTCCCTTGTGATACTGTCTACTGTGGGAGAAAGGTTTCTACAGACGGGCCCCGCTTTACAGTACAACTTTGCTTTGCAGTTTTTCCTAATACAGTGGTTTTTCAATTATATCCATTCTTCATTTATTCAGATTTCCTACAATAAATATACAGTGGACCCCCGGATTTCGTCAATAATTTGTTCCAGAATGCTGTTCGAGTGCTGTTACCGAACGAATTTGTTCCCATAAGGAATAATGTAAATTAGATTAGTCCTTTCAGACCTCCAAAAATACACTTACAAAAATACACTTACATCACTTACATAATTGTTCGAGTTGGAAGCAGTACGAAATCCTGGGGTCCACTGTATTCACTACCCACTATAAGTTAAAGACGAAAATATTTTGAGGTAGGCAATATGTGTACTGTATATCCATTTTTTAGGCCTAGCTCTATTGTTCGCTTAATGTATGATAGTGTAAACAGGTTATTGGGCTTTTACATACATTTGAAAATGAAAAAAAAAAAAAAACCCGGAACTTACCCTGCTGTATAAGTGGGGCCTGCCTGTACTGCACCTCAAAGAGGTTGTGGTTTTGTGACAAATGTCCTGTGTTTCAATGTGCTATCTGAGGTCATAAACCCTTCTAAACTTAGCAAGGAAGGACAAGGGAATAAAAGCTGCAAGCTGTGACTGGATACATGGAAAAAATACTGTACAAAGATAAATGTTAAATGTTCTAACTGTACAGAAAAACAAACCTGAAAAAGACATTCTAAGTTAGCCTACCTGACATATATGTTGAGTGAAACAGCCCCAATGGAAATAAGTCACTTAATCTGATTTTTTTTGGGTTATCCTAGGTAATTTACATTATGTATGATATTTGTATACTTATGTGTATCTGAGCCTAAATAACCTTGCTTACACAGACAAGCAAAAAAAAATGTAAACGGATTGAAGACCAATATAACACCAGCATTACATAACTATGGGCATTTCCATAAAAGATAGAAAAATATTATGAAATATTATTGAAAATAAACATTACAGCACCATCAAAAAATTAAATACATATACATGTACAGTGGTACCCCGAGTTTCGTACTTTATTCGTTCCAGAAGGCTGTTCGAGTGCCGTTACTGAACGAATTTGTTCCCATAAGGAATAATGTAAATTAGATTAGTCCGTTTCAGACCCCCAAAAATACACTTACAAAAGCATTTAAAATAATACACTTACATAATTGTTCGAGTTGGGATCCGTACGAAACTCAAGGTACCACTGTACGTTCTAGAATCTGAGGAAGTACTATCACCAAGAGAAAAATAGAATTGAAAACACAAAAAAAAACAGAATAGCCACAAAAGAAGCAATTAAACTAAAAGAAAAAAAATGCAGATACTATTCTTGAGGCTGTGCAAAGTCTGGGAAGCCATGCAGAGATGCCACCTACTTTTCAAATCAATGACGTCAGCGAGTTATCCAGGTGGCAATTTTGAAGATTTGTTAAAAGATAACAATATAATTTATGAATAACTAAAGTATAATGAACACTTGTCAGTGCTCAGTAAGAACTCTCGTGGAGACAGAAACTCGGAAAATTAATTGGTCTGTATATTTCGATCCCAGGAGGGAATCAAAATATAATTTACATTTAGGTTAGGCTAGGCTAGTTCCTGCCAAAAGTTTCACTAAATTTATATATGGGAGAACTTGCCAATAGGATAATATTGGAGACTTCTGACTGATTGATGACTTGGTAACATAAATGAGATTAATGGCATTCTCAAGTACCAGATGGCCTATGGAGGAGGTATATTCAACATATAGTCTAGCCATCATTTTCTTCAAGGTATTATTGCTCTTGTCTAGAATACCATCATGCTCACAGCTTTCAAGGTAAGTGAGATATCAGAGATTTAAAATACAGACCATTTATTATACACACAGAATCAATGAAACAATGACACCAGGGGTCACTGATCTTCACTCAGACTCCCTCAAGGAAGGGGTCCTTGATCTAAGGAATTAGATTTTGATCCCTTTCCTTGGATTGAACCTAAGAAACTGTGTATCATGCCAAGACAAAACCATTCTCATTGCTAAATTTATAAACTGTAATGCAGTTACCTAGCTTCATTATCAATATGCTCCATAACCTGTATCAATATAGAGTTAGAATTATTATTAGTATGCCCAAAATGCCTAGCCATGCTAGGCATGATAGTGGCCCTCCTTGTAATTAGTATTTTATAATATGTAAATCACACATTGTAACCAATATTTCATAATATGTAAACCCCACATTGTAATCTTTACAGAGAAATAAACATTTGTATTTGTATTTGTAAATGCCTCCCATTCCTCCAGGCACTGTATGAAACCACTGGGTTAGTAAGTTAATTTAGGTACAGGTACACATAAGTACAGTGGTACCTCGGTTAACAATATTTTTTCGTTCCAGAATGCTGCTCATGTGCCATTACCAAACGAATTTATCCCCATAAGGAATAATGTAAAATAGACTAGTCCTTTTAGACCCCCAAAAATACACTTACAAAAGCATTTAAAAAAATAAACTTACATAAAAAGGCGAGTTTGGGGACCATCGTAAACCGAGGTACCACTGTACAATTATCATACATATTGTAAATTATCTAGGATAGCCCCAAAAAAGTCGAAGTGACTTATTTCCACTGGGGTCCATATAATATCTTATATAAACCTTAAAAAGTTAAAACAGCTCAGTAACTCAGTTACAATATCCTAGGTAATTTATATGCTCATATGTTAAACTGTGTATGATAATTGCATTTATGTGTACCTGTACATAAATAAACTTTCTAACTCACTTAATTCCAGTTTAGCACTCATCCTCTTCCATCCCAAGAATGTAATAATAATAATTATTCTCCTAAGTCTTTCCTACGCAGTAAGGTACAGAAGAAAGTTTAAAGACCAACCTTGCATAGAAATACTGATGGAAGCCCACACAGCTTATCAACACTCGATGCTTCAGCAACTACTAATGCTCTGCATATAAGGGGCTTTTGACATGTACACCCAACTATTATACAGTGGTCCCTCGGTTTTCGCCGAAAATTCGTTTCAGAATGCTGCTCAAGTGCCATTACTGAACGAATTTACTTCCTTAAGAAATAATGTCACATAGGTTAGTCTATTTCAGACCCCCAAAAATACATTTGCAACAGCACTTACGAAAATACACTTACATAAATGTTCGAGTTTGGAGATGCACGAAAACCGAGGGACCACTGTATTCCTCTGTACAACAATGTATCATGTCAAAATAAAAAAAATTATTATAATTAGTATCTAATACGTATACATACTTACTAAGAAAGGGTACATCTTAGCTTGAAAATGAAAATGAAAATATTTATTTATTTCCCTGCAAAGCTTACAATGTGTGGTTTACATATTATAAAATACATATTAATTACAAAGAAGGTCACTAGCATGCCTAGGCATTTTGGGCAGGTTATGGAGCAGTACATAAGACATAAGCTTACATAACCAAAAGATCATATGAAAGAAGGAGCACTGCAGCAGGCCTACTGGCCTATGCTATTTGGATAAAATGTCACCTGTTCATATCTGTAATGATTCTATTTAGTATGCCTCTCAAGGGAGGTTCCTTGATGCTGATGAGGAGCTCTTGATCAAAGGAATTGGACCAATACTCCTTAAATCAAGCCTGAATGCCTTCCATTCTACCTGGCATTGTATGATCCCTATGGTTTTGGAACTCCCCAATAAATGTAATAACGTAATGTATATAGTAGCTCTGTGATTATTAAATTCAAAATATAAATTACTTGTACTTTACTTCATAGGTCAGTGGGTGAAGTTACTTCATAATTCAATGGTTGAGCATTGAGCTCATAGCGTAAAGAACCCAGGTAAAAGTTTAGATATTTAAAAATAATAATAATAATAATCTTTATTTCTACAAGTACATGTACAAGGTATAGAGGCCTAGCTGACATTGATGACATACTACTATATGGAAAGTCGCTTCCTATGTAGAGTATTTCGGGCAAATTAGGTCAGTTTTGTCCCAGGATGTGACCCACACCAGTCGACTAACACCCAGGTACCCATTTTACTGATGGGTGAACCTGGAGTTTACCTGGAGAGGATTTTGGGGGTCAACGCCCCCACGGCTCGGTCTGAGACCAGGCCTCATGGTGGATCAGGGTCTGATCAACCAGGCTGTTACTGCCAGCCACACGCAAACTGACTTACGAACCACAGCCCGGTTGGTCAGGTACTGACTTTAGGTGCCTGTCCAGTGCCTTCTTGAAGACAGCCAGTGGTCTATTGGTAATCCCCCTTATGTATGCTGGGAGGAAGTTGAACAGTCTTGGGCCCCGAACACTTATTGTGTTGTCTCTCAATGTACTCGTGGCACCCCTGCTTTTCATCGGGGGAATGTCTTTTGCTTTCGTAAGGAGTGATTTTTGTGTGGAGGTTTGGTACCAATTCCTCCAGGACCTTCCAAGTGTATATTATCATGTATCTCTCTTGCCTGTATTCCAGGGAATACAGATCAAGGACCTTTAACTATTCCCAGTAATTTAGGTGCCTAATCGTACTTATGTGTGCTGTTAAAGTTCTTTTTCCAGGTCTGCAATGTCACCAGCCTTGAAGGGGGCCATTAGTGTACAGCAGTATTCCAGCCTAGAGAGAACAAGCGATTTGAAGGGTGTCATCATGGGCTTGGCATCCCTAGTTTTGAAGGTTCTCATTATCTATCCTATCATTTTCCTATCCGCTGAGGTAGATACATTGTTGTAGTCTTTGAAGGCGAGATCCTCTGACATTATCACTTCCAGGTCCTTCACATTTCTTTTTCGCTCTATTGTACGGTTAGAATTTGTAGTATACCCTGATACATTTTTTATTTCCTCAAGTTTTCCATATCTGAGCAGTTGAAATTTCTCCTCATTGAACTTCATATTGTTTTGAGTGGCCCATTTGAAGATTTGGTTGATGTCCGCTTGGAGTCTTGCAGTGTCTTCGATGGAGGTCACTGCCATGACAATCCGGGTATCATCTGCAAAGGAAGACATGGAGCTATGGCTTACATCTCTGTCTATGTCAGAGATGAGGATGAGGAATAGAATGGGAGCGAGCACTGTGCCTTGTGGCACAGAGCTTTTCACCGTGGCTGCCTTGGACTTTACTCTGTTTACTATTACTTTTTGTGTTTTATTTGTCAGGAAGTTATAGATCCATCTACCAACTTTTCTTATTATTCCTTTATCACACATTTTGTGTGCTATTACGCCATGGTCACACTTGTCGAAAGCTTTTGCAAAGTCAGTGTATATTACATCTGTATTTTGTTTATCCTCAACAGCATCCAGCACCTTGTCATAGTGGTCCAGGAGCTGGGACAGGCAGGAGCGACCTGCTCTAAAGCCATGTTGCCCTGGGTTGTGTAATTGATGGATCTCAAAGATTTTTATGATATGGGATGTTAGTGCTATCGGTCTGTAGTTCTTTGCAATTGCTTTACTGCCACCCTTGTGGAGTGGGGCTATGTCTTTTGTTTTTAGTGTGTGTGGGATGTCTCCTGTGTCCATGCTCCCTCTCCATAGAATGTTGAAGGCACACGATAGGGGCTTCTTGCAATTCTTGATGAACACGGAGTTCCATGAGTCTGGGCCTGGGGCAGAGTGCATGGGCATGTCATTTATTGCCTTTTCGAAGTCTTGTGGAGTTAGGATAATATAGACAACCGGTGTAAAGAAACACGCCAAGTATTTGAAAAATCAAACCCAGAAACTCGCCGTGTGAAGCGAGAGCTTTGACCACCAGGCCACTTTTGGGGGCTATCCTAGATAATTTACACTATGTATGATAATTGTACTAATGTGTATCTGTACCTAAATTAACTTGCTAACCCACTGGTTTCATAGTGCCTGGGGGAATGGGAGATATTTAGGTTTGATCCAAGGAAGGGGATCACAATCCAATTCCTTAGATCAAGGACCCTCCCTTGAGGGAGGCTGAGTGAAGCTGTGACCCTTGGGGGTCACTGTTGTAACGCTCCCCCTCATATTATAATCGGGGAAAGCACTTGATCCCTAAGGGTAATGGGTGTTAATCAGGTATGCCCCAAAGAAGGAGAGGCTAAGCTTAATTTCTTGGATCAAGAGCCCCTCACCGGTACCAAGCACTTACCTTGATGGGAGTAATTGACCCCAATGGAAACCAAGCCAAATTATTTGACTTTTATGCTATCCTGGCTTAAATCTACATAATATACTATATCTATACACGTTCCCATAGCACTTCTGTGCCCTTAGGGCAAAAAAAAAACAATTAACGTAACAAACGAAAGGAAAAAAAACTTACTAATTATACTCTCTAATCTAGTGTTTGGCCGAGTGTGTCTACTGGCAGCCAAGACCCATGCTTTCCTCAGTACCTGTAGCTATTTAATGGAAATTTTTTTTTTTTTTTGATGACTGGATGGGTTGTAGTGTGGCTCTACTTTTCTATACGTGTAGAATGACTAAATATTTCCGGTTTATTATGTTATGTGGTAAATTAATGAGAAAATTCTTTTCTCTTTCCTTGTTGGGGTTGTTAAAGACTACTATAACGTGCGCCTTAATGTGCCAGCCTCCCGGGAGTCCGGGGGGAAAATATAATGAACAAATGTTGGTGGGAACTAAAAAAAAAAAAAAAAAATGTTTCCTCCATAAAGAGAAACAGGAACATGAAATTCCCAAGTTAGATCAGGTGGACACCAGGCATAAACACCGGCAAAGCCAGGTGTCTCACTCCCTGAGTAAGCACATCTACTGTCCACCAACGCCGGTGCTCAAGTCCGGAGAATAAGTAAGTAAGTAAGTAAGTTTATTCAGGTATACACAAATACAGTTACATAATAATAATAATAATAATGATATCTTTATTTACTACAAGTACATGTACATGGTATACAGGCCTAGCTGACATCAGTGACATACTACTATATAGAAAGTCCCTTGTTATGCTGAGCATTTCGGGCAGATTAGGTCAGTGTCCTAGGATGCGACTCACACCAGTCGACTAACACCCAGGTACCCATTTTACTGATGGGGAACATAGACAATGTTTCTGCCCTGGCTGGGAATCGAACCCAGGCCCTCGCCGTTGAAGCGAGAGCTTTAGCCACCAGACCATACATAGCAGCATATGTGTAGAAAACCTAGGATAACCCAAAAAAGTCAGACAGAGTGACTTTAATTCAAATTCAAATTCTTTATTTCATGTAATACAAGGTGGGGGGTACTTACAGTTATACATTAAAGTTGATATTACAAGATGGTCAATAATATGCCTAGGTATGCCTAGGCTATTTCCATTGGGGTCCATACTTATTTCCAATTGGACGACTTGCTGGACCGTGGTGTCAAGTTTATTCAGGTATAGGTAAGATAAGATTTCTTCGGATTTTTAACCCCGGAGGGTTAGCCACCCAGGATAACCCAAGAAAGTCAGTGCGTCATCGAGGACTGTCTGTCTTATTTCCATTGGGGTCCTTAATATCATACATAGCAGCATATGTGTAGATTACCTAGTTAAGGTCACCACAGCGTGAGCTGTATTATACATCAGTAGGTTTTTATTTGGGTTTTGAAAATATTACATACAAAAGCTCTCTCTCTCTCTCTCTCTCTCTCTCTCTCTCTCTCTCTCTCTCTCTCTCTCTCTCTCTCTCTCTCTCTCTCTCTTTTTTTAGTGGTGTTGAGGGGACACAGATAATAAAAATAATATCTTTATTTAATACAAGTACATGTAAAAGGTATACAGACCATAGCTGACATCAATGACATACTACTATATAGAAAGCCGCTTGTTATGTAGAGCTTTTCGGGCAAATTAGGTCAGTTTTGTCCCAGGATGCGACCCACACCAGTCCACTAACACCCAGGTCCTTATTTTACTGCTAGGTGATTAGGGACAGCAGATCAACTAGAAACTATGGTAAAGAAACATTGGTAAATAGGCTACACAATTGTGAATGGAGTGTGATAATAATTTGCACGGACGTAAATGATCCCTAGGAAAAAAATCAAAATAATGTTCACTGTCATCCTTGATAATATTGCACAGCAAAGAGGTTAGCATTAAGCGAAGAGCTGAACCATGGATTACTGCTGATATATTAGATAATATCAAATTCAGGGGTCAGTTGCTAAAAAATATTTAAGATATTGCAGCGCTAAATGAATTCCAAAGGGTGAGGAACAGAGTGCAGAGGCTTGTAAAAGGAGCAAAGGCAAGGCACTATTGCTCAAAAATCGAATACAAGAATAACCCCATAAAGAGCTGGGGTATAGTCATGAACCCGAAGATAGATCAAACATAGTGCTAAATATAGATAACGAGGTATGCCACGAAACATCTAAAGTGGCAAATTGTTTTAATTTATACTACGCATCTGTTGCACCAATACTAGTAAATAAATTGCCAGTTGCATCAAATACCTTTAACACAGACTCCAATAAGTTTAAAACATACTACACTGATAAAGGCTTCACCCCAAACAGTTAGATGTATCTTATTACTTTGTGCGAAAAGAACTAAGTTAAACCCAACTAAGAGCACTAGTCATAACATCCTGCCTAAGTTCCTTAAAGATGGTGCCACTAAATTGCTAGTCCCCATTGCGCACAGAATAAATTTGTCCATCACCACTAATACCGTTCCGGAGGGGTTCAAGGAGGTCAGAGTTACTCATATCTTCAAGAAAAATAGTAGGTCTGATGTCAGCAACTTTAAGCCTGTTAGTATACACAGTGTGATGTCCAAAATTCTAGAGAAGGCGGTGTACTGTCAAGTAGTAAAATATTTTAATAACAAAAACATTCTCCCTAGTTACCAATCAGATTTTAGGAGATCTTACTCGACCGACATCTCCCTAATTAATCTGATGGGCTACCTGAGAACTGAAATGTAGGTGGGGAATCTCGTAGGTATGGTGACCTTAGACTTGCAAAAGACCTTTGATACAGTCAACCATAATATATTATATAAGAAACAACTATCGGCATAGGCTATGTAGACTGGTTTAAGTCCTACCTGGGCAACGGGAAACAAATTGTTAAGATAAGCAACACCAAATCAGAACCCCTGCCGATAACATGGTTGAGTTACTTGGTTGTTTTAAAAAAGATATTACGAGGACCCCAATGGGAATAAGTCACTTTGTCTAACTTTTTGGGGTTATCCTAGGTAATCTACACATATGCTGTTATGTATGATTTATGTAACGGTATTTATGTGTATCTATCTATACCTGAATAAACTTACTAGGAGTGTCTTAAGGAAACATGTTGTAATGTTTTTTACCCACACCGAGGATCGAACCATGGACCTCTATGTGTGAGCCGAGTGCTCTAGCAATCGAGCTACGGGACATTTATAATGAACCCCTGGTGGGACTCGAACCCACAATCCTAGGCTTAGGAGGCCAATGCCTTATCCATTGGGCCACAGGGGCTTGAGAGATAGGGTTTTGTTCGTATTTTTAACCTGGAGGATTAGTAATCCAGAATAATTCAATAAAGTCAGTGCATCATCGGGGACTGTCGGTCTTATTTTCATGGGGGTCCTTTAAGCCTCTTTCCCAGCCTGCGACCCATAACAGTCTACTAACACCCAGGTACCTACTTACTGCTAGGTGAGCAGGGGTAACGGGTGTAAGGAAACAAATACAACGTTTCACCCGTGCCGCGAGCGATCCCTGGTCCCTCAGTATATGAGATGGGGAGGTTGTCGTTTACATTATTCGAAACTGTTACATTAGCAAATTATGTAGAAATAGGTATTCCCGAAGAGAGACCTGTAAGTGGTTGCCAGATTTTTATATATTTTTTATTCCCTCCAACTTACAATTTTATTTCACTCATAACACGAGGAAGCCTCAGTAGATCGGCTTAAAACTCTCAGAGTTGGTAAGTAAGTAAGTAAGTACGATAACTAGATAACCAGGGCTACATTCTATGAACAACTGACATATGCAGGTGCCCTACGACTAATGTTATTGTTTGTGTGTGTGTGTAAAATAGAGTGAAATTTTGGTTCTCGATAAATCACTTTCAGTACATATACTATTTAAGTTGACTTCTTCTGAACGGCTTTAATATTTAACGGCTGATTCATCTTATAGCCTAGACAGTATCCATTAAGTTTAAGTTGTGTTCGGGCTTATTTGTCAACGCACTAACTATTTTTTTTGTTTAATGAAATCTGGAATCGTTGGAATCTTTGCGATAACTGAAGAATGCCTCTTCCGAGCGGCTTCAAATGTTCAGCCTATCATGTGTTTCTTAGAAAGTAAAGCTCACGTTGTTATTTAGGTCCATACGTCCCAGTTTGTTAAATAAAAAGTGATATTGATTTCCATTCATAAAGTACAGAGTGCCTCATTAGCCTCAAAATATTAACGTTAATGCATTCCATAAGAAGGAAGAGAATGTACAAGTTTAAACTTCATTTAGGTGCAAATTCGAAATTTTAATAACACTGGTAAAGCAACTTGAAATCGTTGGATTCCAATCAATTACTAGAGAATGCTTTTTTTGATACCTGGAGTATACCTGGAGAGAGTTCCGGGGGTCAACGCCCCCGCGGCCCGGTCTGTGACCAGGCCTCATGCTGGATCAGAGCCTGATCAACCAGGCTGTTACTGCTGGCCGCACGCAGTCCAACGTACGAACCACAGCCCGGCTGGTCAGGTACCGACTTTAGGTGCCTGTCCAGTGAATGCTTGAAGACAGCCAGGGGTTTGTTGGTAATCCCTCTGGTGTATGCTGGGAGGCAGTTGAACAGTCTTGGGCCCCTGACACTTATTGTGTTGTCTCTCAACGTGCTAGTGGCACCCCTGCTTTTCATTGGGGGGATGTTACATCGCCTGCCGAGTCTTTTGCTTTCGTAGGGAGTGACTCTCGTGTGCAAGTTTGGTACTAATCCCTCTAGAATTTTCCAAGTGTATATAATAATGTATCTCTCCCGCCTGCATTCTAGGGAGTACAGGTTTAGGAACTTCAAGCGTTCCCAGTAATTGAGGTGGTTTATCGCAGTTATGCATGCCGTGAAGGTTCTCTGCACATTTTCTAGGTCAGTTATTTCACCTGCTTTGAAAGGTGCAGTTAGTGTGCAGCAATATTCCAGCCTAGATTGAACAAGCGACCTGAAAAGTGTCAACATAAGCTTGGCATTCCTGGTTTTGAAGGTTCTCATTATCCATCCTGTCATTTTTCTAGCAGATGCGATTGCTACGGTGTTATGGTCCTTGAAGGTGAGATTCTCTGACATGATCACTCCCAGGTCTTTGACATTAGTTTTTCGCTCTATTGTGTGGTTGGAATTTGTTTTGTACTCCGATGAGATTTTAATTTCCTCACGTCTTCCATATCTGAGTAATTGAAATTTCTCATCATTGAACTTCATATTGTTTTCTGCAGCCCATTTAAAGATTTGGTTGATGTCTGCTTGGAGTCTTGCAGTGTCTTCAACGGTGGACACCACTGTTATGCAGATTCGGGTGTCATCTTCAAAGGAAGACACGTCACTGTGGCTTATATCCCTGTCTATGTCCGATATGAGGATGAGGAACAGGATGGGAGCGAGTACTGTGCCTTGTGGAACAGAGCTTGTCACTGTAGCCGCCTCAGACTTTACTCTGTTTACTACTACTACTCTTTGTGTTCTACTTGTTAGGAAATTATAGATCCATCTACCAACTTTTCCTGTTATTCCTTTATCACGCATTTTGTGTGCTATTACACCATGGTCACACTTGTCAAAGGCGTTTGCAAAGTTTGTGTATATAACATCTGCATTCGGTTTGTCTTCTAGAGCATCCAGGACCTTGTAGTAGTGGTCCAGTAGTTGGGACAGACAGGAGCGACCTGCTCTAAACCCATGCTGCCCTGGGTTGTGTAATTGATGGGTATCTAGATGAGTGGCGATCTTGCTTCTTAGAACCCTTTCAAAGATTTTTATGATATGGGACGTTAGCGATATTGGTCTGTAGTTTTTTGCTATTGCTTTACTGCCGCCTTTGTGGAGTGGATCTATGTCTGTTGTTTTTAGTAACTGCGGGACGACTCCAGTGTCCATGCTTCCTCTCCATAGGATGTTAAAAGCAAGTGATGGAGGCTTCTTACAGTTCTTGATGAACACGGAGTTCCATGAGTCTGGGCCTGGAGCGGAGTGCATGGGCATGTCATTTATTGTCTTTTCGAAGTCATTTGGCGTCAGGGTAATGTCAGATAGGCTTGCGTCTACCAAGTTCTGTGGCACTCTCATAAAAAATCCATTTAGGTCTTCGACTTTCAGTCTGGTTAGCGGCTCGCTAAAAACTGAGTCATACTGGGATTTTAGTAACTCACTCATTTCCTTGCTGTCATCTGTGTAGGACCCATACCGTTTAAGTAGCGGCCCAATACTGGATATTGTTCTCGACTTTGATTTGACATAAGAAAAGAAATACTTTGGGTTTCTTTCAATTTCATTTATGGCTTTTAGTTCTTCCCGCGTTTCTTGATTCCTGTAAGACTCCTTTAGTTTTAATTCGATGTTTGCTATTTCTCTGACCAGTGTCTCCCTACGTATTTCAGATATATTGACCTCTTGTAGCCGCTCCATTATTCTTTGCCTTTGCCTGTATAGGGAGCGCCTCTCTCTTTCTAGTTTACATCTTCTCCTCCTTTTCCTTAAGGGAATTTGCCTTGAGCAAACCTCAAGTGCCACAGAGTTAATTTGCTCTAGACATAGGTTAGGATCCGTGATGCTTAGGCTATCTTCCCAGTTTATATCATTTAGGATTTGGTTTACTTGGTCTCACCTTATATTTTTGTTATTGAAGTTGAATTTGGAGAAGGCTCCCTCGCGACTGATCACATTTTGTCGATCTGGGGCTCCCCGCATACATGTCTGGACCTCTATTATGTTGTGATCTGATAGGCTTCAAACTTTCATTGATGATGGGCTTTATTAAAATAAAACTTGGCTATCACTTTGAGCTATGTAAATTACATATTCCTAATTTTATTTAATATATTTTTTTTATTTAATATAGAGAATATTTTTTCTGGTCGGCTTCAAATACCTCATTGTTGGTGAATCTTTATATATATAGTTATAACTGTAACCATAATTTTTAAAACTCCATAACGAAATTCTTGAAATCTTCAGGAAAATCTGTATATACAGGAGTGTTCCAGGATTCTGTGAAGCAACTGGCCAAGCAAACAGTTCCATCAGGCAAGTTTCCCATTTTCGGAGAAAAGTTCTTCCGTCTCAAGAAAACCCTAAGCCTCTGTATAGCCTGGGAGGTTGACGGTTATCAAGTAGGGGGTGGGGGTAGAGACACCTCACCTCCCCAGGACACTGAGGCAGGAACACCTCCCCA
Source organism: Cherax destructor (assembly GCA_009830355.1). Lineage (NCBI taxonomy): Eukaryota > Metazoa > Arthropoda > Malacostraca > Decapoda > Parastacidae > Cherax > Cherax destructor. The sequence continues at coordinate 160,069 of WNWK01002488.1, read as the reverse complement.
GGACACTGAGGCAGGAACCCCAGGACACTGAGGGTGGAACATATCCCCAGAACACTGATGTAGGAACACTTCCCCAGGACACTGAGGGAGAAACACCTTCCAAGGACAATGAGTTAGGAACACCTCCACAGGACACTGATGTTGGAACACCTCCCCAGGACACTGAGGTAGGAACACCTCCCCAGGACACTGAGGCAGGAACACCTCCCCAGGACACTGATGTAGGAACACCTCCCCAGGACACTGAGGCAGGAACACCTCCCCAGGACACTGATGTAGGAACACCTCCCCAGGACACTGAGGCAGGAACACCTCCCCAGGACACTGATGTAGGAACACCTCCCCAGGACACTGAGACAGGAACACCTCCCCAGGACACTGATGTAGGAACACCTCCCTAGGACACTGAGGCAGGAACACCTCCCCAGGACACTGATGTAGGAACACCTCCCCAGGACACTGAGGCAGGAACACCTCCCCAGGACACTGATGTAGGAACACCTCCCCAGGACACTGAGACAGGAACACCTCCCCAGGACACTGATGTAGGAACACCTCCCCAGGACACTGAGGCAGGAACACCTCCCCAGGACACTGCTGTAGGAATACCTCTCCAGGACACTGAGGCAGGAACACCTCCCCAAGACACTGCTGTAGGAACACCTCCCCAGGACACTGAGGCAGGAACACCTCCCCAGGACACTGAGGCAGGAACAGCTCTCAGCTTTAAAATGCAAATGAAAAAAAAAACCTCATCAAGCTAAATGGAATTTTGGGGAACTTTCCCATGTTGCGCTTCCTCGTGTAGATCTTACTGATTGCGAAAAGGATTTAGTAGTTCTGGATAAGTGTTCGCAATAAAACGAACAGAATCCTTGGCTTCATATGAAGAAGCATAAATAATAGAAGTCCTCAGGTTGTTCTTCGACTCTATATATCCTTGGTTAGGCCTCATTTAAATTATGCTGCACAGTTCTGGTCACTGTATTACAGAATGGATATAAAGGATGATGACAAAGTTGATTCCATGTATCAGAAACCTTCCCTATGAGGATAGACTGAGGGCCCTGAATCTGCACTATCTAGAAAGGCGTAGAATTAGGGAGGATATGATTGAGGTGTATAAATGGAAAACAGGAATAAATAAAGGGAATGTAAATAGAGTGCTAAAAATATCTAGCCAAGCCAGGACTCGCAGCAATAGTTTTAAGTTGGAAAAATTCAGATTCAGGAAGGATATAGGAAAGCACTGGTTTTGTAATAGAGTTGTGGATGAGTGGAACAAACTCCTGAGTACCGTCATAGAAGCTAAGACGTTGTGTAGTTTTAAAAATGGGTTGGATAAATACATGAGTGAGTGTGGGTGGGTGTGAATTGGATATGGCTAGCTTGTGATACTAGGTCTGATGCCGTGCTCCTTCCTTAAGTGGATGTGACCTGACCTGATTAGGTGGGTCATTGGTTTAAGCTGGGAGGTGACTTGGATCTGCCTCGCATGGGCCAGTAGGCCTACTGAAGTGTTCCTTCTTTCTTATGTTGAGCTTCCCTATGTTGAGCTTTCCCATGTTGAAGTTTCCTATGTTGAGCTATCCATGTTGAGGTTTTACATGTTGAGCTTCCCCATGTTGGAGCTTCCCCATGTTGGAGCTTCCCCATGCTGGAGCTTGCCCATGTTGGAGCTTCCCCATGTTGGAGCTTGCCCATGTTGGAGCTTGCCCATGTTGGAGCTTGCCCATGTTGGAGCTTCCCCATGCTGGAGCTTCCCCATGTTGGAGCTTGCCCATGTTGGAGCTTCCCCATGTTGGAGCTTGCCCATGTTGGAGCTTCCCCATGTTGGAGCTTGCCCATGTTGGAGCTTCCCCATGCTGGAGCTTCCTCTTGTTGAGAATCCCCATACTGAGATTCCTTATGTTGAGCTTTCCCATATTGAGCTTCCCCATTACCTGGAGTTTACCTGGAGAGGGTTTCGGGGGTCAACGCCCCCGCGGCTTGGTCTGAGACCAGGCCTCATGGTGGATCAGGGTCTGATCAACCAAGCTGTTACTGCTGGTCGCATGCTGAGCTTTCCCACATTGAGATTTCCCATGTTGAGCTTCCCCACGTTGGAGTTTCCCCATGCTGGAGCTTCCCCATGTTGAGCGTCCCCTTGCAGAACTTCCCCATATTAAGCTTACCATGTTGGAGCTTCATGTTTGAGCTTCCCCATGCTGAGCTTTCCCACACTGAGATTTCCCATGTTGAGCTTCCGCATGTTGGAGCTTAGCGTTGGAGCTTCCCTTTGTTGAGCTTCCCCCATGCTGGAGCTCACTTATGTTGGAGCTTCCTTATGTTGGAGCTTCCCCATGCTAGAGCTTCCCCATGTTGGAGCTTCCTTATGTTGGAGCTTCCCCATGCTAGAGCTTCCCCATGTTGGAGCTTCCCCATGTTGAGCTTCCCCACGTTGAGCTTCCCCACGTTGGAGTTTCCCCATACTGGAGTTTCCCCATGTTGATTGTCCCCTTGCAGAACTTCCCCATATTAAATTAAGCTTCCCCATGTTGGAGCTTCATGTTTGAGCTTCCCTATGTTAGACCTTCCCGATGTTGGAGCTTCCCCATGTTGGAGCTTTCCAATGCTGGAGCTCCCCCATGTTGAGCTTCCCCATGTTGAACTTCCCCATATTAAGCTTTCTCATGTTGAGCTTCCCCATACGGAGCGTGTTGGAGCTTTCCCTTGTTGGAGCTTACCCATGTTGGAGCTTACCCAGTTAGAGCTTTCCCTTGATCCTCATTTATTCCATGATGCTGTCTGTAACAGTGGGCTAACATCAGGGGTAACTATCCACTGTTGGGTGAATAGGGGACAGCAGGTGTAAATAATAATACGTACTCACAAATACGTCTCGACTTGCCCAGACTAAAACCCGGGCCCATTGGTTGTGAGCCGAACGCGACACCACTCTCTGAGACACCTCTGTATCAGTGCTGCTAGATCTCTTAAGTCTTTTACACATGTCGTGAGAGATCTTAGTCTCCTAGATCAAGCAGGTAAAATCGCTGGAATTTAGAGCAGTTTCTCCGTAAATTTCTGGAGCCAAGGACAGAAAATACGACATGAAAATGCAGGAACTATGCTATTTTAAAATGGTTTCTTTTCAAACACTTGAATAATGATGATGATGATGATGATGATGATGCTGATGCTGATGCTGATGCTGATGATGATGATGATGATGATGATGATGATGATGATGATGATGATGATGATGATGATGATGATGATGATGATGATGATAATAATAATAATAATAATAGGAGGAGGAGGAGGAGGAGGAGGAGGGGGCTAGCTAACACCCATGCTATTGTCTTTCTCTTTTTGTGCCTACAATACATGTGACCTACCATTGCCTGTATACTGCAGACCATACGTCTGGGTCTCCCGGGAATTACTGGATCCCAACACATGGACAAGACCCGGGCCGGGTACTACACCAGCAAATCACACAATATACCGCCCGGAAATAAACCCGTATTGTCTCTATTGTGAGCTGATCGTTGTACCACTGAGCTACTGGGGTACGGGGGTAAAACATGATCTTTCATTTTACCCGTAATAGTACTTGATAACGTCCCACTGAGGGTGAAACATCGATAATAAGGTGCTCTCTACTTGAAGTGGCTTTGAGTTACCCCATGTCATCTGGCGTCACAGTCTGCCCCAGTCAGGACCCCAATGGAAATAAGTCACATATGCTGCTATGTATGATAATCTATGTAACTGCATTTGTGTATACCTGAATAAACTTACTTGCCTGGCCTAGCTTCTCCAGGTGAGAGCAAAAAACATTCTATACTCTACGTTGCATCACGATCCGCCAAATTTCTTAGTGGAAAGGTGTGTTAAATTAATAATCACATCTCTCTTAAAGCAATATTCTTAATTGAAAACCACATAAAACATTACATAATGCTCTTACGTTACAAATATATATATATATATATATATATATATATATATATATATATATATATATATATATATATAAATTTCTAATTCTAAATTTCACTTCGCTGAGGCATAAAATTACACTATATATATATATATATAAAAAAATAAATTTTATAACTAAAAAAATCACATTGACAGTGATGGCTGATATGTACGAAATCTTATATACCCCAGCTTCCTCAGACTTTAGTTTATGAGGCGGGGCCAGGAGTTGAGACTCAACTCCCCGCAGACACAACTCGGTGAGTATATATTTATATAGATACAACATACATTATATATGAGACGCCAGAACCCACATGAAGACACAAAATATTCTTCTCACTCTGTGTTTTCAAGTGGCTACTGAATTGTCAATAAAAAGTGGTCGTAAACTTGGATGCCCTAAAATACAATACATTTATATATATGTCCTTAAAGTTTATTTTTATTTTTATCCCTATTTTAGGGATTAAAGTGTTGTTGAAGTTAGTGTTCAGGTGAAGTGTAGCCTTCAGAGCTTAAAACCTAAGAAACAATACAGAGGCCAGGAGCCATGACTCAACCCCTACAACCACATCTATCAGAGCACAGACCACATCTATCAGAGCACAGACCACATCTATCAGAGCACAGACCACATCTATCAGAGCACAGACCACATCTATCAGAGCACAGACCACATCTATCAGAGCACAGACCACATCTATCAGAGCACAGACCACATCTATCAGAGCACAGACTATAAAGACAACCTGCCACTTAGTTCCCACTGCATCATCATTCGTTCCACTCAGAAACACATAACACTTCACTACCGTAACGAAATCAGACTCATTATATTCCTTAATGAAGCAATAAACATTGGCCATTCATACTGTCTCAAGGCATAATAGACTGATTCACTCTCCGCCACTCAGTCTGAGCCAATGAAAAATGTAAGTGATTGTAATTATGAATAATGGTCCACTGAAGGAGTGTATATATATATATATATATATATATATATATATATATATATATATATATATATATATATATATATATATATATATATATATATATATATATATATTATCTCAAGTAAGAGTTCTTAAAACCAGGAACATCGTTCTAGGCTACTCTTGGATCCCATGAAATTGTCCTGGCTAGCGGTAACTGTTGGCTCCTGGCCTGTGTATCTAGTAATTCAGACTCGCTACTTAAATTCATTATAAAAAATTCCTCTTGACTGACCAGCAGTCAAAAACCGAGAGATATTTAGTTAATAATATACGAGACATATCAATATTTAATAAATCAAGAAGAAATCTGTCAAATCTTTGAGTACTGTTGACACAGACGGATTTCTAAACATTTTCACATCGTTGTTTCGTACCGATAACGAAGATAAACATCAGCTTACATATAAATATGTAGCGTCGTTTAGGAAAACACTAAACATTCTCAACAAGTTTAGCACTCTTGATAAACTGCTCACAGAGAAAGGCCATTTCGTATACCTGGAGTATACCTGGAGAGGGTTTCGGGGGTCAACGCCCCAGCGCCCGGTCTGTGACCAGGCCTCATGGTGGATCAGGGTCTGATCAACCAGGCTGTTACTGTTGGCCGCATGCAACCCGACGTACGAACCACAGCTCGGCTGGTCAGGTACTGACTTTAAGTGCCTGTCCAGTGCCTTCTTGAAGACAGCCAGGGGCCTATTGGTAATCCCCCTTATGTATGCTGGGAGGCAGTTGAACATTCTTGGGCCCCTGACACTTATTGTGTTGTCTCTTATCGTGCTAGTGGCACCCCTGCTTTTCGTTGGGGGAATGTTGCATCATCTGCCGAGTCTTTTGTTTTCATAGGGAGTGATTTTCGTGTGCAAGTTTGGTATTACTAATCTCTCTAGAATTTTCCAAACGTATATAATCATGTATCTCTCCCGCCTGCGTTAATGTAAAAATTAATAATTTTGTACCAAAAGAACCTTAGAAAACTTACCTAGCCTTATTATAACAAGCGCAATTTAATTTAGCCTAATCCAGCTAAATATATTTTAGATAAGTTTACAATAATTTAACAATAAACAAACACAATGAAATATATTGTTTTCGTTAGGTTCAGAATGATTTTTGAGAAATTATTGCATACACAAATTTTTGCTTGCCCTAGGCTCGGTTCGAAATAACTATCATTGTAAAGCTTGCCCGACGATGGAACAGGTCATCTGAACTTTGATAATGACTGTAATTACCCTTCAGCAATCACCTGTTTGTGGAACAAAAAATTCGAAAAGGCATTTTTGAAACGTTACTAAGTGAAGTGAAAAATAAACCCAGTGGCAAAAAAAAAAAAAAAAAAAAAAAAAGGGGTGTCATAGTTACAATTAGAAAACAGTGTCTACATCCATAGCCAAAGACTTTATAACCTACTACCAGCAGATATCAGAAATATTACTGGGAAAAAGTGTAGATGTCTTCTAGAGGAAACTGGACCACTTTTTCCGCCAAGTGCCAGATCAGCCAGGTTGTGAAGGCTATGTGGGCCAGCGGGCAGCCAAGAGCAACAGCCTAGTTAAACAGACACTCACCAAGGAAGTCTGGTCTCAGGCCGAACGGCTGCAAGGGTAGACAAACCCTAGAAACCGGCCACAGGTATATCATAGGTATGCATGGCTCCCACCCCCTCCCTCCTTTGTATATCTACTTAGCATTTACCCATATTTATTTTCTGAGCATATTAAAGTCAGTCAGTCCTAGGTGATGTACACTATGTATGATAATTGTACTTATGTGTACCTGTGCCTAAACGAACCTACTTCTTTAATGATTGAAAATATAAGCTCAACATAAAAAACTCACGTATTTTGCTTAAGTCACTAACAGAGGTGTTGTCTCAGGTACTCTGGCAGATGTCCCCACAGAATGTAATGCCAACAACAGTTTTCAAATATTTGCCAAAGGGAACCATAGTGAATCAGAAGATAATATCCTTTTTCGATCACACGAAAAAGCATAGTAAGACTGTTCAAATGTTCAAGGGTTCAAAGGCTCCGTCCTTGTTCAACTAACACTACGTGTTAACCCACTAGTTACGGTCTCCAGAATTCAAATTAAGGCAGCATATTACGATTATGGTGACCTAACCATACCTTGTACTCTAACTCACCATTTCCTGTACTTGACATAACAGGTGCCTCGTGGCCTGGTGGTTAAAGCTCTCGCTTCACATGGCGAGGGTCTGGGTTCGATTCACGGCGAGGGTAGAAACATTGGGCATGTTTCTTTACACCGGTTGTCTATTCACCCATCAGTATAATGGGTACCTGGGTGTTAGTCGACTGGTGTGGGTCGCATCCTGGGATAAAATTGACCTAATTTGCCTGAAATGCTCTATATAACAAGGGGCTTTCTATATAGTAGTATGTCATTGATGTCAGCTAGGACTGTATACCTTGTACATGTACTTGTAGTAAATAAAGATATTATTGTTATTATTAACCATGACTTGTACTCTAACTCACCATATCCTGTACTCTGACTCACCATATCCTGTACTTGACTAACCATACTTCGTACACTTTAACTCATCATAACTTGTACTCAAACTTGTACTATTTTGTTACTTCTGAGTAAATATTTCTAAGTTTATTCACACAGGTCACAGCGCGATTGCTGAAACACAATCAAATATATTGATGGAGACAGGACTCTAAACAACACACAATGAAGGTTAGATTTCTTCTCACGAAAACCCTTGCAAGATCTGCAAAATTCGTGATGCAAATAACATGATGTCCTTGCTAGGAAGGGGAAAAATGTTGCAACACTCGTGATGTTTATTCTTGTAGGTATTTGAATACCAATTTCTTGCAACAACTTCAACACTGACACTCATCAACCTCAGGCTGCATAATAGGCCGAAGGCACTCAATAATTTTTTTCGTAAACACTTAAAGGACATTGACTACATTCTCACCTTCTTAGTGTATTGTATCTCTGTTATATATAAAACGAGGTTTCTGTTCCCCTTCTGAATTTGAAGTTGTTCTCTCTTATCCTTACCGCGGTTTGTAGGCGTCAAAGTATTTTAGCCAACTCATTTATATCATCTTGTTCTCAAACGATATTATCACCGGCGCCTCTTAAATTCAAGTAGAACACAAGAGGTTAGTATATCTATGAATTTCGTCACTCAACTCTTGTCATACGCAATTTTTAATATGATATAAATGCTACACACTACGCTACACTCAGCAGATCATACGCCCATACATCAACATGGATTTCGTCCCACAAGGCTTCAGCTTTGTCAAATGTTGTAGATGGGTTTTCGCCCCCAGAAAGCTTTGTAGGTCATTCATGGATTTTTCTCAGTGAAGCCTTCTAGGAGGTTGTACGTGGGTGTCTCTGAAGCCTTGTAGGTGATTGTATATAGGTTTCCCTGAAGCCTTGTAGGAGGGTGTACGTTTGGTTTTCCCTGAAGCCTTGTAGGAGGGTGTACGTTTGGTTTTCCCTTGGAGCCTTGTAGGAAGTTGTTCATGGGTTTCCCTCCATAAGCTTTGTGGGAGGTTGTACATGAGCTTCCTTGCTGAAGCTTCACAGGAGGTTTTACATAGGTTTCCTTGCTGAACCCTTGTAGGAGATTCAACATGAGTTTCCTCCGTGAAACCTCGTTGGTTGTTCATGGGATTCTTTCTTAAAACTTTGCAGAATGTTGTACATGGGTATCATCCTTCAAGCCCTGGAGGTTGTGGTGTCCAGGTGGTGCACAGGTGGTCTCAGGTGGTGCACAGATGGGGGTCCCAGACGAAGACGGACTGTCTGCCAGAACAAGTGCTCCGGATCCCCGACACACGTCACCTGAACGCACCTGCTAACTGACTGACACGTCTGTCACAAAAATGAGAGACGGGTATTATTATTGGTTGTAGTAGTAGTAGTAATAATAATAATGATAATAATAATAATAATAATAATAATAATAATAATAATGACTACTCTCTGTTGGCAACACCTGAATATTACTCTATATTGGTTATATTATTCAGTCTATGTTTGAGTTGTAACTTCTAAATGGAATAAGTACCGTGTACTTTGATGCAAGTGCCCAGGTTCGAGTCCTGCTCTGGACTGAGATAATGTTTGTCAATAATTTCACAAATCTGCGAATTGTTAAGCATATATTGACCATTTACCATGGCGTTGGTGGCAGCTTTGCGCGTTCGGTCGCCAGAGGGCAGGATGAACGGCGTGACTGAACAAGGCGAACCCGGGTCCGATAAGACATAGTATTCGTCTTCTGTGTAGATGACCGGACCTCTGACCTCCTGTTTCTTCTCCTTGTCGGCTTCTAGGTCCTCCCTGGAGGCGGCGTTGCTCCCAGTGATCATGTTGGACAGTCGCTGGCTCTTCGGAGAGTCAGACCAAGAGCCTTCCACCATGATCTCTGGAATATTGAGCTTCAGTTCGGAGCGTCGGGGTTTTTCCTCCATTCTGATGGCGACTGTATCAACCATTTGGCTCTCTGCCATCTGCCAGCCACACACAGCAGGCACACGCACCTTCCTAACCACCTTCAGGATCCCCAGCAAGTTATTTCTCTCTGGAGATTCCAACTGCATCGTCGCTTCCTGTTGGTAGAAAGTGAATTAAATATATGCTTCTAGAGATATCCTCAGTGATGCCACCCACAACAGAAGACTAGTAACTCAGGTACCTATTTACTGGTAGGGAGTGGAACGCCGAGAGGAGCTTCTGGGGGATGCAACCCTTATAATTTCCTTCAACCCCCAAGCCGCCTTGATAGAAGTCATCAGTTATTTTTTCGTAGGTATAAATGTCCTCCTATACTCACCCACTTAGCTCCAACGGCGGGTCATCATCTGACTAAGACCCGCGTCAGGAAGCACTTGTCCTGTTTCCTGACGAACCTTACCTAACCTAACCTAACCCACTTGTGGGTCTTACCTGTGAGTCTCTTCGATTCGATTTACTTGTCAGAAACAGTTTATTCAACGAATTAAACAGGTGATTTTGAAACAACACACGTAGTGTGCTGAAGAGTTCATCACCACTGAATTAAGATGTTTAATGTCTAGATAAATCTTACGTTCCTGGAGTTGGAATTAAACCATGGTTACGGAGAGGAAAATTTAAGTGTCCAGCTTCATTACGTGCGACGTTTCCTCGAAAGATAAAAACAACATAGCCATATTGTAACTCCACTTGAATTCGCTTCTATGGTCAAACCAATGATGCTGTCACAGAACTATGGTATATTGCAGTTTTCTGTAAATTCGATAGTAGCCCCGAGTCTGATGTTGACGGCACCAGAAGACTCACCCAGCTACATCACTACACTTATCCCGAGTCTCTCATCTGAGAATAGAACGAAAACATTACGATCTCTTTATTTATCATTACAGAAATAAAGCCTAGGTGAATACCATTATATTGATGGCTCACACAGTGATGCAATTTCATGCATTTTTCTCGTTCTTTGATATGGACCAAAGTTTTCTCTTTTATAAACTGTGTATAATAAAAGGCTCTTTAGAATAAAAGTTGCTCTTTTTTATTAATCTGTACTATACACTCTAAGAAAAACTAGTGCGCTTTCTCTGCACGACAGCCCCATTAAACACCCTAAGACCCCGGTATAGAAATTCTGGAGCTGCTGCTGCTGCTGTATATATCTATGTGCATAGACGTAGGTGTGTACGTAGGTATGCGTGAGTTGACTGTTGCATTATTGACTTATGAACGCACAAGTGTCTGCAAGTGTAGGGAATTTATTATCAGGAACAATTACGGGATGCATATAATTACCAGGCGGCCGGGGAATCCCATCTTAATTGAAAGCAGCGGTGAACACATGTAACGGCGCATATATATATATATATATATATATATATATATATATATATACATATATATATATATATATATATATATATATATATATATATATATATATATATATATATATATATATATATATATATATATATATATATATATACATATATAAAATTATATATATATATATATATATATATATATATATATATATATATATATATATATATATATATATATATATATATATATATATATATATATATATATATATATATAAGAACATAAGAAAGGAGGAACACTGCAGCAGGCCTGTTGGCTTATACTAGGCAAGTCCTTCACAATCCATCCCACTAACAGAGCTACCCAAGAAATAAGAACATAAGAACATAAGAACATAAGAAAGGAGGAACACTGCAGCAGGCCTGTTGGCCCATACTAGGCAGGTCCTTCACAATCCGTCCCACTAACAGAATATTTGCTCAACCCAATTTTCAATGCTACCCAAGAAATAAGCTTTGACAATTCTACCCACTCATGCGCGAGTCCCACTCAAATCCAACCCCTCTCACTCATGAATTTATCCAACCTAAATTTGAAACTACCCAAGGTCCTAGCTTCAATAACCCTACTAGGCAGACTGTTCCACTCATCAACTACCCTATTTCCAAACCAATACTTTCCTATATCCTTTCTAAATCTAAACTTATCTAACTTGAATCCATTATTGCGGGTTCTCTCTTGGAGAGATATCCTCAAGACCTTATTTATATCCCCTTTGTTAATACCCATTTTCCACTTGTATACCTCGATCATGTCTCCCCTCATTCTACGTCTTACAAGTGAATGTAATTTTAGGGTCTTCAATCTTTCTTCGTAAGGAAGATTTCTAATGCTATGTATTAATTTAGTCATTCTACGCTGAATGTTTTCTAACGAATTTATGTCCATTCTGTAATATGGAGACCAGAACTGAGCTGCGTAATCTAGGTGAGGCCTTACTAATGATGTATAAAGCTGTAATATAACCTCTGGACTTCTGTTGCTAACACTTCTTGATATAAATCCCAGTAATCTATTTGCCTTATTACGTACGCTTAGGCATTGCTGTCTTGGTTTAAGGTTGCTGCTTACCATCACCCCCAAGTCCTTCTCGCAATCTGTATGGCTAAGTTCTACGTTATTTAACTTATAAGTGCTTGGGTTATGGACACTCCCGAGCTTCAGAACCTTGCATTTATCTACATTGAACTGCATCTGCCACTTTTCTGACCACGAATTAAGTTTGTCTAAATCTTCCTGAAGTTCTATGACATCTATGTTTGAATCAATTATCCTACCTATCTTCGTGTCGTCGGCGAATTTGCTCATATCACTAGTAATTCCCTCATCAAGGTCATTGATATATATTATAAATAACAATGGGCCTAAGACTGATCCCTGTGGAACACCACTTGTTACAAGTCCCCATTCGGATTTAACCCCATTTATGCACACTCTCTGCTTCCTATTGGTGAGCCATGACTCGATCCATGACAGCACTTTTCCCCCAATGCCATGAGCTGCCACTTTCTTTAACAGTCTCTGGTGTGGTACTCTATCAAAAGCCTTACTAAAGTCTAAATAAACAATATCGAATTCTTTATCGTGATCAACAGCCTCAAAAGCTTTACTGAAGAAGGTTAATAAATTAGATAGGCAGGAACGGCCCCTCGTGAATCCATGCTGGGTATCATTAATCAAATTATGGTTATCTAGATGGCTTCTAATAATATCAGCTATAATTGACTCTAGTAATTTGCCTACAATTGAGGTCAGGCTTATTGGGCGGTAGTTTGACGGTAGTGACTTGTCCCCTGCTTTAAAAATAGGAATTACATTAGCCATCTTCCACATATCAGACACTACACCTGTTTGAAGAGATAAATTAAAAATGTTAGATATTGGTTCACAGAGTTCCATTTGCATTCTTTAAGAACCCTTGCAAAAAGCTCATCAGGACCCGGCGATTTATTTTGTTTCAGTCGGTCCAGCTGTTTCATAATCATTTCGCTAGTGACTGTGATATTACATAATTTATCTTCTTCTGGGCCTCTGTAAAAATTAATTACTGGGATATTATTAATGTCTTCCTGTGTGAAAACCGAGAGAAAATAATTATTAAAAATAGAGCACATATCATTCTCCTTGTCAGTAAGATGCCCAAAGTTATTTTTAAGGGGACCTATCTTATCCCTAACTTTTGTTCTATAAACCTGGAAAAAACTTTTGGGTTAGTTTTGAATCCCTAGCAACTTTAATTTCATAGTCCCGTTTAGCTTTTCTTATTCCCTTTTAACGTCCCTCTTAATGTCAGTATACTGATTTATAAGATGACCCTCACCTCTTTTATGCGCCTATAAATTCCTTTCTTCTGCCCTAAAAGATATTTGAGCCTATTATTCATCCATTTTGGGTCATTTCTACTTGATCTAATTTCTTTATACGGGATAAATGTTCTTTGGGCAGCCTGTATAGTGTTAAGAAAACTGTCATATTGATACCTCTCTTCTTCACCCCAGTCCACAGTTGATAAGTGTTCTCTAAGTCCATTATAATCTGCTAAGCGAAAATCTGGGACCATTACTGAATTATCCCTACTATCATACATCCATTCAATGCTAAAGGTAATTGACTTGTGGTCGCTTGAGCCGAGTTCCTCTGTAATTTCTAAATTATTAACAAGGGTTTCCTTGCTTGCCAGAACCAAGTCAAGTAGGTTATTTCCCTTGTAGGTTCTGTTACAAACTGCTTCAAAAGCAATCCTGAACTACTTCTAAAAAGTCGTTAGATTCTAAATTCCCTGTCATGAAATTCCAATCAATCTGACTAAAGTTAAAGTCCCCTAAATTACTACGTTATCGTGTCTTGTGGCCTTAACAATTTCCTCCCAAAGTAGTCTCCCTTGTTCCCTATCTAAGTTTGGAGGACGGTAAATCACGCCTAAAATCAATTTTTCACACCCCTCTGAAAATTCTATCCAGACAGACTCTGTATGTGTTAATTCAGACTTTATACCCGTTTTTATGCAACAATTTAAATGATCACGGACATAGAGTGCCACCCACCCCTTTCCCGATACTTCTGTCTACTTGGAACAATTTAAAACCCTGAATGTGACATTCGGCAGGCAAGTCCGATTTTTCATATTAAACCATGTCTCAGTTATTGCAAAACATCAATATTACCCGTACTTGCAACTAATCTCAACTCGTCCATCTTATTCCTAGCACTACGACTATTGGTGTAATATATATTTAGAGACCCTCCTTTCTCTTTACCCTTCCTGCTCATCTCTGTTTTCCACTATACCTATTACTGTCCTTGTCATCTAGTGTCACTAGCTTTCCACTATCCACCTTATTCTGCCTATTACTAGTTCTCCTACAACTTATAATATTACTACACTGGGACTTCTCTGTTTTCCCCCAAAACCCATACCACTAACTATTTCTAGTTTAAAGCCCTAACAGCTCCCTCCACTGCAGTTGCCAGTGCCCCCACCCCAGACCTGGATAAGTGAACCCCATCCCTGGCATACATGTCATTTCTGCCATAGAAGAGGTCCCAGTTGTCAATGAATGTTACTGAATTTTCCTTACAGTATTTGTCCAGCCAGCAATTGACACCAATTGCCCTGGACAGCCATTCATTTCCAACTCCTCTCCTTGGCAAAATACCACATATGACAGGGTTCCCACCCTTCTTCCTAATTATGTCTATTGCTGACCTAAACCTGCTAGTCAGGTCCTCACTCCTACGTCTGCCAACATCGTTGCCTCCAGCACTGAGACAGATAATAGGATTGCTCCCATTACCTCTCATGATGTCGTCCAGACGGCTAACAATATCCTCCATCCCAGCCCCAGGAAAGCAAACCCTCTGTCTCCTACTCCTATCAATCAAACAGAAAGCCCTATCCATGTACCTAACCTGACTGTCCCCAACAACAACAATGTTTTTACCTTCCTTTGTGTCTTTCGTCGTGACGCTCCCAGAAGTCGACTCACATTCATCGGGTAGCACGGAGAATGGGTTCGATGTTTCCACAACATTCTCCTGGGTCTTCGTTGTTTCTACCTCTCCACCCGTCCTCTTGAGCCTTAACTTTGTCCCATGCGTTTTAGCCACTGTCCAGGTTCCTTTCCTGGCTTGAGGATTCTCAACAGGAGGATTACTACGAATCCTCTTGTTTTCCTCAGTCAGTCGCTGTATCTCAAGCTTAGCTACCCTCAGTTCTTCCTTCAGCTGCTGGTAGAGTAGCTCAAGAGAGGACATCTTCTTCAGATTGAACATAAGAACATAAGAAAGGAGGAACACTGCAGCAGGCCTCTTGGCCCATACTAGGCAGGTCCTTCACAATCCATCCCACTAACAGAATAATTGCCAAACCTAATTTTCAATTCTACCCAAGAAATAAGCTTTGAAGATTCTATTAACTCAAGTGCGAGTCCCACTCAAATCCAACCCCTCTCACTCATGAATTTATCCAACCTAAATTTGAAACTACCCAAGGTCCTAGCTTCAATGACCCTACTAGGCAGACTGTTCCACTCATCAACTACCCTATTTCCAAACCAATATTTTCCTATATCCTTTCTAAATCTAAACTTATCCAATTTGAATCCATTATTGCGGGTTCTCTCTTGGAGAGATATCCTCAAGACCTTATTTATATCCCCTTATTAATACCCATCTTCCACTTATATACCTCGATCATGTCTCCCTCATTCTACGTCTTACAAGTGAATGTAATTTTAGGGTCTTCAATCTTTCTTCGTAAGGAAGATTTCTAATGCTATGTATTAATTTAGTCATTCTACGCTGAATGTTTTCTAACGAATTTATGTCCATTCTGTAATATGGAGACCAGAACTGAGCTGCGTAATCTAGGTGAGGCCTTACTAATGATGTATAAAGCTGTAATATAACCTCTGGACTTCTGTTGCTAACACTTCTTGATATAAATCCCAGTAATCTATTTGCCTTATTACGTACGCTTAGGCATTGCTGTCTTGGTTTAAGGTTGCTGCTTACCATCACCCCAAGTCCTTCTCGCAATCTGTATGGCTAAGTTCTACATAAGAACATAAGCTTTGATAATTCTATTTACTCATGTGAAAGTCCCACTCAAATCCAACCCTCTCACTCATGAATTTATCCAACCTAAATTTGAAACTACCCAAGGTCCTAGCTTCAATAACCCTACTAGGCAGACTGTTCCACTCATCAACTACCCTATTTCCAAACCAATACTTTCCTATATCCTTTCTAAATCTAAACTTATCTAACTTGAATCCATTATTGCGGGTTCTCTCTTGGAGAGATATCCTCAAGACCTTATTTATATCCCCTTTGTTAATACCCATTTTCCACTTGTATACCTCGATCATGTCTCCCTCATTCTACGTCTTACAAGTGAATGTAATTTAAGGGTCTTCAATCTATCTTCATACGGAAGATTTCTAATGCTATGTATATATATATATATATATATATATATATATATATATATATATATATATATATATGAAATGGTAAATTCCGTGTGGGTCATTTCAACCGAAGATGTGGTTGAGGCTCGATCCTCCGTCTGCTAATCGTGGCTCTACCTACCTGCAGACTGAGTGCCAAGATGCGGGCCGGGAGGTGAGGGCCGCGTGGATGGCACTGTAGGTGGTCCAGGTGGCCCAGTTGCTGGTCAGAAGACACGGGGTCACCACCACTAAGATGCGACGGCACTGTGACAAGGCAGTGATGATAGACTCTGCTACTTCTGCAGGAGAAAGGGATGGTGAACACACTGGTGGAAATCTGGAGGGAGAGGGATGGTGAACACACTGGTGGAAATCTGGAGGGAGAGGGATGGTGAACACACTGGTGGAACACTGGAGGGAGAGGGTTGGTGAACACACTGGTGGAACACTGGAGGGAGAGGGATGGTGAACACACTGGTGGAACACTGGAGGGAGAGGCTTGGTGAACACACTGGAGGGAGAGGGCTGGTGAACACACTGGTGGAACACTGGAGGGAGAGGGTTGGTGAACACACTGGAGGGAGAGGGTTGGTGAACACACTGGTGGAACACTGGAGGGAGAGGGATGGTGAACACACTGGTGGAACACTGGAGGGAGAGGGATGGTGAACACACTGGTGGAACACTGGAGGGAGAGGGTTGGTGAACACACTGGTGGAACACTGGAGGGAGAGGGATGGTGAACACACTGGTGGAACATTGGAGGGAGAGGGATGGTGAACACACTGGTGGAACACTGGAGGGAGAGGGATGGTGAACACACTGGTGGAACATTGGAGGGAGAGGGACACTGGTGGAACACAGATATAAAGATTAACTGATATAGAAAGGTGAGGTCAAATAATTTAATGCTATATATAAATATATATATATATATATATATATATATATATATATATATATATATATATATATATACAAGTGAAGTTAGCGGCAGACATAACGAACAAGAGGTGTAGTAAAAGAGATGCAGTGAAGGTGGTCGTACTTACGTTCACCACCACACAAGTCACGCTGAGGTAGGAAGCAAGTGTAGCCGTACACGTCTTCCAGTGTCGGCAACAGTACGGTCCACACCCACCCACACGCTGAGTCGCCGTGCACCACAAACACGTCGTACTGACAACCATCTGTGTACACGTGCAACCTTAGTCCGTGATGCTGCCACAATGGTTGATTATGGTGACGGAATGGTCGATTATAATGACAGAATGGCTGATTATGGTGCCATAAGGCCTATTATTATACCAAAATAGTTTATAGTGGGTCATTTTATGATTCCTTATAGTTGCAATGTTGAAAAGTAATATTAGTCTTATGCATCAGCTATTAAGAATTGCTGATCTGTAGGAGTACCTTAGTCCTTCATTATGGGGAGACAAGAGCTGGCTACGGGAAAGAGAGAGAGAGAGGGTGAGAGACAGAGAGGTAGAGAGAGAGAGAAAGGGAGAGAGAGAGAGAGAGAGAGAGAGAGAGAGAGAGAGACAGAGGCAGAGATTTGACTCAGCTACGGTGGAGTAAGGACTTAAAAGGCTGGGCTACAGTCCTCTTAAAACTATCATGACGACCTCCAAAAGTGTTAAAAAACTGTTGCACTTAATTGGTATACTTGTGTCAGTTATGTCGTGGTCCACTTCTCACAGTAATTTAATAAATCACTGTAATAACTCCTTCGATAGTGTCATATTATTCCCCTCCCGGTAACCTTAGCTAAAGTAATATATTCACCATTGGCTCTATATATCCCATACTCTATCAGTGGAACAATTATTTGTATCCTCATATATATCAGAAAATATTTTTTTCCAGTGCAGTTCTTCTCGATATTTATTTGTAAGATGTAGTGAGTTTTAAGTGTTGTGTTAGCGGTATCCCCAGGTACGATATGTTGCTACAGTGCTCCATTATAATGTCGTAAAAGTCCTTTATGATGCTTGAGTAGTTTGTTATGGTGTTACAATTGATTATGGCGCTCGAATGGTTAGTTATAATGTTTTAATGGCTGTTTGTGATGCCAGTATAGTTGATTATGGTGCTATAATACCTAATTATGGTGTGGTATTGGATTGTTATGCTATTGTTGCAACACCATAAAACTGCGTCATTACGCAATTCAAGAGACAATCACTTGCTGTAACCACTCATGGAAACATACACATAAGGTACGAACGTATGATACCAACACATACGTAATGTACGAACACATACACACTATAAAGCATGAACACATACGTAAAGCACCAACGCATAGCAACATCAACAGACAGGTGAGCACCGACACCTGTCCCTCTCATCAACACACGAAACATCAACACTTAAAAAAAAAAATCCTATCGACACACTGATGAGGCATTGACACCCATGTGCCACGTGAACCCAAAGATGAGAACACTATTATCCGTTTTCTCAAGAGCATTCGATCCCTTAGGAGAACATCAGTTATGCAGGTGAGTTAGATGGCCTTAAAATCAAGGGTTAGTTTGTTAAAGTTACTTTTAAGGTCGTAGTCCTCTTTAACTTTAGCATCAACAGCACTTAAAGAAGAATTAAGTAAACTCTCAGTGTATATACACTGGGATATGCACACTGAACAGGTGTGTATCCCCCTCAGTGGGTTTGCACTGAGGGATACACGTCTGTTCAGTGTATATAGACTCGGAGATACAGACCCATCAGCGTGTATACCTAGTGTACCATACGACCCACCCATGACACTAGCGTACCAATAAGCCGTACCCATGACACTAGTGTACCAATAAGCTGTACCTTTGATGCTTGCAGTGTTGCGACGGCAGTAGAGCGCCAGTTGGAGTCTCCAGCGGCACCACACACAGAGTGCCATCATCACCAGTGCCACCAACGCCGTTGTCACCACCAGTGCCATCTTATACTGCTCAGTGATCGCCTGCAACTCTGGTACTAACACGGCAACATACAATTTTCTTATTTATTATACCAATGGAGAGATCTAAACTCATAAGGGTCACATAACCAGACAAACAATAAATTGATTTTTTTAGCAATATATTGACAATATTTCCACAATTATTATATATTAGAAAACATGCATTTGAAAGAAGCCTGGACAATATACACTTAGCAGATACTTTACACACTTATAGTACTAGTACTGGGTAGGGCTTCCCCTCTGCCCCAGCACGGTCTGAGTCAGGTAGAGTGTGGCATTAAAATGATGCACAGTTGGCATTGTCAGAAAACCATTACCAGTATCACCACCATTACCACCGTAGCTTCTGTTTCCTGTTATTAGCTGACAGGAGTGGAACCTGGTGTGGTCTTTAACCGCCAGCCTTACGGTTCGACGTGTTGTGCGTTCAGAGATGCTGTTCTGCGTACCACTGTTGCAATGCGTGGTTATGTGAGTTACTGTCGCCTTCCTGTCAGCTTGAACCAGCCTGACCTCCCTCATTAACAAGGCGTTTTCGCCCACAGAGCTGCTGTTCACTGGATGTTTTATGTTTTTCACTTTATTCTCTGTAAACTGTAGAGACTGTCGTTCTTGAATATCTCAGATCATCAGTTTTGAGAAACTCAAAACCACGCAGTTTGGAAACAACAATCATTCCACGATCAAAGTTACTTCGATCACATTTCTTCCCCACTCTGATGTCTGGTGTGAACAACAACTGGACATCTTGACCATGTCTGCATGCCATGGTTTTAGGCACTGAGGTACTGCCACGTGATTGGCTGGTTAGATATTTGCACAGACGAACAGGTGTACAGCTGAACGTAATAAAGGAGCTACCGAGTGAACTGGGAGCGCTAAACCCGTAGGGATTATACAGCGTCTGTGGGGAGAAGGGATGGAAGGCATTCAGGCTCAATTCAGGACACTGTAACACAGATCCAGTACCCTAGATCAAGAGCCCCCCTCGCCAGCATCAGGGAACCTCCCTTGAGGAAGTCTTAGATCAGTCTTCCACGACCATCAAGGCTTTTCTTCTTCCTACCTCTTCGATGTTTGCGCCAAAGCTCTCATAACTCACCTCCTTCGACAAGTGTGAAATTCCTGTCGTAGATGCCGTAGTGGTTGGAGATAACGCATCTGTACGTCCCGAAGTGTACAGCTTCCACTTCTTTGATGCTTAGGCATCCGGTCAGCATACCTTCCCTAGGGTAAGGGATAAGGTTATTAGACTTGGTATTTTACTCGACTAGTCAAACACGCGAGGGAGTGATTAGTACAGGGAGTGGCGGAGGCTCGACCCTTCTTCACACAGGGAGTGGAGGAGGCTCGACTCTCCCTCACACAGGGAGTGGAGGAGGCTCGACCCTCCCTCACACAGGGAGTGGAGGAGGCTCGACCCTCCCTCACACAGGGAGTGGAGGAGGCTCGACCCTCCCTCACACAGGGAGTGTAGGAGGCTCGACCCACCCTCACACAATGAGTGGAGGAGGCTCGACCCTCCCTCACACAGGGAGTGGAGGAGGCTCGACCCACCCTCACACAATGAGTGGAGGAGGCTCGACCCTCCCTCACAGATAGAATAGAATCTCTTTTAACAGCGCAGCTAAGCTTTTCCTGTCGGGATTAGGAAAGTCTGCAAGAAATATAAAGAACCGGTCCTGCGCTCTCCCTGAAGACGTTAACGCTCTACGCTAGCGTTAACGTTCTACGCTAGCGTTAACGCTCTACGCTAGCGTTAACGCTCTACTAACGTAGAGAACACTTACCTCGTGTGATGAATGTTGATGGTGACGTTGGGAAGGCGCTTCGCAAAGGTGTGGAGGGAGCCATTTGGATAGAGCTTTGTCCAGGTCTGGGTGGGCTTCGTGAAGCTGTCGTTGGTATGCCCTACGAAGGCCCCGCAGACGAAGCTCACATTGGAGCCTACCATGACTAGGGCGTCGCTGGACGCGAAGGAACCCTGCGGCTTCTCTCGGTAGTTTGGGTTGGCTGACAGGAGATCGTCGAAGCTAATTATAACGTCTTGAAAATCTCAGTGAGGGATTCACCCTTTTAATCTCTTCAAAATTTCGACTTTTTTTTTTTTTTTTTTTTTAATTTGAGAGAAATCCTCGTTACTAAGAGACATCAGTCATCTTTGAATGAATTCTGAAGAAAATGAGAAGTAAACAATGTAAGGTTGACTGCAATGCAGACTATAACAGACAAGCAAAATGAATCTACAAGAGAGGGAGAGAGGAGAGAGAGAGAGAGAGAGAGAGAGAGAGAGAGAGAGAGAGAGAGAGAGAGAGAGAGAGAGAGGAGAGAGAGAGAAGAGAGAAAGAGAAAGAGAGAAAGAGAGAGAGAGGACAGGATAAATATTTACTCACTTTTTATATCCAGATACATTGTTTTGGTAACTGAGGTACCATTAGAGGCGGTGACCGTGCAAGTGTAGTTACCCTCGTCGGTATGAAGCACACTGTTGGACTTCAACGATTCTGGTGAACAGTAATGTCTCCTGAAGGTGCTGGTCTCCTCTGGCCACGGGTACGTCTTCCCTTGAACGCCCTGAAAGACACACATTCCGAAATTAGCGCTGGGAAAAACTTGAAGAACTGTTTAAGCGAGAAAGTGACTAATTACAGCATCATACTACAGCTGCAGTCAGGCGTCTGAATGAAAATTTTTATAATCTCTTGCATGTGTCCAGACAATACACCAGGTGGCCAGAAATACACGCACTGTGATAAGGAAAGTGCTAAACCCATATGGGGTAATACAGCACCTTAGGAATGGAAGGTAACAGACCTGATTCGAAGGAATCTTAAGAGTATCTCCAGTTCTTTGGTTCTAAGGATCCCTTCGCCAGCATGAAGGCTCCTACAAGTGCACAAGCACTTAGTTTCTCATGCTGTCAAGGACACAACTATTCAAGTATTAATGCTGCTGATTAATGCTCTTAATGAGCCATTCACTGAGTTATCATATGACGAAGACTAACACAGCACTGTATGACCCACACGGGTGATGACATATTATATGTATGTATGTATGTATGCATGTATGTATGTTTGTACATATGCATGTAAGCATGTACACATATATGTGCATATATATATATATATATATTATATATATATATATATATATATATATATATATATATATATATATATATATATATATATAGTCGTGCCGAATAGATAAAACTGGTCACTTAGCAAGAATTCATTTAAAATTAAGTCCTTTCTAAAATTTTCTTTTATACGTTTAAAAAAATATATATTTTTTTCATTTATGTTAATGTAAAAATTAATAATTTTGTACCAAAATAACCTTAGAAAACTTACTTAACCTTATTATAACAAGCGCAATTTAATTTAGCCTAATCCAACTCCACCCAATACTTGGGTGGAGTATCAGGTGCGCTTCACAGAGTCGGGTGTTGTCACGCGACTGTGAGGTGCGGTCTTTGTTATGGTGACGTGATTGTGAGGTGTAGTCTTGCCCCTTTACATGCCTTCTTGTTGTGTTTTATAGTTCCTTGATAATGTGAGAAGTCACGAAAGCGCTTGGAATTTCGCTATTTTTTCATAGTGGTTGTTTTGCATATACGTATATATATATATATACATATATATAGATGAAAATAAAATAATCATGATCTAGATTAGCTAATTTTCATGACTCATAAATTAAGAATAATTAGTCTGAGGCGAGAGTACCCACCAGACGACCTTAGCTGAAGGGTCGGGGTGACCGAGGAAACTCTCCACACAGCAGTTGATAAAGCCGCTCCTGGTGGCCGTCATGGTATCATCAGGTAATGCCACCCGGATCTTGGTCAGCATCGCCCGCTGACACGGACACTCTACGCCCTGGCTGCTGAAGGAGATGGACACTGAAGACATGGTAAGACTGGAAGGCAGAGTGCCATCCATTGTGAATAATGTAAGGACAGACAGAGCAGAGAAAATCATTTTTTTAAAGCAATGTTTTATTCTATTTATTGCTTAAACAAGTCACGACAAGCGAAACGTTGTCTTAATGAAAGCTTTTAAAAAAAAACTTAGTTTTTACTTAGTATTACAGGTAAGATGTGGTCGTGACGTTACCCATAAGACGAGGTAATTGAAGTGATGTAGCACAGGGGAGAGGTGAGAAGAAACTAGTCAGTGAATAGCACAAATAAACCCACATGAAAATAAAAATTAATCAAAAGATGAAAATCATGTACATCGACGTAGCAGAGTAACCATCTTCATCCCAGTGAAGAGGACCTCAGTAACAAACTAAAACGCACAGCACTTCTCTTACGCTTTCTTTTACTGTCTCCATATGGACTCCTTTGTGCTGGTGATTACTTTGTGTATAGAGAGGGAATGGTGATGGAGGTGTGAAGGAGGTGAGAGGCGTATAAAAAGTAACGTAGACAAGTTAATGTAAACACCTGAGAGATCGACAAGCAACGTCATAGATTTAATATTGTTTTCACATTTCACTTTTCCACAAACTTTGTGATGTTTTATAACATCTTTGCAAATGTTGAATATTATAACTTACGAAATCGTAATGACACGATTGCAAACAAACCATACCATGGGCGGGGATAGAACCCACGTCGGTCTGGAGTTTTATGACTGATCGCGGGTTCTATCCCCGCCCGTGGTATGGTTTGAACATTATATTTATCATCTTTTAATTCGTAGATGAAGTGAACAAGTGTGTTGGTATCGTTACTTTCAGATTCATCTCTCAGTTTTGAAGGAGAAGACCAAAACATTCTGAAGGTTTATCTCAAAACATCTCCGGCATTATGTGCAGGTAATACTAACTACATATATATAAAAGGTGAAAAAAAAAGATATACTTTTATTTAGAATGTGAAACGAAGCAGGTGAGGCTAATGTTCTCTCACCTTTCCCTTAGGCACAGCAGCAACAGCAACAGCAACAGACATTCTCCCTGCTCCTTCATCCTGACGATGGTACTATCTGCATAAACAGTATCTCTGGAAAAAAAAAAATATGAAGAGATATTTGATGTCTAGCGAGGTGGAGGCTCAGTCCTCCGTCCGCTGATCTTTGCCCAGTTTCTCCAATCTAGCTAAGAGATAAAAGAAATGTTTTTTCTTTATAAAACCGAAACGATAAATAACTTTGATCTACACAATTAGGTAAACCCTAAGGGACGCCGGTAAGAAGTTGATTTTTTTTATCTTCCTCACAGGTTTCCGTTTGCGAGTTGAGAATGAATCAGCCGATCGGCTTCAAATTTTCACTGCTGCTGTTATGAAATTAGGTGACCACTGGTTAATTTCATATTGACTATTCCTGAGTGTTGGTTTCCATGCGATAACTTGAGAAAGCCTCTTCCGATCGTTTTCAAACTCTCAACACTGTTGTATCCTACTTAGAAGAAGGTTGGTATTGGTGTTGGAGGACGTAGGTATCAATCTGCTCATTTTTTTGTGAAATATTATAGTAATATTTTTCATGAAATAACAAGATTGTGCCTTTTTTAAACAGTTTCAGTCTTTAATGGCTGGTGCAACTTTTAGACAGAATAAAACCCAATAGGTTTAGGCTGTGTAAATTCAAATTTGCCGTGTCATAACGTTAGACGAATATGAGACGAAAATCTAAAGTGCGACGTGTCCCTAACACCCTTGACATACCTGTGACCAATTTCGAGAGTTCTCCTACCTTCGCAGCCTTCCATGGCACAAGCACTACCTTCTGATTAACCAGGCTGTGAGTATCCGCGACCCGCAGGCCTACACAACCATCCCAGTCTGACTAACCTTGCTCAAGAGCTTCTCCAGTTTCCTCTTAAAGACCTAAGCCTTTTGTTTCAAGAAGCGGGGCCGAGGAACCAGTGACGCCCCTCGAAGGACACCGCCGGGACTACAAGAGTCCTCAGTGAGGACCCTACAACTGGGGAACTTCTCTTAGTGTTGATGTTCTTTTGTTCTCGTTATTATGCAGCAGATTTCCGGTTGGATATTCCAAGCCTAAGAAAATTTCCACTTTTTTCCAAGAATTACGGAGCTGGACACTGATTCAGATAATTAAGAAATTTGGTCCAGAAGGACTCTTGGTGCAAAACAGTCCATTACTGCTGGCAATAATGGACTGTTCTGCTTCATCATGACTTGATAGAGTGTGTACCCCGTATGGAGGGTCCCGCAAGAGCATATGGATACACAAAAGCCCTAGGAACTAGCCCTCAAAACTGGTTAACAGAAGTGGATCTCGATATATATGTACAATTCATTTGGCATTTGTTACTGGTAAATTCGGGATATTTATTTAAAATGAGAATAATTAAGCACACAGTGTTCGAGAAACTGACAGTAAAGCAGATCACATACTTTATATTCAGTTTGATCACCGTTTGTGTAATGCCAAGCTGCCAGAAGTACTTGTGGCCAATGTTAAGCCTGGCTACTGCAACAGTCTGTTTACATTGCAAGTTGCTCTGTATATGTATTTGTGTCAGTCTGTATTATCATAGTTATTGAACTACTCAAGCTTCTAACTGTATTCCTAAGACATTCAGTCATAATTCACTGATCTGTTATTTCTAATGATTGCAAAAGTCGGTCCAAGGTTATTTTCAACTTTTTCCTCTAAATTATTTTCTGTGGTTAATTTATCAGCTTTATCACGTAAGAATAAATAAATAGGCTGTTGATTCCATAAGTAACTATGCATCAGTTATTTTCTCTTTGATTTTAGAATACTGTGTCTGGCTTCTGAAATAAGCGTGATGCTAAGGTCACTATGTAAGTGATGAAGATGTCAGTGACGATCAAGGAGTCAACAATTGCATTAACCTAAGTTAACCTGAGTGCCATTAGAATGGTAAACAATTCACTTTGTAATACAGAAGCACAGTTGTTAATTATTAGGCCTAACTGAACGTGATCTCAGTAATTCTTACCGTGGGAGGTGACAAGAAGGGCAGACGCACCCCTGCCATCATAATATGTATATAGTAATTGGTGATACCTGCTAAGCGAGAAATTTCTTCTTGTGCAGTTGCCTTTGCAACTGAATTAAGAAAGGAATTGCTGGTGATGAGCTCTTTAATACAGAGTCCAAGGTGGGGCTAAATACTCTTGTCTTCTACAGCGATACAGTTCATGTAAGTTGTATAATTAAATACAATTGCACGTTTTCACAATCCATTTGTATTTCTGTTTACCTCTAGACATTTAACAAGATTTATAGTGGCAAAGTCTGGTTCATTTCTCTGAGGCCTGGTCACAGACCGGGCCGCGGGGGCGTTGACCCCCGAAACTCTCTCCAGGTATACTCCAGGTATATTTTAGTATCATATACGATGTTAAGTTCATTTATTCTGTCATTGACGCTGGGAATACTAATGTCTTTCCAAGACAAAAGGTTTATTGAGTACCAAGTATTTTTTTGGTCATACGTGTCGGCAACACCTGCCATCCTGCACTACCATGCGTGTCGGCAACACCTGCCACCCTGCACTACCATGCGTGTCGGCAACACCTGCCACCCTGCACTACCATGCGTGTCGGCAACACCTGCCATCCTACACTACCATACGTGTCGGCAACACCTGCTATCCTAATCTACCACATACGTGTCGGAAACACCTGCCATCCTAATCTACCATACATGTCGGCAAAACCTGTCATTCTACACTACCATACGTGTCGACAACACTCGCTCTCCTACACTACCATACGTGTCGGAAATACCTGTCATCTTACACTACCATACGTGTCGGCAACACCTGCTCTCCTACACTAACATACGTGTCGGAAATACCTGCCATCCTACAAGAAAAGTAGACGGGGCAGAAACTGAAAAATAATTAAACGACAAAAAACACCGGAAACACTGACTATTACGTATTACCTCAGAGAATTATAATGTTACTGGTGACGGGACCACTGGGCCAGCGGTCCTTGCTGCCGTGGCCTCCCTCAGTGACACTCAGGCCACTGAATCCGGCACGGGTGAGTCAAGGGTCACTGCTGCCGTGGTCCACCAGCTGATACACCCACCTTCACGCCTCCATCGTCGTACTATTTACCTCCCTTGTTAATTAAAGACCCGTAACTGTACCGATGTACAGGCTAGGGAATAAGTAAGCAAGTTTATTTAAGAACAGGTATACATAAGTTCAATTATCATACATATTGTAAATTATCGTAGCCTAGTGCATCCATCCACAGTGAGACGGACTACCTGGCTGACATATATACATAAATACATACATACACATACACGCACACACACACACACACACACACACAGGTAGAGAGAGAGAGAGAGCATGATCACCTGTAATCATCTACATCACCTGTGGACACCTCTTATCATGGCCAGGATGTACAAGGCTGTTTAAACGACCTTACCTCTCACCTTTAATTATCCCCAGGTAACTCTTGGAGCTCCTCAATGAATAGCGTTTTAAATTACCAACACACTCCAGTGTAAACATTAGAATCCCGCCGATGTTTGCATCAAACAGACGATAATGTAAATAAACACGAGCATGGTCGCTAAGTATGACAGGCATAGTACAACACAAGACATTTATCTGAAATTTATTGTCACACTAATATGCCTTCGCTTAACTAAGACTTGGGACGCTAGTTTACGCAAACAAAGGAACTGATCAGTGTTGACACTGGGTCTCCATTAAGGGTAGGGAATTATTTTCGTTTTCCGTGAATAATATGACCTGGTGGATACCTGAATGAAGCGGCACTTCAGCTGATGAAGAGATTTATTGTGAGTCACAGATGAGTCAAGTATCAGCTGATTCAAGCTTCAACTGATTGAAGCATCAGCTGACTGAAGTATCAGCTGATTGAAGCATCAACTGATTGAAAAGTCAGTTGATTGAAACATCAACTGATTGAAGCATCAACTGATTGAAAAGTCAGTTGATTTAAACATCAACTGATTGAAGCATCAAATGATTGAAAAGTCAGTTGATTGAAACATCAACTGATTGAAGCATCAGCTGATTGAAGCATCAACTGATTGAAGCGTCAGTTGATTGAAGCATCAACTGATTGAAGCATCAGTTGATTGAAGCATTAGTTGATTGAAGCATCAACTGATTGAAGCGTCAGGTGATTGAAGCATCAACTAATTGAAGCGTCAGCTGATTGAAGCGTCAACTGATTGAAGCGTCAGCTGATTGAAGCGTCAACTGATTGAAGCATTAGTTGATTGAAGCATCAACTGATTGAAGCGTCAGGTGATTGAAGCATCAACTGATTGAAGCGTCAGCTGATTGAAGCGTCAACTGATTGAAGCATCAACTGATTGAATCATCAGCTGATTGAAGCGTCAACTGATTGAAGCATCAACTGATTGAAGCATCAGCTGATTGAAGCGTCAACTGATTGAAGCATCAACTGATTGAAGCATCAACTGATTGAAGCATCAACTGATTGAAGCATCAACTGATTGAAGCATCAACTGATTGAAGCATCAGCTGATTGAAGCGTCAACTGATTAAAGCATCAACTGATTGAAGCATCAGCTGATTGAAGCATCAACTGATTGAAGCATCAACTGATTGAAGCATCAGCTGATTGAAGCGTCAACTGATTGAAGCATCAACTGATTGAAGCATCAACTGATTGAAGCATCAACTGATTGAAGCATCAACTGATTGAAGCATCAACTGATTGAAGCATCAACTGATTGAAGCATCAGCTGATTGAAGCATCAACTGATTGAAACATCAACTGATTGAAGCATCAACTGATTGAAGCATCAACTGATTGAAGCATCAACTGATTGAAGCATCAACTGATTGAAGCATCAGCTGATTGAAGCGTCAACTGATTGAAGCATCAACTGATTGAAGCATCAGCTGATTGAAGCATCAACTGATTGAAGCATCAACTGATTGAAGCATCAGCTGATTGAAGCGTCAACTGATTGAAGCATCAACTGATTGAAGCATCAACTGATTGAAGCATCAACTGATTGAAGCATCAACTGATTGAAGCATCAACTGATTGAAGCATCAGCTGATTGAAGCATCAGCTGATTGAAGCATCAGCTGATTGAAGCATCACACACATCATAACTCCAGATTAAGACGTATGCAACAGTTAGGTATCTTTATTGTTGAAACGTATCACCTACACAGTAGGCTTCTTCAGTCAAATACAGAGGCAGCAGGTGTAGTAGTGAAATGAAGATGATGTAATCAGTCCATCAACCATGAATAAAAGAGTATTTGAGGTGGTCAGTCCCTCAGCCTGGAGAAGAGTTCAGCTCCATGGTCTGAAACTATATGAAACTGAAGCATGAAAACCTGCATCTGAAAAAAGCATTTTAAAAGCTGGAAAAAGTGCAGAAGTATGCAACAAGGCTTGAGCTACGAGGAGAGGCTAATGGAATTGGACCGAACGACACTGGAGGACAGAAGATCCTTGGCAGGACATGATAACAACATAAAAAAATACCTAGAATTGCTAAGGTAGACGGGGATAGGCTATCTGCGAGGCCAGAAACGGGAACCCGGGATCACCGCTGAAAGTTAAAGTCACAGATGACCAACAGGGATGCGAGGAAGCTGCTTTCTTCAGTCACAGAGTGGTCGGGAAGTGATGGAAGCAGCCTCCATACATAGTTTGAAGAGTAGGTACAATAGAGGCCCACGAGACTAAGAGTAGCAAGTTAAGAGGCAGGGCTAGGAGCTGAGAATGTATCCCTGCAACCACAAACAGGTGAGTACAAAGAGAAGAGTACAAACAGGTGAATACAAACAGGAGAGTACAAACAGAAGAGCACAAGCAGGAGAACACAAACAGGAGAGTACAAACAGGTGAGTACAAAGAGAAGAGTACAAACAGGTGAATACAAACAGGAGAGTACAAACAGGAGAGCACAAGCAGGAGAACACAAACAGGTGAGTACAAACAGGAGAGTAGAGTACATGGTGTCTCCTGCGCACACGTAGCAGCATACCCTCCCATCAGTTATTTTTTCTTACTGTCTTGTTTACAGTAGACTGTTAAAGGGCCTTGACAAGGTGACTCGGAGGTTGATATTAATAACCTAATCCACCGCCACTTCTTCCAAGTCTTGATGAACTGATGGAAATTCCCAGTTGTTGCCATGGTGTCTCTCCAGCCTGTGATGTCTCTCCCTCTGTCTGTGGCTGTGGCTGTCTGTGCTTTTCTCGAGTAGTAGTAATAAAAGCCACAACAACAGCAGCACTAATAGTAATAGTAGTACCTGTAGTAGTAATAACAGGAGCATCACTGTAAATAATACTATTACTAATGAGGTTTTTGATGATATCCGCGTCTGAGTTGTTGTATGGGATTGTGTATGTCTGTGCTGGAGTATGTGACTGTGTCTGTGCTGGAGTATGTGACTGTGTCTGTGCTGGAGTGACTGAGTCTGTGCTGGAGTATGTGACTGTGTCTGTGCTGGAGTATGTGACTGTGTCTGTGCTGGAGTATGTGACTGTGTCTGTGCTGGAGTATGTGACTGTGTCTGTGCTGGAGTGACTGAGTCTGTGCTGGAGTATGTGACTATGTCTGTGCTGGAGTGACTGAGTCTGTGCTGGAGTATGTGACTGTGTCTGTGCTGGAGTGACTGAGTCTGTGCTGGAGTATGTGACTGTGTCTGTGCTGGAGTATGTGACTGTGTCTGTGTTGGAGTATGTGACTGTGTCTGTGTTGGAGTATGTGACTGTGTCTGTGTTGGAGTATGTGACTGTGTCTGTGCTGGAGTATGTGACTGTGTCTGTGCTGGAGTGACTGAGTCTGTGCTGGAGTATGTGACTGTGTCTGTGCTGGAGTATGTGACTGTGTCTGTGCTGGAGTATGTGTCTGTGTCTGTGTTGGAGTATGTGACTGTGTCTGTGTTGGAGTATGTGACTGTGTCTGTGTTGGAGTATGTGACTGTGTCTGTGCTGGAGTATGTGACTGTGTCTGTGCTGGAGTATGTGACTGTGTCTGTGCTGGAGTGACTGAGTCTGTGCTGGAGTATGTGACTGTGTCTGTGCTGGAGTATGTGACTGTGTCTGTGTTGGAGTATGTGACTGTGTCTGTGCTGGAGTATGTGACTGTGTCTATGCTGGAGTGACTGAGTCTGTGCTGGAGTATGTGACTGTGTCTGTGCTGGAGTATGTGACTGTGTCTGTGCTGGAGTGACTGAGTCTGTGCTGGAGTATGTGACTGTGTCTGTGCTGGAGTGACTGAGTCTGTGCTGGAGTATGTGACTGTGTCTGTGCTGGAGTATGTGACTTTGTGCTGGAGTATGTGACTGTGTCTTTGCTGGAGTGACTGAGTCTGTGCTGGAGTATGTGACTTTGTGCTGGAGTATGTGACTTTGTGCTGGAGGATATGACTGTGTCTGCGTTAATGTCTGTGACTGTGTCTGCGTTAATGTCTGTGGATTTACATAGAGATATACAAATTATAAAGAGTATAATTTCCACTGTTGCTTACCATAGAGTAGTAAGGAATATTTTTACTAAAATATTTACACGGTGGTAGACCCCAGTGGTAGACTCCAGTGGTAGACCCCAGTGGTAGACTCCAGTGGTAGGCCCTTGTGGTAGACCCCAGTGGTAGACCCCAATGGTAGACCCCAGTGGTAGACCTCAATGGTAGACCCCAGAGGTAGAGCTCAATGTTAGAGCTCTCATCATTCAGCCAACATCATCATTTGGGCGACGTTTCGGTCCATCTTGGTCCACTATGAAGCCCCCAGCTTGATCGTTTCGCCCCTCCCTCCATTTGGGCCGTTATCAACGTTAATAGCGAATTGTTTCGGTCGTGGGAACTACGGTTTTCAATCTTCTACTGTAGCTGACAGACTGTTTCAAGGCCGTTGTCAGTCTTCCAGCGAGGTTAAAAGACTTTCTCAACGCTGTTGTCAGTCTTCCAGCGAGGTTAAAAGACTGCCTCAGCGCTGTTGTCAGTCTTCCAGCGAGGCTGAAAGACTGTCTCAGCGCTGTTGTTAGTCTTCCAGCGAGGCTAAAAGACTGCCTCAGCGCTGTTGTCAGTCTTCCAGCGAAACTGAAAGACTTTCTCAACGCTGTTGTCAGTCTTCCAGTGAGGCTGGAAGACTGTCTCAACGCTGGAGCGACGCAGATCTCCATGAGAACCGGTCGTAACTGAATTGATTTCTCTGGTTTGAGAAATTGAGTGACGCTGCGTTCTTAATGGAGGCTTTTGGCCTCACGACAGAAGCCTACTAAACGATCCAATCCAGGAGCCGTTGAGCTTATCGTGAGTACTACCGGTCGCGAGTACACGTGTGAGGAGTACACACACACACACACACACACACACACACACACACACACACACACACACACACACACACACACACACACAGCACATACACACATACAACTACACACACTCACACAGACCCCCCCCCCCACACACAGTATTATGGATAAGTTGAATGACCTGACGAATGACACAGGGGAAGTGGACTCTGTATGGACGTTTAAAAATAGACATTATCATGCTGTCTGTCGCTCGGTCGGAAGTGGCGAGACCGAGAGCTGGAGCTCAACCCACGAGAACTCAAAGAGGTAATTTCAAATAGGTAATCTCACACACACACAGATATGACTCGACCCCTGCAACCATAATTAGGTGAGTAGGTGAGTACACACACAAACACACACACACACACACGCACTCATACACACACAAACACACACACACACATACACACACACACACAAACACACACACACAAACACACACAGAAACACAAACACACACAGGAACACACTCTCAGTTCCAATACAGAGCAAATTTAGTTACCTTTGCAAGCATAACAGCTATAATACAAGCAACACACGGCAACTACAATACAAGCAACACACGGCAGCTATAATACAAGCAACACACGGCAGCTATAATACAAGCAACACCTAGCAGCTACAATACAAGCAACACACGGCAGCTACAATACAAGCAACACCTAGCAGCTGCAATACAAGCAACACACGGCAGCTACAATACAAGCAACACCTAGCAGCTACAATACAAGCAACACACAGCAGCTACAATACAAGCAACACCCAGCAGCTACAATACAAGCAACACACGGCAGCTACAATACAAGCAACACACAACAGCTACAATACAAGCAACACCCAGCAGCTACAATACAAGCAACACACAGGAGCTACAATACAAGCAATACACAGCAGCTACAATACAAGCAACACACATGAGCTACAATGCAAGCAACACCTAGTAGCTACAACACAAGCAACACCCAGCAGCTACAATACAAGCAACACACAGCAGCTACAATACAAGCAACACACAGGAGCTACAATACAAGCAACACACAGCAACTACAATACAAGCAACACACAGCAGCTACAATACAAGCAACACACAGCAGCTACAATACAAGCAACACAGCAGCTACAATACAAGCAACACAGCAGTTACAATACAAGCAACACACAGCAGTTACAATACAAGCAACACACAGCAACTACAATACAAGCAACACACAGCAGCTACAATACAAGCAACACACAACAGCTACAATACAAGCAACACACAGGAGCTACAATACAAGCAACACACAGCAACTACAATACAAGCAACACACAGCAGCTACAATACAAGCAACACACAGCAGCTACAATACAAGCAACACAACAACTACAATACAAGCAACACAGCAGTTACAATACAAGCAACACACAGCAGCTACAATACAAGCAACACAGCAGTTACAATACAAGCAACACAGCAGTTACAATACAAGCAACACACAGCAACTACAATACAAGCAACACACAGCAGCTACAATACAAGCAACACACAGGATCTACAATACAAGCAACACACAGGCTCTACAATACAATCAACACAGAGCAGCTAAAATACAAGCAACACACAACAGCTACAATACAAGCAACACACAGGATCTACAATACAAGCAACACACAGGATCTACAATACAATCAACACACAGCAGCTACAATACAAGCAACACGCAGGATCTACAATACAAGCAACACACAGCAGCTACAATACAAGCAACACACAGCAGCTACAATACAAGCAACACAGCAGTTACAATACAAGCAACACACATCAGCTACAATACAAGCAACACTGCGTATAGCAACACACGTCCCTCGTGGGCTTGAAAAACAAGGTGACACAATTCCGTTTTACAGAGAATCCGAGTAACGTCCTGCGTGACGCGTCGCTCTAAGTCCTCGCGACACAGAGTCGCGTCGAGGTACGCGGCCTCACTACGTAGATCAAGAAGAAAAACTAGAAAATGAAGTGTCCTGTAATGCTTACCTAGATCATCTACAAGAATAACTACAGCGCAGTTTAGCCTACAGTGTCGTACGAGCTACGTCATCTACTACAAGAAAATACTTTATTTAATTTTTGGTCGAGTCCTTGTACTTTATGTTGACATAGTCTGTGGCAACTTCTCCATATGTTCTGTGGTTGTTTTCTATTGTGGTAATTATGTCTAGCAGGAGAATACGCAATAATTTGAAGTCTATACGCAAAAGACTCGGCAGGTGGTGCAACATCCCCCTCCCTAGTGAAAATTAGGGGTCCAATGAGTACACTATGAGAAACACAATAGTTGTCAGGGGCACAAGACTTCAACTGCCTCCCAGCATACATAAAGGGGATTACCAATAGATCCCTGACTGTCTTCAAGAGGGAGCTGGACAGGCACCTAAATTCAGTACCTGATCAGCCGGGCTGTTGTTCGTACGTCGATTCAGGTTCGACCCCTGATCGACTGGGAGGCCTGGTCATGGATAGGGCCGCGGGGGCGTTGACCCCCGGAACACCTTCCAGGTATATGGGACTATATACCTCATGTGCTAGGTGACGCAGGCGCCCTCTCTAGAGGGCAGGGAGAGAGGCGGGTAGAGTATCGGACCGTGCTGAGGGTCGAACCGCCTTCTCCACAAACGCTAGATAATGTACACGACGCTTAGTGGCCTGCATAACAAAGACTGTCTGGTGGTGGTGGTGGTGGTGGTGGTGGAGGAGGTGGTGGTGGTGGTGGTGGTTGTGGTGGTGATAATTAACTTTACACACAACAGTCATTGAATTGTCTTCCTCTCACTAGACTCCTCCATGCACATTGTCCTTGCTAACAGTATGTTTGGTAAGTCTGGAACCTTTGGGAAAGAAACTGTCACCTTTCCCTCACCCTCTACTGTCACCTTCCCCTCACCCTCTACTGTCACCTTCCCCTCGCCCTCTACTGTCACCTTCCCCTCACCCTCTACTGTCACCTTCCCCTCACCCTCTACTGTCACCTTCCCCTCACCCTCTACTGTCACCTTCCCCTCACCCTCTACTGTCACTTCTTCTCGCCTTCACCTCTACTGTCACCTTCCCCTCACCCTCTACTGTCACCTTCCCCTCACCCTCTACTGTCACCTTCCCCTCACCCTCTACTGTCACCTTCCCTCCCTACTGTCACCTTCTCACCTCACTGTCACCTTCCCCCTCACCTCACCTTCCCTCACCTCACTGTCACCTTCCCTCACTCTACTGTCCTTCCTCACCCTCTCTGTCACCTTCCTCACCCTACTGTCACCTTCCCTCACCTCTACTGTCACCTTCCCTCACCCTCTACTCGTCACCTTCCCTCACCCTCTACTGTCACCTTCCCACCCTACTGTCACCTCCCTCACCTCTACTGTCACCTTCCCCTCACCCTCTACTGTCACCTTCCCCTCACCCTCTACTGTCACCTTCCCCTCACCCTCTACTGTCACCTTCCCCTCACCCTCAATGATCTTGTCCAGGATTCCTCAAGTTCCATTCTCTCGAACCTTCGTCCTCGGAGAATTCTTCTTTATTTATCTATTATATGTGAAGATCTAAACCCTTGTGGGGTCATTCGGCGCAAAGAGTACGTGGAGGCTCGATCATCCGTCGGCAAATCGCCTCCCGATCTCAGACAAATT
The DNA here is from genome assembly GCA_009830355.1 of Cherax destructor. NCBI lineage: Eukaryota > Metazoa > Arthropoda > Malacostraca > Decapoda > Parastacidae > Cherax > Cherax destructor. Next base: position 123,788 of record WNWK01002488.1, on the reverse strand, counting down.
GTGTTATCCATTAAAACTAATACGTGTAATGCCTTAATGCAGAGATCTATGTCATGAGACACTTGTGAATCATTTGGGTTTATTTATTGTGGAAACGTTTCGTCAGCACTTGCTGCACTTTTATCAAGATTGATGGACTGAACACATCGACTCCAGGCCGAGGGACTGATTACCTCAAACTCCTCCTCATCTTCAACCTTTCTCTACAGTGAACTGAAGATACTGGCTGGTGAAACGTTTCCAGGAAAATATAAGATAACCAAATGTTGCACACGTGTCTCACTTATAAACATGTCGGTTTTCTACACCGTTTATTGGCGTCGCTGTTGCCTCCACTGGCTTAACAGTGAATGGAAATTAGTATCTCGAGGGAGTTGACGGATTTTCTTAACGTAACGTTCAAGGTTCAAGATTTCTTAACCTGTCGACGCTTCCTTCAGCAGTGGGAAGGATACTGTAAACTCCACTAATACGGAGCACCCGGCAAGTATTCAAATTGCCCTAACTTGAATCCACAAATAAAGTCTTGAACCTTTAGCGAGATGATGTTACACTTGACGTAGTGTCGTCGACTTTGAGGTAGTGAGGTCCCATTTGACGCCGTTGTGTCACGTGTGACGCAGTTGTGTCACCTGTGACGCAGTTGTGTCACATTTGACGTGGTGAGGTCAGTCGAAACATCAATGTGTGTTATCGTCCACCTACGGATGTAAACAATACCTTCCAACACTTCTCTCTTCCACACTGCCAGTTAACAACGCACTGCCTCGTCACCAGTTTATGAAGGTCTTCTGAAGGGCTATTGTAGAAGTTCTATTGGACTTGTTGGTCTTTTGTGGAGCTTTCCTATGTCTTTTGTAGTTTTTTTTCGGCTGGTCTCTTGATATCGGAGTACTCACAATGTCTTCTTCGACTGATTCCATAATGTGTATTCTTAGTAAAAGAGTACATCCCTTGTGCCCCCTCTTGGTGTGGGAGCACACAAAAAGCTCTATTCACTGCTGTGAGCGCACACAAAACCCTTGTTCTTGGTGTGGGAGCACACACAAAACCCTTGTTCTTGGTGTGGGAGCACACACAAAACCCTTGTTCTTGGTGTGGGAGCACACACAAAACCCTTGATCTTGGTGTGAGAGCACACACAAAACCCTTGATCTTGGTGTGAGAGCACACACAAAACCCTTGTTCTTGGTGTGGGAGCACACACAAAACCCTTGTTCTTGGTGTGGGAGCACACACAAAACCCTTGTTCTTGGTGTGGGAGTACAGCTAAGAAGAACAACTGAAAGCTTAAGTCTGCTGGAGCACCTCCTGTGTGACCTGGAACCACTTATACACCTTCCCGACAGTCTTAAAACTTACGATTTCTCGAGTTTGAAACTTACTGAAAAAAGTTGAGCCACCACCACACCACCGATCTTCCGGGGAAAAAAAATAGTCCTAATAAGGTATTTTCTTGGGTCCTGAGAGAGAGAGAGAGAGAGAGAGAGAGAGAGAGAGAGAGAGAGAGAGAGAGAGAGAGAGAGAGAGAGAGCAAATGTTTTTTTTCAGTATTCATGCGAGAGGATAGATGAGGTGCATTAAACTACTGAAGTAGTGTGTCTGTCTGATTGGCATCTTCAACGTGCTTCGTCTGTAAAGTAACACAAAACAAACACTGTGAAAAAAAAATAGTGAACTTCCAAGCGCTTTTGTGATTCCTCACACTATCAAGGATAATGTGAGAAATCACGAAAGCGCTTGAAAGTTCACTATTTTTTTCACAGTGGTTGTTTTTGCATATTGTGAATTTCACCTGTTTACTGTGATCTCACTGCACATAAAGTAATGTCGAAGATAACGAGGAGAGTGGAGCAGCTGCTGAAGAAGCTTGGCCTCGCAAACGACGGCCTCCGACAGTTTGCTAACAAGAGAAATTACGAAGAAGTTCTTGAGAAACATCAAGATGTTCGCTGGAGCAATGAGGTTCTCACAGTCTACCTTAACTCTCTCTCAGTGTCTGATAAATCCTTCGCTAATGTGTATTAATCTTCTCACAATATACAGTAAATCTCTCACAATGTATATTAACTTTCACGAGGCTCTTATAATGTATATTAATTCACTGGCATTATATGTTAAGCCTCACACAATGTACATTAACCTCATAATATATATTATTCTCAGAATGTAAATTTAATCTCACACCATATATAATTACGCTCTCAAGTGTATATTAACGCTCTCTCAATGTGTATTAAAGCCTATCATAATGTATATTAAAACCTCTCATAATGTATATCACTGTTGTCAGTCACAAATTTGTATTAACCCTCTCATAATGTATATTAATGCTCTCACATTGTATATTAATGCTCCCACAATGTATATACCCTCTCACAATGTATATTAATGCTCTCACGATGTAGATTAATGCTCTCACGATGTAGATCAACACTCACATGATGTAGATCAACACTCACACGATGTAGATCAACACGCCCTTTATTAATGTACATTAACATTCATAATACGCATTAACCTTCTCACAATGCATGTTAACGCTCTCACTCTGTATATTAACATTATCAATGTATATATACGCACTCCCAATATATATCAACCCTCTCAAAATATCTATTAACGCAGTCATAATGCGTATTTACGCTCTCACAATTTACATTTAAGCTTTAATAATTTATATTAACGCTCTCACAATTTATATTAAGACTCACAATGTAGATTAATACATTTGCAATGTATATAAACTCTCTCACTATGCGTCGTCAAGTTCAATACAAAGGCCATGAAAGTGTATCTCACAGGGAGAGATCGAGGCCGCAGCCTCTGGCCAATTTCATATAATTAAATCTTATTTTAAAGCGAATTACTGGGAGATTTTCTCCCCGCCACGCCTCTGAAATTAAAGTGGACCGGCGCGTGTCTGGTGGAATTGTAAGCAGGGGTGGGGGTGGGGGTTATAAAAAAAAAATCAGGGTGGCTATTTCAGGTGGGTGCCATCAATGAGCGGGGGTTATTTATCAGGGAAGCATCCGCTAATGAGACCTGTGTGGATATTGCCGTAACTACTAGGCAGTGTTTGTGTCACCGATGTTTGCATGTGTGTCTGGAAGATGAGAACCAGCGCCGCTGCTTGAAACATGCACTTTACTGAGGACAAATTTCGGTGTTAACTTGGTCCATCATCAGTCACTGTATAAAATCAGGGACAATCAATTATAAGAACCAGATCTAAAAATATGCTAAACATCAAATTAATGTAAGTAAAAGGAAAGAGAAAAATAAAGAAAAAAGTTCGTTATTACCGAGGGAAGGTTTGTTTGTCTTTATTGGCGTAGAGACACTCCACTGTTGCCAAGTCAGTAGTATCAGCTCGACTAGACAACACAGTGAATGATTTCACGTCTATAGTGAGGTCTGTGGCTTCATAATGTTGGCATTTGGCACTAAATGGAGGTTTGCTTAATTGCCTCGTTGTTCGGATAGATCTGCCCTAGTGTTCAAAGATGCTGACCCTTAGCTGACGCTTAGTTTTACCAATATACACAGCATTACAGCTATGACAGCCATATTTGTAAACTAGAGGTATAATATCTCTGAGCTTAAAGAGAAGTTGTAAAGTGTATTTAGGCATAAATATATCTACTTGTGAATAAATAATGTTGCAAGTAGCAGTGCTGGTTTTCATCTCTCTTACAAGACCTCAATGAATTTTTCATTCACTGATATATATATATATATATATATATATATATATATATATATATATATATATATATATATATATATATATATATATATGTGTGTATATATATATATATATATATATATATATATATATATATATATATATATTTATATATATGTAGTTAGTATGAACATACAGAATCACTACAACACACAAGATTCACTACAACTGATCGTCAGAAAGTGGTGTTCCCAGTGTGTTTATCTGTGCGATTTTAGGATTTTCCTGTTGGGGGATCATGCCATACCTCACTCTCTCTCTCTCTCTCTCTCTATCCCCTCCCTCCCTTTCTCTCTCTCTCCCTCTCTCTCTCCCCTCCCTCCCTTCCTCTCTCTCTCGTTTCTTTCATTATTATCATCGTTTGGTTCTAATTTCGTTCGCTCATCTCTGTTAATAATATTTTATTTTTTTGAAATGAGAGTTTCAGTATCGTGAAGATTGCAAATTAAGTAAGACGGTCCGAGGGTGGAACCTGGGTCCTTGCAACAGCCGGTCCAGGTCACTACCCACTCAGCCCCGAGGGTGGAACCTGGGTCCTTGCAACAGCCGGTCCAGGTCACTACCCACTCAGCACCGAGGGTGGAACCTGGGTCCTTGCAACAGCCGGTCCAGGTCACTACCCACTCATCACCGAGGGTGGAACCTGGGTCCTTGCAACAGCCGGTCCAGGTCACTACCCACTCAGCACCGAGGGTGGAACCTGGGTCCTTGCAACAGCCGGTCCAGGTCACTACCCACTCAGCCCCGAGGGTGGAACCTGAGTCCTTGCAACAGCCGGTCCAGGTCACTACCCACTCAGCCCCGAGGGTGGAACCTGGGTCCTTGCAACAGCCGGTCCAGGTCACTACTCACTCAGCCACAGTCTGGTTAGCACCAACTGTTCCACAACCCACTTTTATACACTTTTGGTTGCATTTGTATTGTATTTTTTTTTGACCGGTAGTGTATTATTATATTCGAATACACCAGCCAAACCCGTATGGGTTATACAGCGCCGGAAGTCTGTATGTTCGTGTATAGTAGGAATATAGTTGCTTCTTCTTTGAAGGGTGGTCACTCATAGCCCGTTCGGTCACGATCAGCGGAGGGAGGGTCGAGCCTGCAACGATCCTTGCGCTGACCGACTCCTAGCAGAGTGAATTAAAGTGAAGCCAGTAGTATGCTGGTGGATGATCTGTGTGTTACCAATGTTCGCTTCATCCAGGAATAACATCATCCACACACGGATGAGCTGCAGCTCTAACCTGGTAACTCAGCCTCACTTCCCATACTTGTTTTTCATACATATTACCCAACGTCAATTTCTGTACGTTTCCTGTATACAGGCTTAATAGGAGGAGTTTAGTCCCTCACCATTTAACAAGTTAACTTTATGAATGGGAACTATCCTTAATATGTTAACTTCATGACCGAAAGCTACAATTAGCATGTTAATTTTATTAATGAGCGAACAATTAACGGTGGCTGACAGAACTGTGCTGTCCAGATATTATTTTTTTTACCTCCGCGGCTTCCATGTGGTAACTTGAGAATGCCTCATCGTATCAGCTTCAAACTTTCAGTGCTGAGCTGTCCTTCTTAGAGGAAGCTTTAGTATTTAAGTGGACTTTATTGGTTCAGTCTACAGTCTCTAATGCAGCTATTCCATACAGCGGAACTTTTCACAAAGGTAATTAAAAAATATTCATCCACAACTTTATACATGCAGTTCAATTTTTTAATTACACCTTTTCCATCACATTTACAAACAAAATTGAGAACAATATAGAGGAGGCGTTTAAGAGAGATTTCTGTCCCAATTTCAATAAAATCTTATCCTCTGGAGGAATAAGGATTTAAGTTATCATGGTAAACAATTAAGCAACATTCTTTACAACCTAAAATCTACACTATACACATTTTTTACACAATATATATATATATATATATATATATATATATATATATATATATATATATATATATATATATATATATATATATATATATATATATATATATATATATTGTACCTGAAAGATTTCAGGTACGTCTTGGTACTTCTACTTACACTTAGGTCATATTACACATGCATATACAAGCATATATACACACATCCCTCTGGGTTTTCTTCTATTTTCTTACTAGTTCTTGTTCTTGTTTATTTCCGCTTATCTCCATGAGAAAGTGGAACAGAATTCTTCCTCCGTAAGGCATGCGTGACATAAGAGCAGGGGGCTAGTAACCCCTTCTCCTGTATACATTACTAAATTTAAATGGAGAAATTTTCGTTTTTCCTTTTGGGCCACCCTGCCTCGGTGGGATACAGCCGGTTTTTTGAAAGATGATATAATTTTAGCATGGTATGCCCTAGCATATTTGCTGACATAGAAGACTTACTGCTGTGAGTTTCATGAAGGTCAGTCCGTGAATAAATAGTTAATAAAACAGACACGTTGATAAATGAGACACTTGTGCAATATTTGGGTATCTGTATTCTGGAAACGTTTCGTCCCACAGTGGCTTCTTCAGTCCAGTGCAGAAAAAAGGTGGAATTAGAGGAGGAGTTTGAGGTAATCAGTCCCTCAGTGTTGAGTCGATGTGTTCAGTCTATCAGTCTTGACAAAAGTGCAGCATATTCGCGGTGGTAAGTGGCGTCACCAGCAAAAAAAGGCACTAGTGGAAGTAGGTCGTGTGTATAGATTCGACACGACCTATTTCCACTAGTGCCTTTGTTCACTAGTGACGCCACCTACCACTGCTCCACCTCACATCAGTATATAAACTCCATCACCGCGAATATGCTGCACTTTTGTCAAGATTGATAGACTGAACACATCGACTCAACACTGAGGGACCGATTACCTCAAACTCCCCTTCTTATTCCACATTTTTTCTGCATTGGACTGAAGAAGCCAAATGTTTGAAAAGTGTCTCATTTATCAAGATCAGTCAGTTGGTTCTCATGTGGATTGACACTTATGTACAGTCCAGGATATAAGTGTAATTTTCCTTATTTTGTCTGTATCCCCATAACATTTTCCACCGGTTCTGGTGTTATATCAGAGAGATCAGACAGGTCCCTGCCACTGCCTCTCCCTGGTTCTTGTGTTATATCAGAGAGATCAGACAGGTCCCTGCCACTGCCTCTCCCTGGTTCTCGTGTTGTATCAGAGAGATCAGACAGGTCACTACCACTGCCTTTCCCTGGTTCTTGTGTTATATCAGAGAGATCAGACAGGTCCCTGCCACTGCCTTTCCCTGGTTCTGGTGATATAACAGAGAGATCAGACAGGTCACTGCCACTGCCTCTCCCTGGTTCTGGTGTTATATCAGAGAGATCAGACAGGTCCCTGCCACTGCCTTTCCCTGGTTCTGGTGTTATATCAGAGAGATCAGACAGGTCACTGCCACTGCCTTTCCCTGGTTCTGGTGATATAACAGAGAGATCAGACAGGTCACTGCCACTGCCTCTCCCTGGTTCTGGTGTTATATCAGAGAGATCAGACAGGTCCCTGCCACTGCCTTTCCCTGGTTCTGGTGTTATATCAGAGAGATCAGACAGGTCCCTGCCACTGCCTTTCCTGGTTCTGGTGATATAACAGAGAGATCAGACAGGTCACTGCCACTGCCTCTCCTGGTTCTGGTGTTATATCAGAGAGATCAGACAGGTCCCTGCCACTGCCTTTCCCTGGTTCTGGTGTTATATCAGAGAGATCAGACAGGTCCCTGCCACTGCCTCTCCCTGGTTCTTGGTGTTATATCAGAGAGATCAGACAGGTCACTGCCACTGCCTTTCCCTGGTTCTGGTGTTATATCAGAGAGATCAGACAGGTCCCTGCCACTGCCTCTCCCTGGTTCTTGGTGTTATATCAGAGAGATCAGACAGGTCACTGCCACTGCCTTTCCCTGGTTCTGGTGTTATATCAGAGAGATCAGACAGGTCCCTGCCACTGCCTCTCCCTGGTTCTTGGTGTTATATCAGAGAGATCAGACAGGTCACTGCCACTGCCTCTTTCTGGCTCTCAGGTAGATGATAGCTAAAGATAATTCTACGGCATCTCGCGCCAAGTTTCAGAGAATTTCTCCTTTACTATTTTTAGTCTTTAGTTGAGTTGACTTCTAGCTCCTGGGCCACTCGAGGGGTGTTGATATACAGCTCCTGTGTCACTTGAGAGTGTTGATCAACAGTTCCTGCGTCTCTTGAGAGTGTTGACCTACAGCTCCTGGGTCTCTTGAGTGTTAATCTACAGCTCCTTGATCTCTTGAGAGTGTTGATCTACAGTTCCTGGACCACTTGAGAGTGTTGATCTACAGCTCCTGGTTCTCTTGACAGTGTTGACTGTAGTATTTTTATCGTTTAAGAACTTTGAGGTGCCGATACTAAGCCTGTTATCTGGGCTGAGGTTCATGGGACTGGGATTATGTGATATAAGGAATAACTTTCGGATCATAAAGGTTCAGGGATACCTCTCTAGGATTATTGAAGTTGACGGATACCAGGGATACCTTTCTAGGATTATTGAGATTCAAGGATACCTCTCTCTCTCTCTCGGATTATTGAGGTTCAGGGACACATAATATGATATATAAAAAAAGTATTTTTCCAATATTTATAGAATTAAAATAACAACACTGCTGCATTCATGGGATTGAATACACACACACACACACACACACACACACACACACACACACACACACACACACACACACACACACACACACACACATATATATATATATATATATATATATATATATATATATATATATATTTATATTCATATATATATATATATATATATATATATATATATATATATATATATATATATATATATATATATATATATATATATATATATATATATTTGTTTGTGGATCGAGCACTCTGTCATTGAGCTACAGGTTACGTATTGATTACCGTATTATTGATGCTCGAGGACAGGTAATGTGCCGTTTTAATGATTTATGTATTGTTAGGCAGTAAGCCAAACTGGCTAACTTGCTACAGAAGCATGAACAAGGACGGGCAAGAGGGAAGGAATATGGCCTTATGTACATTATTGCATCAACTTTCATTCATAAACATACCTTGCGTATGTGACAGTCACTGCTGGCGGAGGAGATGTTCACTGTATTGCTGTTACGCATGTGACAACACAGACAAGCAAAGGCAGAAGGTGGCATCGGCGAACTGCGATAAGGGAACTATTAAGCAAGAGAAGTCTTCGGCGTCGGCGAAGCAGAAGCAGAAGACGCCAGCAGTGACTATTTGCAGGTGATGACACCGCCAAGCAGGAGACGCTGTGCCGGTGACACTCTCACTCATCTTCCACTATGACGCCAGTAATCCTGGTAACTGAGTCTCATCTCCGAGGTTCTAGTAGCACGTAGTCTTTCATCTCTCATAGCCACCACTGGCACTCTCAACACTCTTCTGTCCCCCGCCTCTTCCATGTAAGAGGCGCTGTAGGTGCAGTAATGCCTCCTCAGTAGCGAGACACGACTGGCACTACGGATTGTGACTGGCTGGGTGGGACGTAATCAGTGACCACAACACAGACTACCACGCGCGTCAACAGTATCTCTCACAGTGGCTTCTACATTTACCATATCCGTCCCCTGCTATCATGTTTACTAAGCCCTCCTGCCAGAGACTTTAACACTCCTGCTTTTTCAGTCGCACAAGAGTCGCTTGTATGGCGCTTGTCGGCAGTTGGCACTATGAAAAAAAACATATTTAATATGACAGTTGTTTTAAGGAGAGGAAATTCGTCACGAGAGGTACTTACCATTGTGACACTGCAATACCTTCGTGCGGATATTATTTTTTGTGGGAAAATGTTTTATTCATAAGTTACAACACTTTGCTCAGCGCCTCCAGCTGTATCCTTTACAAACAGCTGCCCCTCTAGACGATTACAGTGGAGACATACTCATACATCGGAAATAACTGAACAATCTAATCGATAAAGATAAATCGGTTAGTAATAAATAGTGGCTGTATGATCATAGAAAATGGTTTGATTTAGTCATGAGTTACCAACTCGCTTATTATTGACGCTGCTATGATCAAGACCTCTGTCCACCTGAGCACCCACGAACTACCTCGCAAAACACTTGGTGTTAGTGAACCCGGTAAGTGGCGGACCAGGTGCTCAGTCAAGACTCTCGCAATAACATGGAGGCGACTACACACGAGACTCCAGTGAAAAGTTTCCGGTTTCAGGAGGATTTTTGACACATGCTGGTAGTGAATGGTTGAGATACGAGTGCATGGGAGTAAGGACAGTGGCGGGTTATGGGACGGGGGATTTTGTTATACTAAGTGGTGTGGGTGTGTGTACTCACCTAGTTGTAGTTGCAGGGGTCGATTCATAGCTCCTGGCCCCGCCTCTTCACTGGTCGCTACTGGGTCACTCTCCCTGCGTCATGAGCCTTATCATACCTCTTCTTAAAGCTATGTATGGATCCTGCCTCCACTACATTACTTCCCAAACTATTCCACTTCCCGACAACTCTGTGACTGAGGAAATACTTCCTAACATCCCTGTGGTTCATCTGAGTCTTCAACTTCCAACTGTGTCCAACTTTGCGGAAGTAAACACTGAGAGGAGAAGAGCAGACGTGGAACGAGAGAAATCAGATTTCAGAAAAGGTAACTTAAAAGGATGAGAGAATTCCTGAATGCAGAGCAGTGGGACCGGGAACTGGAAACAAAGTCAACGAATGACATGATAGAGTACCTAGCATGATAGAGTACCTAGCACGATAGAGTACCTAGCAGGGAAGTGGCAGGAGGTTGAGAACTTCATTTCCAGAAGAGGAAATGGTAAAAACAAAGATAGTCTTTAGTTCAATTAAACATACAGAGAGGAAGAAATAAAAATACAAGAGCATGGCAAAACTACAACAATCAAAGGAAAGAAATAAGCAGAAAAGTGAGGAGAAGAACCAGAAGCAAATGTGTTTGAGTGAGAAGAGAAACTGAGTGACAGCGTGCACACACACACACACACACACACCGTCATTAAATAATTTCTTGAACTTCCTCACACAATTCCACTTCTTCAGACTTATAACCAGGTGTTTCTTGTCTGTCGTTCATCTTCGGATGTGACTTTGAAAGTTTCGAGTCGGATTTGGATTTTGCCACTGAGATTCTCAACTTGTGACTCAGTTTCTCTTCTCACTCAAACACATTTGCTTCTGGTTCTTCTCCTCACCTTTCTGCTTATTTCTTTCCTTTGATTGTTGTAGTTTTGCCATGCTCTTGTATTTTTATTTCTTCCTCTCTGTATGTTTAATTGAACTAAAGACTATCTTTGTTTTTACCATTTCCTCTTCTGGGAATGAAGTTCTCAACCTCCATACATGGAAAGTACTCGAGGGCCTGGTCCCAAATCTGCACACTGCCATAACAACATACTGGAGAGAGATATGGGAGAAAGTGTAAAATAAACCCAGTGAGGAGCAGGGGTGCGGTGGGGACAATACGGGAGCACTGTATTAACATCCGGGGTCCCAGACTATTCAACATCTTACCAGAAGATAT
>WNWK01002488.1:82500-107500 GCA_009830355.1 Cherax destructor | reverse complement strand
CCATCAAACAACACAGTACTTTTTCCACTCAGCCAGATTCCGGATGGGTGCCTACCCGAACCTAGGCGGTCACTTCCATACCCCGGAAGACCAGGCTGGTGATAAGTAACCTCGAAAGAGATTTTGGATTGTTTAACAAGTGGAATGATCAATGTATCACTGACGGGAACTGGAAAACGCTAATGATTTAACGAGGTGTCTATTCTGTCTCGTTAAATGAATGTGAGGTTAATGTCGACACGTCGAATTAGCCAGAATGTTAAAGAGACGATTTAGTGAGGTGTTAATGAGACAATTTAGTAAAATATTAACGAAGCAGTTTATAAAAAAAAGGTAACGAAACAATTTAGTCTTCACGATACGTTAATGTGGTGATTCATTCCCATACTTTTGCGCTGAACTTTGACCTCATTAGTTCAATAGTTACTGACCAGGTCGGTGCTCCGATGACCAGCCTTCTTTACTGGAATGTTAACACGGGGAACACTGTAATAACCTGGGTCACCTGGTACACTGCAATGACCTGGGTCACCTGGTACACTGCAATGGCCTGAGTCATCTGGTACACTGTAATAACCTGGGTCACCTGGTACACTGTAATAACCTGGGTCACCTGGTACACTGCAATAACTTGGGTCACCTGGTACACTGCAATAACCTGGGTCACCTGGTACACTGCAATAACCTGGGTCATCTGATACACTGTAATAACCTGGGTCACCTGGTACACTGTAATAACCTGGGTCACCTGGTACACTGCAATAACTTGGGTCACCTGGTACACTGTAATACCTTGGGTCACCTGGTACACTGTAATAACTTGGGTAACCTGGTACACTGCAATAACTTGGGTCACCTGGTACACTGCAATAACCTGGGTCACCTGGTACACTGTAATAACTTGGGTCACCTGTAAGTAACGTACCTGGGACACTAACTTGGTCACCTGGTACACTGCAATAACTGGGTCACCTGGTCCTGCAATAACTTGGGTCACCTGGTACACTGCAATAACTTGGGTCACCTGGTACACTGCAATAACTTGGGTCACCTGGTACACTGCAATAACTTGGGTCACCTGGTACACTGCAATAACCTGGGTCACCTGGTACACTGCAATGACTTGGGTCACCTGGTACACTGCAATAACTTGGGTCACCTGGTACACTGCAATAACCTGGGTCACCTGGTACACTGCTAATAACCTGGGTACACCTGGTACTACTGCAATAACTTGGGTCACCTGGTACACTGCAATAACCTGGGTCACCTGGTACACTGCAATAACTGGGTCACTGGTACTGCATAACCTGGGTCACCTGGTACACTGCAATAACCTGGGTCACCTGGTACACTGCAATACCTGGGTCACCTGGTACACTGCAATAACCTGGGTCACCTGTACACTGCAATAACCTGGGTCACCTGGTACACTGCAATGACCTGGGTCACCTGGTACACTGCAATAACCTGGGTCACCTGGTACACTGCAATAACCTGGGTCACCTGGTACACTGCAATAACCTGGGTCACCTGGTACACTGCAATAACCTGGGTCACCTGGTACACTGCAATAACCTGGGTCACCTGGTACACTGCAATAACCTGGGACACCTGGTACACTGCAATAACCTGGGTCACCTGGTACACTGCAATAACCTGGGTCACCTGGTACACTGCAAAACCTGGGTCACCTGGTACACTGCAATAACCTGGGTCACCTGGTACACTGCAATAACCTGGGTCACCTGGTACATGAATAACCTGGGTCACCTGGCACTGCAATAACCTGGGTCACCTGGTACACTGCAATAACCTGGGTCACCTGGTACACTGCAATAACCTGGGTCACCTGGTACACTGCAATAACCTGGGTCACCTGGTACACTGCAATAACCTGGGTCACCTGGCACACTGCAATAACCTGAGTCAACTGGTACACTGCAATAGCCTGGGTCACCTGGTATAATGCAATAACTTAGGTCACCTGGTACACTGCAATAACCTGGGTCAACTGGTACACTGCAATAACCTGGGTCACCTGGTTCACTGCAATAACCTGGGTCACCTGGTACACTGCAGTAACCTGGGTCAACTGGTACACTGCAATAACCTGGGTCACCTGGTAAACTGCATTAACTTAGGTCACCTGGTACACTGCAATAACCTGGGTCACCTGGTACACTGCAATAACCTGGGTCACCTGGTACACTGCAATAACCTGGGTCACCTGGTACACTGCAATAACCTGGGTCACCTGGTACATTGAAATAACTTGGGTCACCTGGTACACTGCAATAACTTAGGTCACCTGGTACATTGAAATAACCTGGGTCACCTGGTACACTGCAATAACCTGGGTTACCTGGTACACTGCAATAACTTGGGTCACCTGGTATACTGCAATAACCTTGGTCACCTGGTACACTGCAATAACCTGGGTCACCTGGTACACTGCAATAACTTGGGTCACCTGGTATACTGCAATAACCTGGGTCACCTGGTACACTGCAATAACTGGGGTCATTTGGTACACTGCAATAACCAGGTCAATATTCACTCTTGGATTTAGTTATATTTATTTGATAACGGAAACATAAATCGTTAACGTTTTTAATTAAAAAAAAAGAGATGTTGAGTAAAATATGAATACTTATTTAGTATGATGAACTTGAACCAGACGCATCAATGCAGTGCATTGACCTCTACTGAGAACGTTTCGCCCACACAGTGGGCGCGGAGGCGAATCGTTGTCAGTCAAGAATTTCATTATATTGTATTAGTATCTGTGTTTCCACAGTGTCAGTATTTTCTAGCATGTCTCTCCAGGTCGTCCCTGAGAGACCTTCAATACAAGAGATTTTTGTGTGGCATTCATCGTGTACTGGGAGAGAACTTGATGGTCTGTTGGTTTTCATCACGAGTTGAACAATTATACATTTAAATAATAATAAAAAAAGGCACAATACCGTGACTGGTACAATACATAAATAACCCGCACATAGGACACTGAAACTTAGGACGACGTTTCGATCCGATTTGGACCATTAACTATTGTGACTACTTAATGTTCCGAAACGTCGTCTTAATTTCAGTGTCATATGTGCAGGTTATCTGTGAACTATACACTTTACAGGTGCCCCCCCCCCCCCTGTAAGCCTAGTATACCATGCAATATTTTCCCCTGAGGCACACATCAAATTCCCCAGCGGGAAACCCAACACTTCTGGGGTCATCAAGCATCTCTTAACACCAAAAAAAAAAGAAAACTAATTTATATTTCATCTCTTTTTTTTTTTTTAATATAAATCCATTATTTGTTGGTCGTTGCTTTTTTCATTTGATGACCTTCAGAGGCTTTTTTTTTTCTTCCTCTCAGGGATTCACATAGATTGCAAAACACTCCTGGTCTAAATAATTTCACTGATACATTTACACATACACTTATAAGATATTTTGCCTTTTTGTTATTTACGAGAGTTTGTTTTGACATTGGAACATTAATTTTGATGACTTTCTTTTTGTACAAAGGAATTGTCTAATTAAGCGAAAAGGTACGATACAGTAAAAGTCTATTATAAAGCTATTTTTACACAGTGCGATATTTTTGCCAGTGCAATATGAAAAAAAAGTGCATTCTAAAATTGAAACTCACCGAACGCCCGACAGAACGAGTCGATGCTGAAGACAAATTTAATTACAGTACTCTGTTACATTTTATGTCCATATCGATTCACTGAGGCTCATTAACAAGTCTCAATTAGGCTGTTGAAATATAATTATGTTTTAATTGGGACTCAGTAAATTTTAAATATCACTTTTCGGTCGGACAGCAGCATATGTCCACCGAGATTAGCACATCTCTCAGTGTAGATACTATGAGAGTATATTTCAATCCTTATTTTAGGGATTAAAGTATTTATGAATTATTATGTGGGAAATTAGCTGCATAAGGTATACTGGGTATTATCTGAATTATTACCTGCAAATAATTTGGACGAGGTAAGTGGGACTTAGTCACAGCAGGTCCCAGAACTGTCACTCCCTCGATGCCCACTCCATCACTACACTCACAAAAAGCTAGACCTGACATTAAATTAATAATAAATTAAAACCAGCTACTCTGGTAAATTAAAATTGTGTGAACTGTTTACTTGCTGGGTACGCCAAATATAACTATTAGTACAATACATATAATACAATGGCGTTATTAGAAAAGAAATTCGTATTACCACTTACCATTTAATTACTGGGTCACAATTTTTATATGTAACACGCCCTAACGCTACCCTAATTGCTAGAGTTTACGATGGCCAACACAAAAACTACTATACATTATGAGTATGCATCACTTAGCTAAGGTGTGCTGCTGGGAAGAATAGGAGCCCCCTAGTTTTCCGTCCTTGTAGGCAAATTGTAAGGGTTTTCCACACTATTTATCCCAATTCTTCAGCAAGAATGTGTCAGCAATTTCTAAATTACGGATTGAGGCCGATTTACACCAACTGAACCTCGATGACGCCTGATTACATGACTATTGTAACAACTAGTGCACACACATTAAATTCACTATGGTGTCCTCCCTGTCCCCTTCGCGGCTGTTCCACATTTTACCCCCCTCACTCGAAATTTCTCGAAGCGTCGAATAAGCATCACTTATAAATAAATAGCATAACTTTTTAATATACAATTATTATATTATTAAAATTTACACATGCTGAATTTAGGAAAATTCAAAATTTTTCACAGTATCCATGACTAGTGGTGTACAGATGACACCCAGTGTTACATAATTCTAGTGTAGTCGATAGGTTTCAAAACCCAGTAAAACAATTAATAAATCGACTATAAAGTAATATGTAAAGGAAGAGAGGTAGTAGAGTGATATAAAAGCATTTGCTATCTTAAAATAAAGCAACCATTGTCCATTATTAATAGTCAAACGTAAGCAAATTATGGTATGACTTGATGTTTATTTGTAGTGAGAGTCTCACAAGAAAGAACAAATAGTCACCGAAAAAGCAATACAAAAAATTCTAGGAAAATGTCGTAGGAAATAAAGTCATATTTTTAAAGTAGGCTGAAGTTGTTTCTTTTTATTATTGTTGGTGTTCCAGCTGACATATGTAATATTGTTGAAAATTAGATCAAGAAATACTACTTATGCATTGTTAGGCTATACTAGGTTATGTTGTTTTAGGGTATTCTAGATTGCGATAAGGTATACTCAACTATATTTCATTAGATTAGGTTAGGTAAGACTGAGGAGTTAGGTGAAACCTCAAGAGTGAATGTGAGACTGGTCTATATATCGATTTTGTGTGACCCTTTCTATAGGTGTGATATTTAACTGTGACCACATTTCGTTGTTGTTTTGGTTTTTAATTAAAATGTGAACGTAGGCTTGCATCCTGGCCTCGCTGGAAGCCAAGATCAACACTGCCTACCCGGGGTTTCCACGGGAAGCTCTTACTTAATACTGAGGATGTGGAACAACAAAGTTTATCACATTAATTGTTTATGATGCAACTGAGATTAATTTTTTTTTCCAAACTAGAAACTCACACTTGGAAGAGAAATTTTATAATGATGTTTCAGTCCGACCTGTTAAGTGACTTGATAAGTGACTTGTCAAGTCACTTGACAAGTTGCTTGGCAAGTCAAGTGATTTGACGGTGGTTCAGGACTTCCGTTTCTAAATGTGGGTTTTTGGTGTATTGTTCCTGCCACCGTATTGTGACTTTTTACTTTTTAAGATTAATCCTTATTGATAAAAATAATATTAGTTTGGCAAATTTGAAGCCTGTCGATACTGCTTTAGGCCTACTGTCCATACTAGGCAGGTATTTATTCAAAATTTGCTACAAGTACAGGTACGACAGTATCAACAAACTGTGGAAAACAGGTCAACACCATGCCTAGCCCTTTTAGGGCAGGGTAGGTGCCAAGGCTGGAGCTTGCTGCCATCTGCAGCTCGTAAGCCTGTCCTTCCCGTTAGGGAAGGTGGCAGACCAGAGAGGCCTAGCGTCTATCTACCTCCATGCCTCGTGCTGGTGGGGAATGTGGCTAGGCCTGGGGCCAGTTGGTCCCGCCGATGAGGGGTATCCCCTCCCATGGGAGACATAGGTCTCTGACACTCCCACGCCAGGGAGCCGGAGCCGGGTCGCCATCTGGTAAAGACCCGGGCCGGGAGAATTCCCGGTGAATCAACACCTCCACCTGTGGAAAACAAAAAACAAATGCAACGTTACGATATTTACTTTGGGGACGTTTTACCCACTGTAGTCTTCAGCTGGCCTGAAAAAGGGCCTCAGTGGGCGAATTTTTTTTCTTAAATTAAATGCCCTAAGTGTTGCATATGAGTGTTGCACAACCTCCTGTATACATTACCATGAAATAACCAGAGGAAATGCCCCTCAGTTTCATCATAACCTCCATTAATTCTAAGTACGTTTGCACTATTGTACCATCTTCTTGGTCAGTATTACCCCTTGTAACATCGTCGAGACTCTGAAATATATTTCTGTTCTTCATCGTTTTTTTGGTAATATCCCAATATGCTTCGCTGTCATTATGTAATGATGCTACCGCTACATAGTTTGAAATATTCCGATACAGTTTGAAATACTCTGCTCTCAAAATGGCGTGTTTTTTTTCAATACTTCTGGTGCTGTTTTTGTGTTTTTCGCTCACTTCCTTGTTATTCTCATTGAATCTATTGTTATCTCTACGTTTTCTCTACTCAGTAGGCGTCTTCAGTCAAATGCAGAGAGAACAAAATGGAGGTAAAGATGATGTGACTAGCCCTTCAACCTTGGAGAAATAATTTTGAGGGGGTCAGTCCCTCAGCCTGGAGAAGAGTTCAACGCCAAAGTCTGTGATGAAATCTCTCAGTAACATATGGAAAAAAAATCATTGATTCATCAGCAAATTCCCAGTATCGAAAAAGTTTATCGATTAATTTTTGTTGTTGCAGCGAAGAAACCACAGTAAGTTCTTTTATGAAGCTTCTCTGTGTTGAGCGACTTTTTTGTGTGTAAATGCAATTGAAAAATTATATCGAAAAGTAGAAAGTCCTTTATAATACGAGTAATTCAATTCTGGATGTACTTCCTCAATTGCATTTAAAAAAAAATAATACTTTATATAAAGGAGCTTTATGAGAGAGCTTACTTTATAAGTTTATATAATTAGAAGTGGGAAGCTTGTGCCACGAAAACCAAAAATATATTGGGAATTTTCTGATGGCAAGTCTTGGGCTTATCCATAATTCCTGGACTCTCCATTAGGAAACCTGACGTAATGCTAACAAACATGACCTAGACGGTCATTATAAAATCCCAGGGAAAGGTAGGGACCTCAGCATTCCCTTCACTGGGGTTACCAGCTTCCCTACAATACTGCAGTTGCTGACAGACCCTGAAGGTAGGATCGGGAAGTGACCCCAAGTATACAGAACCCACAAACACTTGACGAACCATCAAAGTGACTATAGTGGACACTTGTTGATTAACCGAGGAAACCCACATGGAGATGGAAACAGTGTAAAAATAGACTGTTTATTTTGGTCTCCGTCTGAATTTTTCAGGATATAAAATTATAGTCTTTACACTGTGGGTTTCTTCAATTCCACAAACACATGGTAAACCAGATCTTAATATATGTCAGTCTAGTCCTAAAATTCGCAAAAAAATGCCTTAATGTAGATACAGAGATCTAACAAGGTATTACTAGAGGAGGCCCAATTTTTTTTAAACTGAGTCTTACGCTAGTGGTCCGTGGTGGCTGTCTGCTTTACTGGGTTTAAAGGCTGTCGACTATACGAGGGTCATTAAAGCTGCCAGTAACCTCTTCACCACCACGTCAGGAAAGCATTAAACCCTAAAATCGAGTTTGAGGTAAACTCTCGGTATATTTACACTGAGAGATACTCACCCCTCGGTGTATGTACACTGAAGGCTACAAAACTCTTGGAGTATATAATCTGAGACATACTTCTCGGTGTATATACACAGATATGGACACCTCATTTTTTTTGAACACTGAGGGGGTATCAGAATGACAGGGAAATGTAACTATCATATATAAAAGCAGCAGCACACTACTGATGCACCCAATTTTGCAAGATTAAAAAAACAGAAGCCTCTTTGTGTACATTCACAGACATTCACACATCTCAGAGTGTTTACAAGGATATGTACATTTCTCCGTGTATATATCCTTGAAACGAGTTCTGATTTTAATAAAAAGGAAATCCAAATCTTTCAGTATAAAATCCTGATTGAAAATGCTCGTGTTTATTATATCTTTTGTTATATTGACATTACATTGTTATATATACTCTCATTGTTACATTTTCAATAATTATTATACTTATTGGTGTTGTCGCAGCATGAAAAATAATAAAAATGAGGCCTTTCATTGCTTTTAGCAATGCTTTTGTTTAGTTAAGTAAAGCAACAAATGTTTTGAACAATATTATTAATGACATGAAGGCAATTAATAATTTAAACACGGTACTTATTTCTTCTATGTTCATTTTACGGTTGTAAGAATGAATTTAGGGCTTGTCATGACTGAGGATATAAGTTGTGTTTATCATGACTGAGGATATACGTTGTGTT
Organism: Cherax destructor; assembly: GCA_009830355.1. Lineage (NCBI taxonomy): Eukaryota > Metazoa > Arthropoda > Malacostraca > Decapoda > Parastacidae > Cherax > Cherax destructor. Next base: position 98,876 of record WNWK01002488.1, on the reverse strand, counting down.
TATCATGACTGAGGGTATAAGTTGTGTTTATCATGACTGAGGGTATAAGTTGTGTTTATCATGACTGAGGGTATAAGTTGTGTTTATCATGACTGAGGATATACGTTGTGTTTATCATGACTGAGGATATACGTTGTGTTTATCATGACTGAAGATACACGTAGTGTTTATTATGACCTGGAGAGAGACACTTTGTTTACCATGAACATACTCGTAGTACGAGTGGAGAACATGCACGTAGTATGACTGGAGAACATGCACGTAGTATGACTGGAGAACATGCACGTAGTATGACTGGAGAACATGCACGTAGTATGACTGGAGAACATGCACGATGTATGACTGGAGAACATGCACGTAGTATGACTGGAGAACATGCACGTAGTATGACTGGAGAACATGCATGTAGTATGACTGGAGAACATGCACGTAGTATGAGATCTGAGAGATCTGAGACGCGCTCAGATCATCTTCACTTTCAGAGTGTCATGGGTGGAGAGCAACCATGTCCGGAGAGATGGGGCGGACGATTGACCTGACCAAGCTTCTGCTAACACTGAGTCTAATCGTGCCTTCTACACTGCAGCACAAGTTCAGGTGAGGATTCTACCTACACTGCAAGTAAATTTATCTATTTGCATTGTAATCTGACTCATAATGTGCTGAAACCTTGTGGATTATTCAGCCCAAATAGCGATAAATGAGAGGTATATAACCGGCAATCAGTTTGGGTAGAACATATATACAATTTTCTGAATGTTTTACCTATACTACAATTCACTCGCTTAAGCTCCGGGCGAGCGAAACGTAGCCTAAATAAAATACTCCGCTCGTTGCATGTGTGTGCCCCTTTATAGCGTAGACTTGATCCCCAGGATTAGTTTAGCTGTGTTGTGTGATGTTACATCCACACACTCGCATCCATACATTCACACCCACACACTAACACCCTCACAACAACACACGCACGTCCATACATTCACACCCATACACTCACACCCCTCAAAACAACATACTCCCAAACCCCTCACACCCAAACACTCACGACCTTACGACACAATTAATTCAATTTCTCAACTTCTTCCCTCTATCCCTCAAGTAATATGAACAAAAAAAATAGCCGAACTTTTTCAACTACACAAATTATGTCTGCCATTTATGTTGATTGATTATACTAAACTCACTATTAACGATAGTCTTACCAAGAAGGTAGAGAAATATCCAAGAAAATATCTGTATAAGAGAATATTCAATATATATATATATATATATATATATATATATATATATATATATATATATATATATATATACATATATACACAGTCAGGCATATACACTGAGAATTTATTTTTAAACCTTTCTATGGGAATAGTGTCCTTAGTTTGCGTATATGAGTTGCGTCGCAAGTCACCTTACTGGAGTCCTTAGTCACCCTCGTGGAGTCCTTACTCACCCTCGTGCAGTGCTTGGTTAACCTCGTGGAGTCCTTGGTCACCTTGCCACTCCTCTCCCGCAAGTTGATGATCTTTAGGGGTCAAAACTGACGGTATAGCAATGATTTCCCAAACGAAGAATCTACCTCTGCATCTAGCAAACGAAGAATCTACCTCTGCATCTAGCAAACGAAGAATCTACCTCTGCATCTAGCAAACGAAGAATCTACCTCTGTATTCACCAAGATATTTTCATCTTTCAGTATACACTGATGGTGTATAATTATCTCAAGTATTTTGGGGGATGAAAGTATTTTTGACATCTCTATTACGACGAATTGCAGGCAATAGGCTTTAGATTATTGTGTTTAAATGATAGGCTTTAGGCGATAAGCTATAATGATATGTACTAAATGATAGGCTTTCAATGATACGTTTTGAATGGTAGGCTTTAATTAAATGGATATTCTCTGAATTGGACAACAAGCCTTGAATGATAGGCTTTGAGTGACAGGCTTTTAATGATAGGTTTTGAATTATAGTCGTTGAATGATAGGCTTTGAATGATAGACTTTAAATAATAGACTTTATATGAGACTTTAAATTATAGGCTTTTAATGATAGGCTTCGAATAATCTTTGAATGAAAGACTTTAAATGACAGACTTTTATAATTCTTTACACGATTTATCATTCTGGTTCTGCTAGGGAAGAGTGTCCCTGTGCCACACTGCCACAGCAGGAGGAGCTCTCCCTTCGTCAGGTGTACGAGAACGTCACCACCACCAGGAGACATACTCTCCACTGCTGTCCTCACATCCTCCTGGGCTTTCCCCTCCACCACTACGGCAACAGCACCTTCAATATTACCTGGTGAGAGAGCGTTTTCTGCGACTGGTAGTGTTTGTGTTGGGACGAATGACAGTGAACTCTGGTGGTGTGCTACGAGTCTGGACAGTCTGAACTTGTTTATGTTAGTTTCAAGGGCAATAGACGGTAGATTTTAGTATTATCAGATAGTTTATTGTTTGCTTGTATTGATAATACCAGTAACAAGACTTATAACCAGACTTGTAAAGTCTGGTTATAAGTCTGGTACACATCATTCGCTCTGTATAGAGCCACGTCAGCTTACACAGAGCGAAACGTTGTCCCAATAGAGGCTTCTTCTATAAAGTGAGTCTACTTACTGGTGGAGAAAGTGCAGTCAGTGAGGCTAAACAACTCTACAAAATATTTATAAATCAGGGTAATTCTAGCAAGTGAGCCACATGATTCGAACTTATTACCAGCTTGTTTAATAAGTAGATACTATAATTCATCATTTTAATATGTAAATGAGTAGCGAATCATTTGATAGGTAATTATTGGCTCGACTGATCAAAGCTGCTTAACAATTGTAATCAAACAGAAGACAAAAGATTTTTTTTTTAATTACAAAAATTAAAAGTATTTTTTTTTTAATTTCGATCATTTTTACAAATAATATGAGTTATCTCCCTGACTGAAACATAAACTATTCTCCCTCACTGGAATACAAACTATTCTCCCTGAACGAAACACAAATAATTCTCCCTGACTGGAACACAACTTATTCTCCCTGAATGGAACACAAACTACTCTCCCTGACAGAAACAAACTATTCCCTTTCACTGAAACACAAAAACTATTCTCCCTGAGTGAAACATAAACTATTCTCCCTGACGGAAACATAATATATTCTCCCTAAGTGAAACACAACTATTCTCCCTGACTGGAACACAAACTATTCTCTTCGACTGGAACACAAATTAGTCTCCCTCACTGTAACACAAACTGTTCTCATTCACTGCAACACAAACCTCTCCCTCACTGCAACACAAACTGTTCTCCCTCACTGCAACACAAACTGTTCTCTCCGTGCTGTAGGTCTTTTAAGGGCAAGACGTACCCGTGGGGACGAGAGACGAGCACCTTCAAGGAAACCTACTGTCAACTGGAGACCCTGGAGACCGATGAGGCCCTGCCAACGGATGAAGGTCACTACACCTGCACCGTCACCGCCTCCAACCGCACCTCCGTCACCAGACACATCAGTCTCTGTGTTAACAGTAAGCATCTTTGACGACGTGTGGAGGCGAGCCAGCACCCAGGTTGACGTACACACGCTAACTCGCCCACACCTTAGTACTATTGTATACACAAACAATGGTGCCCTTACTGGTATTCAACATACAATTCACTATGCCAAACATCCACTGGGAAAAAATGGTGAAATTCCAAGCGATTTCGTGATTTCTCTCATCACGAAAGCGCTTGGGATATTAATGTTTTTTCACAGTGGTTGTTTTGCATATTGTGATATCAGCTGTTTACTGTGATCTTAATGCGCATATATATATATATATATATATATATATATATATATATATATATATATATATATATATATATATATATATCACCGACGTCATCGCCGGGTTCAGGACCTATGTATTTAATATGCAACATGTAAATATACTATGCGTAACACAGAGCAACTGAACATTCCGCTGGTGATTCAAGCTACCAGTAATGTCTGCGCTGCGATGCACGTATTGGCCAATAAATTAATTAACTGTTTGTAGTGTTTTGTGACAACAGCGCCAGTCATCAATTTTGCTCCTGTCAATTGAGTGCCAATATTGTTCAGACCTGAGCATCATTTAATGAAAGCAAATTACAAAAAATAATAAGCGTTTGTGATTTTCGCCTGCATAAGTGTATTGATTATAGAGAAGTGCTCTGATTGTTGAGAAGTGCTCTGATTGTAGTAAGTGCTCTGATAGAAGAGAAGTGCTCTGATTGTTGAGAAGTCCTCTGATTGTAGAGAAGTGCTCTGATTGTAGAGAAGTGCTCTGATTGTAGAGAAGTGCTCTGATTGTAGAGAAGTGCTCTGACTGTTGAGAAGTGCTCTGATTGAAGTGAAGTGCTCTGATTGTTGAGAAGTGCTCTGATTGTAGTGAAGTGCTCTGATTGTTGAGAAGTGCTCTGATTGTAGTGAAGTGCTCTGATTGTTGAGAAGTGCTCTGGTTGTAGAGAAGTGCACTGATTGTAGAGAAGTGCTCTGATTGTAGAGACGTGCTCTGGCTGTAGTGAAGTGCTCTGATTGTAGAGAAGTGCTCTGATTGTTGAGAAGTGCACTGATTGTAGAGAAGTGCACTGATTGTAGAGAAGTGCTCTGATTGTAGAGAAGTGCTCTGATTGTTGAGAAGTGCTCTGATTGTAGAAAAGTGCTCTGATTGTAGAGAAGTGCTCTGATTGTTGAGAAGTGCTCTGATTGTAGAGAAGTGCTCTGGTTGTAGTGAAGTGCTCTGATTGTAGAGAAGTGCTCTGATTGTTGAGATGTGCTCTGACTGTAGAGAAGTGCACTGATTGTAGATAAGTGCACTGATTGTAGAGAAGTGCTCTGATTGTAGTGAAGTGCTCTGATTGTAGAGAAGTGCTCTGATTGTTGAGAAGTGCTCTGATTGTAGAGAAGTGCTCTGGTTGTAGAGAAGTGCTCTGATTGTTGAGAAGTGCTCTGATTGTAGTGAAGTGCTCTGATTGTAGAGAAGTGCTCTGATTGTAGAGAAGTGCTCTAGTTGTAGAGAAGTGCACTGATTGTAGGAAAGCGCTTTGATTATAGAGAAGTTTTGATAATAGTGAAGTGTTGGTGAGTCATAACAGTTCTGTCAGCATTTAGCGTCAGTATTTTTTTATTAATTCTGTTATAACATTTTATTACTCATTACTTTGTCTATTAACCTTATTAACATTTAAGCAAAAATACTATTGCTGTTTTTACTACAGATTGCTTTGATCGGTTCAGAGACGACGGTGTATAAATATGTAATAAAAAATAAACAGTGTTTTATGGCAGTGGTTTTGCTGTTTGGAATTTGATTTAATTACGTCTGTATTATTGTTATTATCTTTATATGTAGTGTTAGACCCGTGTTGAGTTATTTATCGTCATGAGTGATGGAGGCTCGATCCTCCGTTTCTTTGTCGCTAGAGAGAAGAGCTTTATAGTAGTGCATTGTCTTATGCATTAAGAAATGCACTCCCGACCCATCTCTCCTTCCGTACACACAGCAACGTAATATCCATTTGCTGGGACCTATTCATTTACCTATTTGTTATAAACCTATTCAATTATGTGTGTCTCACATCTTCATTCATAAGTTGTAATTCTTCGCCTCTCTCTCTCTCTCTCTCTCTCTCTCTCCTCTCTCACTCTCTCTCTCTCAATCGTCTCAGTGAACGAGGACAGCTTTGGTGCTCCCGTCAAGTCGAACATCACAGGGGACGCCATCGTGCTGCCCGGAGAGGAGATCATCTTCACTTGCTCAGCCTACGTGGGTCGTCCCATCTGTCTGAGCCAGGACAAGCACAGCATCACCTGGGAGAAGCTGCTCCACAATGGGTCGTGGGTCTCAGCCCACCTCCTGCATCACGTTCATACCTTCTACTCTGAGAATGAGTAAGTAACGACCTCTTCATGTATACACTGAGTGCATATATATATATATATATATATATATATATATATATATATATATATATATATATATATATATATATATATATATATCAACTCGTAGCGCACAGTCTCCGCTGCGTCCTTCACGTTCCCGACATGAGTTCAGAGCTGTGCATAGCAAGAACCGTAAGTCCTCATTGTGCTGGTGTTGTTGCAGGTCGGGCAAGATGTGGAGCAACTTGGAGATCAGCAGGGTACAGGCTGCACACTACGGCCTGTACCGCTGCACCATCGTCAACCATCATGGTCACCTCAGCCTCAACGTTACACTTTACCGCGGCGGTGAGTAACTACCTACCTGTAACTACCTACCTGTAACTACCTTCCTGTAACTACCTTCCTGTAACTACCTACCTGTAACTACCTACCTGTAACTACCTTCCTGTAACTACCTACCTGTAACTACCTACCTGTAACTATCTACCTGTAACTACCTACCTGTAACTACCTACCTGTAACTACCTACCTGTAACTACCTTCCTGTAACTACCTACCTGTAACTACCTACCTGTAACTATCTACCTGTAACTACCTACCTGTAACTACCTACCTGTAACTACCTACCTGTAACTACCTTACCTGTAACTACCACCTGTAACTACCTACCTGTAACTACCTACCTGTAACTACCTACCTGTAACTACCTACCTGTAACTACCTTCCTGTAACTACTCCTGTAACTACTACCTGTAACTACCTACCTGTAACTCACCTGTAACCTACCTGTAACTACCTACCTGTAACTACCTACCTGTAACTACCTACCTGTAACTACCTACCTGTAACTACCTACCTGTAACTACCTACCTGTAACTACCTACCTGTAACTACCTACCTGTAACTACCTACCTGTAACTATCTACCTGTAACTACCTACCTGTAACTACTACCTGTAACTATCTACATGTAACTACCTACCTGTAACTACCTACCTGTAACTACCTACATGTAACTACCTACCTTAACTACCTACCTGTAACTACCTACATGTAACTACCTACCTGTAACTACCTACCTGTAACTACTACCTGTAACTACCCTGTAACTCCATGTAACTACTACATGTAACTACCTCCATACCTGTAACTACCTACCTGTAACTACCTACTGTAACTACCTCCTGTAACTACCTACCTGTAACTACCTACCTGTAACTCCTACTGTAACTGCCTACCTGTAACTCCTCCTGTAACTACCTACCTGTGAACTACCTACCTGTAACTCCTCACTGTAACTACCTACCTGTAACTATCTACCTGTAACTACCTACCTGTAACTACCTACCTACCTGTAACTATCTACCTGTAACTACCTACCTGTAACTACCTACCTGTAACTATCTACCTGTAACTACCTACCTGTAACTATCTACCTGTAACTACCTACCTGTAACTACCTACCTGTAACTACCTACCTGTAACTACCTACCTGTAACTATCTACCTGTAACTACCTACCTGTAACTACCTACCTGTAACTACCTACCTGTAACTACCTACATGTAACTACCTACCTGTAACTACCTACCTGTAACTACCTACCTGTAACTACCTACATGTAACTACCTACATGTAACTATCTACCTGTAACTACCTACCTGTAACTACCTACCTGTAACTACCTACCTGTAACTACCTATACGTCATTACTGATAGCTGCTGGAGCAGAGCTATGTTCCAGTGGTGCCACGTCTTTAAAAATAATTTTTTGAACGTTCATTTAATAAAAAAAAATAAGGTTTTCATTGGTCATCCACTTTGCGAAGAAAACTTTTCGATTATCCCTTAGGCTTCACTTTTTCCCCTTGACTTACAACTGTGGCTGTGTTGTAATCGCTGAAAGGCTCTCTTTAATCCCTTCTCACATCCTTTTGTGACCTTTTATGTGTCACAGTGGTGTATCACACGAGTTGTATAACACGAGTTGTATAACACGAGGTGTATAATTCCGACATATGTATACAACAGTCACATGTGCAATATTAGAAAACTTTTATTCTATGTTTCATTCACCAGGAGCGTTGCCAATCCTGTTTCGCTCATTAGGATCTTCGCCAATCAATATTTGAATCATCAGGAATTTTGACAATCCAGATACCTTTCTCTTTCACCTCCCCCCTCTCTCTCTCTTTTTACCCCTTTTCACGTTTTTTTCTATACCAAAAAGGTATAGGGTTATGGTGAAAGAAGACAGGGGCGAGATGTTGCCTCGTGCACTCGCTACCTCGCTCAGCCACTCACTAAGCCCACGTGAACCGTCGTATACAGTCAGTGTACTGGACAGTCTGAAGTCAACGAATCACCATGACTGCACCATGATGATAAGTTGACAATGAGGCAACCGAGTCAGTAATAGCAGTGGTGGTAGAAGTAGATAGTTGTGATAATCATAGCAAAACTGGAGGTGAGCAGAAATAGGACCTCTGGTGCACACAGATATGTGAGTGGTAGTAGAGTAGATGCGAGTAGATAAGATAGTAGCAGCAGTACTAATTGGGTAGTGGTAGTTGTTGTCTACGTCTTCCATCCAGTTCAATCTCTCCTCTAAATTTCCACGAATTTTTTCCAGTGTGGAATGGTATATTTTTATTCCTCCCATCCCGCTGTTTTCGTGCCGGTAGTGACCGGAAGGAGTGATAGGTGGGGAGAGAGCCTTTCTATCCTTCACTTATGCACCTAGATAACACACGATAGTCCTTAATCTAGATGGAAGTAGATAGTTCTTTTCAGCAGTCAATCTTGGTGTGAACCTGTCTTTTTTTGTGTACAGAAATGTATTTTTCTCTCTCTCTCTCTCTCTCTCTCTCTCTCTCTCTCTCTCTCTCTCTCTCTCTCTCTCTCTCTCTCTCTCTCACACACACACACACACTTCACAGTTAATGTAGAGGAAATGTCGAGTAGATTTAATATAAAAATTCTACGAATCGGGAAGGATACAATACCAAGAAAGATAAAACGTCAAAAAAAAAAGATGACAGGAAGCCAGGTTGGATGACGAAGGAGCTGGCTGACACCATAGGCAAAACAAAGTAATGTAAGCAATTTAAACTGACTAGTAACCTCAAAGATCACACCCACAACAGACAGTCACAGCCAGAAAGATCAGAAATGCTAGACAAGAATTTGAAGTATGAATTACAGAAAACATCACAGGTAATAGCAAAGAATTCTACAAATACGTAAGAGAAAAATTCAGTAAAAAAAAAAAAAAAAAAAGGATACAAGCAACGAAAGGATCTTTATTTGCCAGTAACGAAGGAATAACGAATGAGAGCAGGGATCTAGCGTTCACACACAACTCACTCTTCGGGTCAGTATTTACAAAGTGATCATGATACGCCACGAGGAAGCAGAATTTGTTGCCCAGAGATATAAGACTGTAGACACCAGATCATATGTCCAATAACGGTTATATTTATCAAATTAAAAGGCAAGGTGTCAATAGGCTGGGGACAAAATTTTATGTATATATATATATATATATATATATATATATATATATATATATATATATATATATATATATATTATATGGAATATAAAAACTAGTTACATTGTGTCCTAGTGGAAGTAGCTAGACGCTTCAGGATCTACGTGTTCAGGATTGCTAGGTCAGTCCAAAGTGTTTTATATGGCAGAAAACGCGATAATGAGTTACGTTAGGTAAAAGAACACAAGTGCATCTAATGTGACATTTTACTGTGACAACGTTTCGCTCTCCAGGAGCTTTATCAAGCCGTTACGTTGCCAAAATAAAATGTCACATTAGTTGCACTTGTGCCCTTTTACCTAACATATTGTCGGTAATTCTACCAACATTATTGCAATAATGAGTTACAGTGACCAACATGATATAGTGTATGGTAAGGGAGAACAGGAGCGAGATATTACCTAGTGTACTCACACTCTCTCACCAACCACTCACTAACTCGTGCGAAACTCATGAGGATCGTCATGTACATACAACAGATGGGGCAATCTCAAGTCAACAGATTCCTGGTGTTTGGTCGGTGACTTCGACGGGGACGGTCAGTTGACAGCGAGGCATCTGAGTTACTAGTAGTAGTAGTAATAGTAGTAGTAGTAGAAGCGGAGTTGTGATAGTCATGGTTGAACTAGTGGTAACCGGAAGTAGAAGCAACATGAGTAGTTATGATAGTACTACTACAGTAGGGATATATTAGTCCACGCCTTCTATCCAGTTCCATCTTACGTAAATTTCATGCCGTTTTTCCAACAGTGTATGGTATATTTTCCTCCGTTTTTTTCATGCCTGTCCCTGCCGGCATGAAAACATGCCCTTCATACACAGATACACCTAGATAATACACGATGATACTCACACATCTGGATAAGATATGATAATCTGGCTAAAAGCAGATAGTTTTTTCTCAGCAGGGAGCGTATTCTGTCTTTCATATGTACTCTGTCTCTCTCTGTTCATCCCTACCTCACCCACTACACATCTATCTAATGCACACCCACTATCACCACAACCATTACCATCACTACCACCATTGGCACTACTGGCACATCCACTACCACCACTACTTGCATGTAACGTAACGATGTACAACCACCATTTGCAGTGACGGGGATGATGCTGGAGGCTGGGCAGTATCGAGCCTCACTAGCGGTGTTGGCGGCGGTGGTAGTGTTCCTGGTGGTGTCCTCCTGCCTGTGGCGACGCACCAAGATAATCATGGCTCTCTACTGCCGCAGCAAGACCAATGCATCACCAGGTACTGTTACTGCTGCTAAATGGCTTCCTAATACTATTCCTCCTTCTCTTGCTACTACTACTGTTATTATTACTACTAGTACTACGTCTACTTTTACTGCTACTACTTTTATTATTACTACTTTACTATTACTACTTTTACTACTACTATTACTACTGTACTACTACTACTACTACTACTACTACTACTACTACTACTACTGCTGCTACTACCTCTACTACTGCAATTGCTGACGCAACGGCTACTTATAACAATCACTGCCACAGCTACGACTACTTACGTAGCTACTGCTTCAACCTCCGCAACTATTACTACTTTAAGAAGTGTAAACTATTGCTACCTCAGTAAACGACTATATTCTTCCAGCAGTGTAAACTATGAGTTAACTTTTCGACTCCATTAGGTTTTGGTCTCGAAGCTGCCAGTATGGATCTAGTTTAGGTCTGAAATGTTGTCAGGATAAATTTAGGTGAGGTGTTACGAGTGATAGGATCGTAAAAGATTGAAGCCGATCAAAATAGGCATTTCTTTTTGTTTTTGTCCAAATACTCTTGAAACCTATTGTATTTTAAAGGATAGACGAAGAGTTTGATAATATTCGGGAGATCTTCGTGAGATATTTGGGTCGGCTTCAGTTTGTGTGATGTTGTTGTAGTTCGCGTGAAGCAGTTTTGATTAATGTTACGCAGTTCTAGTTCGTTTGACGCAGTTCAGGTTCGTGTGACGTAGTTCTAGATCTCGTGACGCAGTTCTGTTTCGTGTGGCGCGGTTCTAGCTCGTGTGACACAGTTGAATGTGGTGAGACGCATTAGGCTTGTTGACGCTTCTCCTGTACGGATGTGAGAGGAAGATGACACTTTCTTGTGGTAAACAAACAGTGCTTTAACGAGACTAAACCGGTTTATTTTGTCTTCATGCTGAACTCTAGGCACCAGTACTCTAGACACCTGTACCCTATACCCCCATTACTCTAAACACAAGTATCCTAGGCACGAGGACTCTAAATCCTAGTACTCTATACCCCAGTACTCTAGATACCAGTAATCTAGTGACTGTAGTGACAGTCATGCATATTTTAAGCACATTCAGGCATATTCTAACCACATACAGGCATATTTTCAGGACATACATGTTTTAGGCATATACATACTGGCATATTTTAGGCACAAACTGACATATTTTAGGCAAAAGGACACAAATGCAACTAATGTGACATTTTATTGTAGCAACGTTTCGCTCTCCAGGAGCTTTGTCAAGCCGTTACAAACAATACATGGACACAGAGGGTATATATATGCTCAGAGTGAGGTGTAATACTAGTGGTGGTGGTAGTAGTAGAGACATAAGTTGTAGTAGTAGTAGTAATACAATAAGGTAGAATAATCAACTTGCACATGAGGAAAAGGTGAAAGCAATTACTTGGGTAGCACAAAAATACAGGTTAGACAAATATTTCAGTTGGAGGTTGGATTAGAGAAGACCGGTATCAGTGTTCCACCTCTGCGAAGTTCTTTGTGTGGTATTAGCAGGAGAGACTATGTGATGGCAGGGTTTACTGTTTTCAGGAGGATTCTTGCTAAGACTTCAGAGATGGTAAAGCTGCCTTTGTTTTGTTTAACTGTGTTAGAAATAGCGATAAGTGCTGATTCAAGGCACTTGCGTGTGCGGAAATTAGTTTCTTTGATTACTAATCGGGCGTCTCTGAATTTCATGAGATGTTTGGTGGAATTCCGGTGTTGTACGCAGGCGTTGTTCATCTCATGAAATTCAGAGACGCCCAATTAGTAATCAGTATCAGTATCTCCCTTTATAGATCTCCTTCTCCTGCTGCCACTTAGCGGAGGCCTACTCAATAGGCACTCGTAGGCACATGAAGTGCTTGCTCCTCTTATAGAGTGCCAGGATTCCGGCTCTTCGTTAGTGTTAACGCCTCGCTGACTCGAATAGAGACTAACGAGATATTGTTGGAAGTCGACTAGATTTGTGTGTGCTGCTGAGTTTAGTCTCATTAATATGGAAATGTCTTCTGTCTGAATCTCTCTCTCTCTCTCTCTCTCTCTCTCTCTCTCTCTCTCTCTCTCTCTCTCTCTCTCTCTCTCTCTCTCTCTCTCTCTCTCCCCCTCACACAAACTAACCGCTTCGTCTACAGTAATTTCACAGACGAATACAAAAGGTCTAGAAACCACTAGGTGAGACACAAATAACAAAGAAAGAAAGAGAGAGCCCTTGGAGTTGTCATTAGCAATGATTCTTAATTACATTCCAAAACAGTGTATCAGGCCGCGAGGTACACAGCTGACATAATTCGCAGAATCAGTGCTGGAAAATTTTCCTTGCAAAGCGTCAGAATCAATGCTGGCCAGAGTGTGCTTTGAGGTTTACTCGAATTTTGATCAATCTTGGCCAGGGTGTTTCCTGAATTCCGTAATGGCGGTGTTGCGTTGCACTATGGCAACGCAACACCAATAGAAAACACCATAGCAACCATTATGGCACCTTAGTAAGCTATTGTGACACCATAACCTGCCATTGCATTATCATAATCTTCTATTTGTCACTATAATCAGCCATTCTGACTGTAAACGGACATTTCAGCTTTGTAATTAGCCATTATGTCAGTATGATGAGCTGTTCCGGCACGAATCATTATGTATTGTAGCACCATAATCAGCCTTTTCTTTAAATAATCAACCATTAGGGCACCATTATGTATTCTTTTGCACCATAATATACAATTTTGGCACTATAGTCAAATATTCTGGCACCATTCTTCACTCATTATACAGTTGCACCATAATAAACCAATTTTTGACACCATATTATCCATTCCGTCACCATAATCAACCATTGTGGCAGCATCACGGACTAAGGTTGCACGTGTACACAGATGGTTGTCAGTACGACGTGTTTGTGGTGCACGGCGACTCAGCGTGTGGGTGGGTGTGGACCGTACTGTTGCCGACACTGGAAGACGTGTACGGCTACACTTGCTTCCTACCTCAGCGTGACTTGTGTGGTGGTGAACGTAAGTACGACCACCTTCACTGCATCTCTTTTTTACTACACCTCTTGTTCACTACCTGCATTGTTCACTACATTGTTCACTACAAATCTTTTCATCGTGCAGTTTATTTGTTCACTAGCCTTACTAAGAATGATTCTCCGTGTTCCTCTGTTTCATTTGAACTTCTGCTTTACATCAGTATGTCTCTGTGCTTGTCTGTCTGTGTACAGTACGTCTGTTTATGCTGCTATGTTTGTGTCTGTCTGTCTGCAGACACACTGAAACTTTCTTTGTAATACCTTACAAATTTCCTCTTCCTTATCAGTGATTTCTCCGACATCATTTATTGTTTACATTTTGTTTTGGTATTTGTCTGTGTAAGTCTCTTAATGTTTGTGCACCGAGAGGTGTATGCCAGTGTGTTTACACCAAGAAGTGTTTATCTTTCAGTGTGTGTGTATACAATGAGAGGTGTATATCTCTCAGTTTATGTACACCAAGAGATGCATTTCTCTCAGTGTGTGTACATACATTGAGGGTTTATATATCTCTGTATATACATCAAGGGTTCACTTTAACCCATATTTTAAAGATAACATTATTCTTGAATCAGGACATTGTTGACCTCAAGTGCAGTCAGCAGGTGACAACACTAAACACGCTAAGTCTTCCCACAGTGGTGATCGAGGTGATGGCAGCAGCGGTGGCACAGTGCAGACGTGTGGTGGTGGTGGTGACTCCATGCTTACTGGACAACCCATGGGCAGCATGGGCCATGTACCACGCCATGCAGGCCGCCCTTAATGCCCAGACTAGACTTCTGGCACTTGTACTTAAGGTAAAATCATTGCTAGTTAAATGTATTATATATATATATATATATATATATATATATATATATATATATATATATATATATATATATATATATATATATATATATATCTACCCTTTTGCGGTTTAGAGGTCGTGAATTTGCTCTCTTCCCAGAGGCGGAATAAAACTATATATATATATATATATATATATATATATATATATATATATATATATATATATATATATTATATATATATATGCAAAAGATAAGTAAACAGGTGATATCAAAATATGCAAGACAACCACTATGAAAAATAGAGGAATTCCAAGCGCTTTCGTGACTACTCACATTATAGTTCCTTGATAATGTGAGTAGTCACGAAACTAATTCTCTATTTTTCATAGTGGTTTCTTATATATATATATATATATAATATATATATATATATATATATATATATATATATATATATATATATATATATATTTCAACAAGTCGGCCGTCTCCCACCGAGGCAGGGTGACCCAAAAGAAAGAAAATCCCCAAAAGAAAATACTTTCATCATCATTCAACACTTTCACCACACTCATTCATAATCACTGTCTTTGCAGAGGAGCTCAGATACGACAGCTGAGAATAGTCCCTCCCAGCTGTCACTATCCCAGACCACTCCTTTAAAGTGCAGGCATTGTACTTCCCATTTCCAGGACTCAAGTCCAACTAAATCAATTAACTGGTTTCCCTGAATCCCTTCACAAAATGTTACCCTGCTCACACTCCAACATATATATACATATATATATACATATATATATATACATATATATATATATATATATATATATATATATATATATATATATACATATATATATATATATATATATATATATATATATATATATTTTTTTTTTTTTTTATATATATATATATATATATATATATATATATATATATATATATATATATATATATATATATATATATATATATATATATATATATATATATATATATATATATATATATATATATATATATATATATATATATATATATATATATATATATATATATATAGTGTGTGTGTGTGTGTGTGTGTGTCGTGCCGAATAGGTAAAACTTGCTATTTTGGCTTAAATAGCAACGCTCTTCTTGGCGAATAAGGAAGCCAAAATTTGTGTATGCAATAATTTCGCAAAAATCATTCTGAATCTAAGGAAAAATATATATTTCATTGCGTTTGTTTATTATTAAATTATTGAAAACTTATCTAAAATATATTTAGTTGGATTAGGCTAACTTAAATTGCGCTTGTTATAATAAGGTTAGGTAAGTTTTCTAAGGTTCTTTTGTTGCAAAATTATTAATTTTTACATTAACATAAATGAGTTCTTCCTAATTGACCAATTTTACCTATTCGGCACGACATATATATACATATATGAACAGGAGAGTTGACAGAGACTCGAACCTATTAGAATCCCTCACGAACTAAAAGCCATCAAGGTTTTTGCTCCCCAAGTTGTTAGCAGGAAATCCTTGCGTACTGAATTTAATAGAGTAGAGCGACCCATCAAGATTTTGCTCTCCTAATTGTAAACAACGCAATTATATACATTGTGTTTAATTTGATAATATATAAATGGATTTTTATACTGTCTTTATTAGGATCTGAAGACTGAGGACATACCTGACACCAGTGGTATCCTTGGCATCTTGAAGGTGGTGCGAAAGATCAATGTCCCTTACTGCTGTGACTGGCAGGAGGACGATCCCAGCGAGGATGCTGCCACTCACCACCCACTCCACACCACTCCGCAGATGACTAACA
>WNWK01002488.1:65000-77500 GCA_009830355.1 Cherax destructor | reverse complement strand
TCGCCAAC
This sequence comes from Cherax destructor, assembly GCA_009830355.1. Taxonomy (NCBI): domain Eukaryota; kingdom Metazoa; phylum Arthropoda; class Malacostraca; order Decapoda; family Parastacidae; genus Cherax; species Cherax destructor. The sequence continues at coordinate 77,492 of WNWK01002488.1, read as the reverse complement.
ACAATGCTTGTTATTGACAATCCTTCTCCAACACAATTGTCTTTGTTGACAAACTTTCGCCCACACACTGAACGCGAAATGTTCAGGACAGATATTAAGCCAATATTTTTTGTCCTTAAAAACTCAACACCTTATATTTACCTATGAATAGTTGGTTAATTGAGCTTTGCGCCTTCGATACGTGAGGGTCATTAAGACAACGTGTAACCTACTCAATCCCAGTCAAAGATTCTTCAACTTCTAACACAGACATTAATACACCTCTCAGTGTATGTAACGGGTATCACCTATAAAACAGAAAATAATTTAAGTTACGTTTTTTGGATATTCTGATTAAAAAAAAAACATAAGCGTTCATTTACTAGGGCAATTTACAGAAAGCCTAAAATTTTGGGGTAAATAACCAAATTCTTCTCATTTATACAAGTCTAATTAATAATTAATTTAATAACAGCTCTAGTAACTAGAACTTACTGGATATGTTCGAATAAAAACGTTCTTTTTATGAGATTCAATTTCACAGATCTGAATTAGAATAGTTTATCAGTTTATAGTTAAAACAATAAGCAAAGTTTTATCATTTTCTAAAAATGCAGCTGTGTGCAGAGGCTAAATCAGTGTGCACGTAGTCCTACCACATACTACTAGTGGCTAAATCAGTGTGCACGTAGTCCTACCACATACTACTACCAATACTTATGATATAAGTTAAGTTAAATGAGTTACCCTGAAAATTTTTGTCCTTTGTGTTTTCAATGAATTATATAAATAATCTTTACATTAGAAATGTTTCAGAACTCGAGGACTGGATCCACGAGTGTGCACAGTCGTCTGTAGTGTGTCAACATACTTGTATGAGAAATAAGTGTGAAAATATGGGCGAGGACTTCGAGGTAGTTGAGGGCTGGAGGTGCTGAGTACCTGGGTATATCATTCAGAAGAGAATATCTGCTGGGTAAACCAGCGAGAGACCACTCAGTGAGTGAAGCAGAGGCCAGTTGCCTGTCACACAAGGAGCTGAGACTGGTAGAAGCTCTGTTTACCTGTCATCTTGAAGTGAGCATCGACTGCACGAGACCAAGTTAATGCCAACTCTGGTGCTTGCAATAATGTGGCACTTTCCTGTTTCGTATATTCATATTTATTTCTTACTATTCAATTCCAAATGTTTCAGAATTTTGTTTATGCTTTTTACGCCTTGTAATTATAAACACACACACACACACACACAAACACAAACACACACACACACACACACACACCGCACTATCGATAAGTGCCTTTGACAACCAGTAACAACAACAAAGGTATGTCTATCTATTGATATTATGTATGATAATTTGACGTACTCACTAATTTGTAGTATGTATATATATATATATATATATATATATATATATATATATATATATATATATATATATATATATATATATATATAGTGTGTGTGTGTGTGTGTGTGTGTGTGCGTGTGTACTCACATAGTTGTACTCACCTAGTTGTGGTTGCAGGGTCGAGTCACAGCTCTTGGTCACGCGTCTTCACTGGCCGCTACTCGGTCACTCTACCCGCTCCATGAGCTTTATCATACCTCTCCTTAAAGCTATGTATGGATCCTGCCTCCACTACATCACTTCCCAGACTGTTCCACTTCCTGACAACTCTGTGACTGAAGAAATACTTCCTAACATCCCTATGGTTCATCTGAGTCTTCAACTTCCAACTGTGTCTCCTTGTTGCTGTGTCCCATCTCTGAAACATTCTGTCTCTCTCCACCTTCTCGATTCCTCTTATCATTTTATATGTCCTTATCATATCCCCTCTATCTCTCCTGTCTTCCAGTGTCGTCAGGTCGATTTCCCATAACCTCTTTTCGTAGGACATGACATACCCCTTAGCTCCGGGACTAGTCTTGTTGCAAACCTTTGCACTTTCTCTAGTTTCCTTACATGCTTGGCTAGGTGAGGGTTCCAAACTGGCGCTGCATACTCCAGTATGGGACTAATGTACAGTGTACAGGATCCTGAACGATTCCTTATTAAGATGTAGGAATGCTGTTCTGAGGTTTGCCAGGCGTCCGTATGCTGCAGCAGTTATTTGGTTGATGTGTACCTCAGGAGATGTGCCCGGTGTTATACTCACCCCAAGATCCTTTTCCTTGAGTGAGGTTTGTAGGCTCTGGCCCCCTAGACTGTACTCTGTCTGAGGTCTTCTTTTCCCTTCCCAAATCTTCATGACTTTGCTCTTGGTGGGGTTGAACTCTAGAAGCCAGTTGCTGGACCGGGCTTGCAGCCTGTCCAGATCCCTCTGTAGTTCTGCCTGGTCCTCGTCCGAATGAATTCTTCTCATCAACTTTATATCATCTGTGTGAGTGTGTGTGTGTGTGTGTGTGTGTGTGTGTGTGTGTGTGTGTGTGTGTGTGTGTGTGTGCTGTACTCACCTAGTTGTGGTTGCAGGGGTCGAAACATAGCTCCTGGCCCCGCCTCTTCACTGGCCGCTACTGGGTCACTCTCCCTGCGCCATGAGCTTTATCATACCTCTTCTTAAAGCTGTGTATGGAACCTGCCTCCACTACATCGCTTCCCAAACTATTCCACTTCCCGACCACTCTGTGACTGAAGAAATACTTCCTAACATCCCTGTGATTCATCTGAGTCTTCAACTTCCAACTGTGTCCCCTTGTTGCTGTGTCCCATCTTTGGAACATTCTGTCTCTGTCAACCTTGTCAATTCCTCTCAGTATCTTATATGTCGTTATCATGTCCCCCTATCTCTCCTGTCCTCCAGTGTCGTCAGGTCGATTTCCCTTAACCTCTCCTCGTAGGACATACCCCTTAGCTCCGGGACTAGTCTTGTTGCAAACCTTTGCACTTTCTCTAGTTTCTTTACGTGCTTGGCTAAATGTGGGTTCCAAACTGGTGCTGCATACTCCAGTATGGGCCTAACGTACACAGTGTACAGGGTCCTGAACGATTCTTTATTAAGATGTCGGAATGCTGTTCTTAGGTTTGCTAGGCGCCCGTATGCTGCAGCAGTTATTTGGTTGATGTGCGCCTCAGGAGATGTGTGTGTGTGTGTGTATGTGTGTGTGTGTGTGTGTGTGTGTGTGTGTGTGTGTGTGTGTGTGTAAGTGGGTTTGTAAAGAATCGCTGGTCAATTCATCTCGCCAGTTTTTTCAGTTGATATTTATAACATCCGAATTTAATAATTGGATTAGAGTACATTGTGTATGTAGATACAATAGCAATAGCAACAAAAAGGCAAACCATCAACAATAAAAGCAACAACAATATTACCGTCAACAAGAGAAGAGCAGCAGCAGCAGCAGCAGCAGCAGCAGCAGCAGCAGCAGCAGCAGCAGCAGCAGCAGCAGCAACAGCAGCAGCAGCAGCAGCAGCAGCAGCAACAGCAGCAGCAGCAGCAACAACGAAGAAGAGATAGTGAAATATTATGTGTGGTTTCCGTAGACTTTCTCGCCATTTGGTTCTCTTTATCGAGTAATCGCAACAGACACAGAAAGACAGGAGACAGACAGACAGCCTGCCTAGAAGCAAGGCAGCCAGATATCCAGTTAGAAATCCAGCCAGACAGGCAGATAGCCAGACAGACATACAGTCAGCCAGATAAATATCCAGACAGAAAGCAAGCCAGACAGACAGCCAGTCAAGGAGCCAGCCAGCCAGCCAGTCAAGAAGCCAGCCAGCCAACCAGCTTGTCAACCAGCCAATGCAACAGCCAGCCAGTTAAGCAGACAACCATGCGTCCCCTGCGGCTGTTACTCTTCCTCTAGCTATTCGTGTTGCCACTCCTGTTGCTCTCAGTGGTCTTCCTGTTAGCGATGGTGTTGTTATGGATCACTTTATACTGTTGCTGGTCCTGTCGCAACTGTTGCTGGTCCTGCCGCTACTGTTGCTGGTCCTGCTGCTACTGTTGCCGGTCCTGCCGCTACTGTTGCTGGTCCTTCCGCTACTGTGGCTGGTCCTGTGGCTATTGTTACTGGTCCTACTGCTACTGTTGCCGGTCCTGTCGCTACTGTTGCTGGTCCTTCCGCTACTGTGGCTGGTCCTGTGGCTATTGTTGCTGGTCCTGCTGCTACTGTTGCCGGTCCTGCCGCTACTGTTGCTGGTCCTGCCGCTACTGTTGCTGGTCCTGCCGCTACTGTTGCTGGTCCTGCCGCTACTGTTGCTGGTCCTGCTGCTACTGTTGCTGGTCCTGCTGCTACTGTTGCTGGTCCTGCCGCTACTGTTGCTGGTCCTGCTGTTACTGTTACTGCTCACCTTCTACTGTTACTAGTATTGCTGATACTGTTACTAGTCCTTCTACTACTGATGCTGTTCCAGTTGCTGTTGCTGCTTTTCGTCTAGCTGCTGCTGCTCATTCTGCTACTGCTCGTTCTGCTACTGTTGCTGGTCCTGCTGCTACTGTTACTGCTCACCTTCTACTGTTACTAGTATTGCTTCTACTGTTACTGGTCCTTCTACTACTGATGCTGTTCCAGTTGCTGTTGTTGCTTTTCGTCTAGCTGCTGCTGCTCATTCTGCTGCTGTTGCTGCTTGACTTGCTGCTGTTTCATTTAATCCTGCTGTTCTTGCTATTCATCCTGCTGCTGTTGCTAATAGTCCTACTGCTGTTGTTGATCATCCTGCTATTATTACTGCACGTTCTGCTATTGTTGTTGTTCATCGTGCTCCTTTTATTATTCATGATGCTGTTGTTGCTGTTTCTCCTGCTGTTGTTCCTCTCGCTGCTTCATTTTCTCCTCTTTCTTTTCCGGTTTCTTTCATGTTCTGTCCGTTATTATCGACGTCACCAGATCTATTTCTTCACGATAACTACTTTTTACACACACACACACACACACACACACACACACACACACACACACACACACACACACACATGTATATTCTTGGACTGTAAGAAGGCGTTTGACACAGTTCCACACAAGAGATTAGTGCAGAAGCTGGAGGAAAAGGCAGGGGTAACAGGGAAGGCACTGCAATGGATCAGGGAATACCTGTCAGGAAGACAGCAGCGAGTCATGGTACGTGGCGAGGTGTCAGAGTGGGCGCCCGTGACGAGTGGGGTTCCACAGTGGTCAGTCCTGGGACCAGTGCTGTTTCTGGTATTTGTGAACGACATGACGGAAGGAATAGACTCCGAAGTGTCCCTGTTTGCAGATGATGTGAAGTTGATGAGAAGAATTCAATCGGACGAGGACCAGGCAGAACTACAAAGGGATCTGGACAGGCTGCAAGCCTGGTCCAGCAACTGGCTCCTGGAGTTCAACCCCACCAAGTGCAAAGTCATGAAGATTGGGGAAGGGCAAATAAGACCGCAGACGGAGTACAGTCTAGGGGGCCAGAGACTGCAAACCTCAGTCAAAGAAAAAGATCTTGGGGTGAGTATAACACCAGGCACATCTCCTGAGGCGCACATCAACCAAATAACTGCTGCAGCATATGGGCGCCTAGCAAACCTAAGAACAGCATTCCGACATCTTAATAAAGAATCGTTCAGGACCCTGTATACTGTGTACGTTAGGCCCATACTGGAGTATGCAGCACCAGTTTGGAACCCACACCTAGCCAAGCACGTGAAGAAGTTCGAGAAAGTGCAAAGGTTTGCAACAAGACTAGTCCCGGAACTAAGGGGTATGTCCAGCGAGGAGAGGTTAAGGGAAATCGACCTGACGACACTGGAGGACAGGAGAGATAGAGGGAATATGATAACAACATATAAGATACTGAGAGGAATTGACAAAGTGGACAGAGACAGAATGTTCCAGAGATGGGACACAGCAACAAGGGGACACAGTTGGAAGGTGAAGACTCAGATGAATCACAGAGATGTTAGGAAGTATTTCTTCAGTCACAGAGTGGTCGGGAAGTGGAATAGTTTAGGTAGCGATGTAGTCGAGGCAGGCTCAATACATAGCTTTAAGCAGAGGTATGATAAAGCTCATGACGCAGGGAGAGTGACCCAGTTGCGGCCAGTGAAGAGGCGGGGCCAGGAGCTATGACTCGACCCCTGCAACCACAACTAGGTGAGTACAACACAACTAGGTGAGTACACACACACACACACACACAGTGGATCGCTGCTGAAGGCGTATGGAAACAATATACTTCTCTCTCTTAACACAGGGTTTTTACAAGGTTAGGTTAAGGATTCCTAACTTTATTTATAAGCTAAGAGATGTTACCTACATCAGCTCATTTGAAAGCCTTTCTGTTGTTATGAAACATACAGATATGGGACAGGATGAAGTTGGAGCCATCTGTGGGCCAGTGATTCCATTTGTTCAACTGACTTTATTTCGTTGAGATCATTATGGTGTACGAACATGTTAAAGACATCCTAGGAATAATCATCTCAGATGAAGTGATGTTCTGGAGAAGGTTACAGTCAGAGTGAAGTTGCTGATTCCTGTCCGTCTTGTTGTGTAGAAGCTAACTTCTCTCTGTCCTCGGAGTGGAGCCAAGTGGGGTACTCCGACAATATTGGCCTTGTAAAGAACATTAAGGCCATCGTATCCCTCCGGTGTTGTAGGCTCTGCTGAAATGACATCTATCCAGGCTGGGTCCAGGCGAGAGAAGGGTCGTCTTGCTCTGTTCTCTATTCTGTCAAAAAGTCGCAGATGAGACGGGGAAGGGAAGAGGGCAGATATGAGAGTACTTGTGCCTCGTACAGAATCTTGCAACCTCTACTTTCGAGCAGATGCGAGATACGTCGAAGTGCTGTAAGCTTCGTGGCCGCCTTGTTTGCAAGATTTACAATGTGGTTCTTCATGGTCAGATTGGAGTCAAATTTCACTTCAAGGATATTAACTTTGTCCCTGTGTACCAACACTCTCCCATTTATTCTGACCACTGCTCCGGCATTACCATCATCGTGCCTAGAGACCATCATCATTTGTGTTTTCTCAGGAGAAATTTTTTACCTACCACTGCTTACCTAACGCTGATATAACTGTAAGATGGTGACTGATGTAACTTAGAGCAGCTGGCATTTCCTCTCTTGGATAAGTAAATGTCAGAGTACAGTCATCTGCATATGCATAGGATTCTGGGATGAGATGGATGAGGTCACTGAAGCAGACATTCCAAAACAATGGCCCAAACACACGTCCCTTTGGAACACTTTCACCAATAGGATGTCTTGCTGACTCTGTCCCGTTGAGAACTACGCTCGGAGATCTTTCATGGAGGTAATCGCTGAGGAGACAATGTAGAGTATGCAATTCCCAGTGCTTTCAGGTTTACCAAGAGTCTCTGGTGCCATACTCGGTCGAAAGCACCAGCAATGTCCAGTGCTACTACACAGTTGACTTTGGATTCAGCCAGTGTCAGGTGCCTCACAGTGGATAAGTTTAACAACAGATCTCTTTCTATCTTTCTTTCCCCTCTCTCTCTCTCTCTCTCTCTCTCTCTCTCTCTCTCTCTCTCTTCTCTCTCTCCTTCAGTTTCCTACCACTTCTTATTCTAATCCTCTTCCTCTTTCCTTCTCCCCCTTCTAAGCTCATCATCGTTCTTCTAATCCTCTTCCCTCTTCTTCTCTCTTCTAAGCTCATCATCTAGGCCTCATCTTTCACCTCCCCCTCATCCCATTCTCTCCATTCTTCTCCAATTCCCTCGGGCAGCACAATCCCTCCTCTTCTCTCCCCTCTGTCATCTCCGTCTCCCCTCTCCACACCCTCAATTCTCCTCCCCTTAGCCATCATCACCCCGAGGGAGTGAGGGGAGGTGTTTGTGAGCATCGATAGTTGTGTGTGTGTGTGTTTGTTTCATAGTTTGTGTGTATGTGACCTTGTTGTGTCTGGTTCACGTGTAATGTGCGTCTGGACGAGTAGCACAGCAGGTGATCCTCTCTGTGCTACCTCAGGCCCTTGTGTCAGTGTATAGGGAGCATCTCCCTATAAAAGACTCGCAGTCATTTACTACCATTAATATTACTTGAGAATATGACTGAGAGATCACGATTGCGCTTGGAATCGAATTCCCTCTAACTGTAGTTTAAATTGAGTAAAATATCATTATGATTCTTTGGCTTTATAAGCGGTTTTAAATATTTATATTTCTTGTGAACTATATTTAAAGGCATTTGAAAGAAAAACAAGACTGAAAGAGGAAAAAAAAAGGTCTACTGTGGGATTAACTTCCACCACGAGCCTGGGGGAGAGGGTACGCGATTCCAATTAATTTTGCTGGCTTGCAATGCGATCTTCTAACAGCACTCAATTCCTTTGACGATCACAACAACAGCTCGCTGCCGCGGATTAATTTTGAGGAACAGGATGCGGTATAAGGACAAGGAAAAGGAGCAGGTATAAGGAGGAGAGATGGAGAAATTTATGAAGAAGGAATAGAGAATGCCGAGAGGAAATCATATGGAAGGATGAGGTGAAAGGGTGAAAAAAAAGCAGGAGTATAAATAGAAATAAAGTGAAATAAATAAATGCAGATGAAATATATACAAAATTTAGGGTGAGACTTGAGTAAACTGTCATTTACAAAGTCTCTTCCGTACGTCACCTTGACGTACTTTTCTTGGTTTACAAACATTTTTACCTCGGTAGTGATGGCGAGAAGTACAGAGTGAATATCGGAGAGAGAAAAAAGAGGTAAACTGTACGAAATACCTAAACGATGGACAAAGAGGCACAAATATAGCATAATGCGATCCACTATTGACAACGATTCGCCCACACAGTGGGCTTTACCAAGTGACTTGATGACCTTTCTAACAGTGAATCCCGGCACTCTCCTTGTTTTGGTGACAGCATTTGGTACTGGTGAGTTCCTTTGGAACAGCAGTTGCAAGGACAGCGATTTTTGGAGGGTAAAAATGGCATGGAAAACCGAGAGATTGCTGGAATAGAGAAACAAAATACTAACACTAGAATATTTTACTTTAAAGGTGTCGGACCTGGGACCTTAGGAGTAACAGAGGTCCCAGGACCGAAACCTTTCCAGTAGAAGGTCCCATTGTTTATGTTTTGTGTCCTTTTTCCAACAATATTGCTTTTGTTGCTTTTGGGCAATCAGTAAAGATTAGTGAGAATGCTGCAGGTAGGGAAAATAAATATAATCCATCGCCTTTTTCCCTAGTTTTTTGAGTGTTAATGTTCTTGTGAGAAGTTGATGTGGGAGTGTTGATGATCTTGGGGGAAGTTGATGTGGGAGTGTTGATGATCTTGGGGGAAGTTGATGTGGGAGTGTTGATGATCTTGGGGGAAGTTGATGTGGGAGTGTTGATGATCTTGGGGGAAGTTGATGTGGGAGTGTTGATGATCTTGGGGGAAGTTGATGTGGGAGTGTTGATGAACCTGTGTGAAGAAGTTGATGTGGGTTTGTGAAGTTGATATGGATGTGTTGATGATCTTGTGTGAAATAGTTGATGTGAGTTGATGATCCTGTGTGGAGAAGTTAATGTGGGAGTGCTGACGATTTCGTGTGGAGAAGTTAATAAGGAAGAGATGATGAATGCGAAAATAAATTCTTTAACAGTCTCGAGCTTCGATAAATTCCCTGCAACGAGATAATGCTAGTGGACCCACAGACTATTTTGAAACGACGAACTCTCCTCCATTCGAGAATAAATACCAAGTGGGAGCGGGAAGCAGAACAACAGCCTACATAAACTAAAAAGAATCAGTGATTAAATATATACAAATTGAAATATCTAAGTTGTGGAGAGAAAAAAAACTCTTAGAGAAATGATTTCAGCGAGTATACCAGCAGCTGTTCCAAAATATATCAGCTGTTTCTCACTCCTCTCGTCTTTAGTGAGTAAAATTCCTCTTGATATTCAGCATCGACTTCCTTCTTGAGAAAGAGGACACTCGGAGAGGGGGGAAATTGCTTGCCTGGAATGCGTCAAATTTCCTCGATAAGCTTTGTGATTGATTGTCCTAATTTCCGAGGTATTGATTTACGTGAAGACATACGTATAGTAAAACAGACACAGCCACAGACACAGACACTGAGACACACATACACACGCGCACACACACACACACACACACACACACACACACACACACACACACATACAAGGAACCCACACAAACACGCAATCAATTTGATATCGACAAATGTCACTCGTCACCCTCATCAGAGGCAAAGACCACTAAATTGTGTTGGTAATTGCTAAATGATCACACACAAAAATTGGACATCACGCGTGTTGAGTTTTGGCAACGATGGAATTGAAAAAAAAGCGGAACTCCACACCGTGTCGTTTTAATTCTCCACAACACGACTACACTTACTAGTTCACGCTGGAGTTAAAGGTGTAGTGTTGAGAGGAGGTGACAGTGTACTGGTGTGTGTGTGTGTGTGTGTGTGTGTGTGTATGTGAGTGTGTGTGTGTGTGTGTGAGTGTATGAGTGTGTGGTGTGTGTGTTAGTTACCATTTTGTCTAGGACATGTCATTAGAACTAGGCTGTTGTATATGTGTGTGTGTATGTGATGTGAACACTTGATGTTCTGCCCACGGGATTGAACCGCCCTCCGTGCGTGAACAGGCTACACTTTGTGTGTGTGTGTGTGTGTGTGAGTGTGAGTGTATGTGAGTGTGTGTGTGAGTGTGAGTGTATGTGTGTGTGTGTGTGTGTGTGTGTGTACTCACCTATTTGTGGTTGCAGGGGTCGAGTCATAGCTCCTGTGTTAGTTACCATTTTGTCCTAGGCACATGTCGATTAGACACTAGGCCTGTTGTATGTATGTATGTATGTGTGTGTGTGTAACGAAACACTTGAATGTTCGCCCCACCGATGAACGGGCCCTCCGTGCGTGAAGCAAGGCGCTAGCCACCATGCCATCAGGCGTGTATGTGTGTGTGTGTGTGTGTGTGTGTGTGTGTGTGTGTGTACTCACCTAGTTCTCTCACCTAGTTGTGGTTGCAGGGTCGATTCAGCTCCTAACCCCGCCTCTTCTCTGCTCGCTACTAGGTCACTCTTCCTGCTCCATGAGCTTTATCATACCTCTCCTTAAAGCTATGTATGGATCCTGCCTCCACTACATCACTTCCCGGACTATTCCACTTCCTGACAACTCTGTGAAATATTCTGAAGAAATACTTCCTAACATCCCTGTGATTCATCTGAGTCTTCAACTTCCAGTTGTGACCCCTTGTTGCTGTGTCCCATCTCTGGAACATTCTATCTCTGTCCATCTTGTCAATTCCTCTCAGTATTTTATATGCTGTTATCATGTTCCCCTATCCCTCCTGTCCTCCAGTGTTGTCAGGTTGAGGTCCCTTAACCTTTCCTCGCAGGACAACCCCTTCAGCTCCGAGACTAGTCTTGTTGCAAAGCTTTGCACTTAGATTTGCCAGGTACCCAAATGCTGCAACAGTTATTTAGTTGATGTGTACCTCAGATGTGCTCAGTATGATACTCACCCCAAGATCCTTTCCTTAAGTGAGTTTTGCAGCCTTTGGCCCCCCAAGCGTGCACTCCGTCTGCTGTCTTCTTTGACCTTCCCCAATCTTCATGACTTTGCACTTGGTGGGGGTTAAACTCCAGGAGCAAATAATTGGACCAGGCTTGCAGCGTGTCCAGATTCCTTTGTAGTCCTACCTGATTCTCGTTCGCTTGAATTCTCTGCATTAGCTTCACATCGTGTGCAAACAGGGATACCTCTGAATCTATCCCTTCCGTCATGTCATTCACATATACCAGAAACAGCACCGGCCCTAGGACTGACCCCTGTGGAACCCCTCTCGTCACATGCGCCCACTCTGACACCTCGTCACGTACCATCACTAGTAGTTTCCTTCCTATCAGGTATTCCTCGATCCATTGCAGTGCCTATTTTGTTATTCCTGCCTTCTCCTCTAGCTTTTGCACTAATCTCTTATGCGAAACTTTGTCGAAAGCTTTCTCACAGTTCAAGAAAATGCAGTCTACCCACCCCTCTCTCTCCTGTCTTACTTCTGTTAACTTGTCGTAAAACTCCAGTAGGCTTGTGACACAGGATTTCCTTTCCTGAAAAAATGCTGGTTATCATGTATAAGTTCATGTCTTTCTAGGTGCTCTTCCTCTCGTCTCCTGATAATCTTCTCCATGACTTGCATACTGTACATGTCAGTGACACTGGTCTGTAGTTTAATGCACTTGTCTGTCTCCTTTCTTGAAAACTGGGATTACATTTGTTGTCTTCTATATCTCAGGTAGTTTCCCCATTACGATAGATGTGTTGAAGATTGTTGTTAGTGGCACGCTCAGTGCCTCTGCTCCCTCTCTCTCTGGACTCATGGAGAGACGTCCGGTGTGGTGGTGGTGCTGTGTGTACTCACCTAGTTGTGGTTGCAGGGGTCGATTCATAGCTCCTGGCCCCGCCTCTTCACTGGCCGCTACTGGGTCACTCTTCCTGCTCCATGAGCTTTATCATACCTCTTCTTAAAGCTATGTATGGATTCTGCCTCCACTACATCACTTCCCAGACTATTCCACTTCCTGTTTGTGTTTGTGTGTGTGTGAGGAGA
>WNWK01002488.1:7500-60000 GCA_009830355.1 Cherax destructor | reverse complement strand
AACATAGGCACAAGACACGAGACTGGAGCTGGGGTTGGATCGGGTGTGAGCTGTAGGGGTGAACATGGGAAAACATCGAGTCTGGACTGGATTGATTGAGTTGTAGACTGGGTTGAACGACAGGATTACTGAGAATTGGCTCTGGATGCAGACTTGAGGATTGGACATCGAGTTGAGCATCGGGGTGATGGGAGAGACAGGAGAGAATGAGGATGGATTGGAGGATTGAGATGGGAGAGAATGAGTGAGAATGGGATGGCTTGAGGAGAGATGAGGATGAAAGTGAGAGAGGCTTTGGAGGAGAGGATGAGGATGGAGCTTGAGGAGAGATGAGGATGAGACGAGGAGAGACAGAGGATTGAGAGAGGAGTAGAGATGAGGAGGCTGGAGGGATGAGACTGAGGATGGACTTGGGAAGGGGATGAGAATGAGGAAGGAGACTTGAGGATGGAAGAGAAGGAGCAGGAGGGAGACGAGGGGAGACATGAGGAGGATGAGATAGAGAGAGGAGGGAGGGAAAACTGGAGGTTGGAGCTGGTGGGTTGAGGAGCTTGAGTTGGGGAGAGGAGAGACTTGAAGGATGAGACTTTGAGATGGGACATCGAGGATTGAGACTTTGAGGATTGAGACATCGAGGATTGAGACATCGAGGATTGAGACTTTGAGGATTGAGACTTTGAGGATTGAGACATCGAGGATTGAGACATCGAGGATTGAGACATCGAGGATTGAGACTTTGAGGATTGAGACATCGAGGATTGAGACTTTGAGGATTGAGACATCGAGGATTGAGACATCGAGGATTGAGACATCGAGGATTGAGACTTTGAGGATTGAGACTTTGAGGATTGAGACATCGAGGATTGAGACTTTGAGGATTGAGACTATGAGGATTGAGACTTCGAAGATTGAGACTTTGAGGATTGAGACATCGAGGATTGAGACATCGAGGATTGAGACATCGAGGATTGAGACTTTGAGGATTGAGACTTTGAGGATTGAGACTTTGAGGATTGAGACTTTGAGGATTGAGACTTCGAGGATTGAGACTTCGAGGATTGAGACTTTGAGGATTGAGACTTTGAGGATTGAGACTTTGAGGATTGAGACATCGAGGATTGAGACTTTGAGGATTGAGACATCGAGGATTGAGATTTTGAGGATTGAGACTTTGAGGATTGAGACATCGAGGATTGAGACTTTGAGGATTGAGACTTTGAGGATTGAGACTTCGAGGATTGAGACATCGAGGATTGAGACATCGAGGATTGAGACATCGAGGATTGAGACATCGAGGATTGAGACATCGAGGATTGAGACATCGAGGATTGAGATTTCGAGAATTGGGACTTGGAGGATTGGGGCTTCAAGGATTGGAACTTCGAGGATTGGGGCTTCGAGGATTGGAACTTCGAGGATTGGGACTGAGAGGGGAGGTAAGTTGATGCTGTGTACAGTCATCAATAAGGATTATGAATAACAACTTCAGGAGATGAAGGGGAGGGTGGGTTAGTGGAGGGTTGCTAGGGAGGGTGGGTTAGTGGAGGGTTGCTAGGGAGGGTGGGTTAGTGGAGGGTTGCTAGGGGAGGATGGGTTAGTGGAGGGTTGCTAGGGAAGGGTGGGTTAGTGGAGGGTTGCTAGGGAGGGTGGGTTAGTGGAGGGTTGCTAGGGAGGGTGGGTTAGTGGAGGGTTGCTAGGGGAGGGTGGGTTAGTGGAGGGTTGCTAGGGAGGGTGGGTTAGTGGAGGGTTGCTAGGGAGGGTGGGTTAGTGGAGGGTTGCTAGGGAGGGTGGGTTAGTGGAGGGTTGCTAGGGAGGGTGGGTTAGTGGAGGGTTGCTAGGGAGGGTGGGTTAGTGGAGGGTTGCTAGGGAGGGTGGGTTAGTGGAGGGTTGCTAGGGGAGGGTGGGTTAGTGGAGGGTTGCTAGGGGAGGGTGGGTTAGTGGAGGGTTGCTAGGGGAGGGTGGGTTAGTGGAGGGTTGCTAGGGAGGGTGGGTTAGTGGAGGGTTGCTAGGAGGGTAGGTTAGTGGAGGGTTGCTAGGGAGTGGGTTAGTGGAGGGTTGCTAGGGAGGGTGGGTTAGTGGAGGTTGCTAGGGAGTGGGTTAGTGGAGGGTTTCCAGGAGGGTGGGTAGTGGAGGGTTGCTAGGGAGGGTGGGTTAGTGGAGGGTTGCTAGGGAGGGTGGGTTAGTGGAGGTTGCTAGGGAGGGTGGGTTAGTGGAGGGTTGCTAGGGAGGGTGGGTTAGTGGAGGGTTGCTAGGGGAGGGTGGGTTAGTGGAGGGTTGCTGGCGGAGGGTAGGTTAGTGGAGGGTTGCTAGGGGAGGGTGGGTTAGTGGAGGGTTGCTAGGGGAGGGTGGGTTAGTGGAGGGTTGCTAGGGGAAAAGGTTAAGGGGTTAGAGAAAATGAGTTAACGGGAAGAAGAAATATGAGGCCAAAAAAAAGACAGCATTTTTCCTGACTTTCATTTTCCTATGACAGAATTTTTTTTTTCTCTCTCTCTCTCTCTCTCTCCTCTCTCTCTCTCTCTCTCTCTCTCTCTCTCTCTCTCTTTCTCTCTCTCTCTCTCTCTCTCTCTCTCTTTCTCTCTCTATCTATCTCTCTTATAAATATTTTTCCTCGCAATGTTTACATTAGTTGATACCATAAATGTAAACACCTATGTTTATTTTTTTTTAAACATCCATAAAAATTATTTTTTCAAACCGAAAAAAACTATATATATATATTTTTCCCCTCATATTCAGCTGAGAGCTGAGAGTGATGGAATATTTCTCATACTCCGCTAAGAGCTGAGAGTAACGCGATATTACTCATAGCAAGAGCTGTCAACAGCAACGTTGACAGCTCGTTGCCTGAGCTAGACCCATCATCTTCCATATTACAGAGTCACTCCCACACTTCAAATCCCTCCCCATTCCCTACTCCTGTTCATCTGAAATTAAATCATGGACTCGAAGCCTTTCAGGCAACACTGTTCAACGTTCAGGCAACACTATTCAACGTTCAGGCAACACTATTCAACGTTCAGGTAACACACCTTCAGCGTTCAGCAGCTCTCTCACAGCCTTGACTTCTCTGGTGTATTTACCGCAAACCTCGAACTCCATTCAAAATTTAGAATGGTATTGGAAACCACACAGACACACACACACACATACACACACACACAGACACACACACATAGACATACACAGACACAGCTATGACTCGACCCCTGCAACCACAACTAGGTAAGTACACACCAGACACAACACACAGGCTAAGTGTCTATCGACATGTGCCTCTGACAGCTGGTAACTAACACACACAAGGGGTCACAATTGGAAGCTGCAGACTCAGATGAGTCGAAGAGATGTTAGGAAGTATTTCTTCAGTCACAGAGTTGTCAAGACGTGGAATAGTCTGGTAAGTGGAGGCAGGAACCACACATAGATTTAAAACAAGGTTTGATAAAGCTGATAGAGCAGGGAGAGAGAGGAAATAGTAGCGATCAGTAAAGATGCGGGACCAGGAGCTATGAATCGACCCCTGCAACCACAAACAGGGGAGTACAAATAGGTGAGTACACACACACTTATTAAAAGGTTAATCACTGCTTCCTGAACACCCGGGCAGTGGTCCGTATGTTGTAGTGGGCTGCCAGCAGTTAACAGCCTGGTTGATCCACCACGAAGCCTGATCTGGGACCGGGTCGTTGGGGGCGTTGATCCCTGGAAGAATACTTCAGGAGCCACCAGTGTGTTTGTAAAAGTAATACCAGTCCACCACTGAGGGCAAGACACACTGGACCACCAGAAGGACACCCAGCCAATGCTAGATAGCACAGTGAGAGAACACTTACAATAGAGTACGGCAAATAAAATAATTCTACTCAACCGAGTAAAATAGAAATTACGAAATGTAGCATATATATGGAAGGAAACAGCGCCAAGCTTATTTCAGGTTTAAATTCACTTTATTAAAGGGACTAGAAGAGATATGAAAAACTAGATTCAACACAGAAAAACGTCTGAAGGCAATAAGTCTAAAACACTAAGTTAGCAAAGCAGGAACTGCAATATTGACCAGAAAATAAAAGCGAGCGTTGAAACTATGTCAGTCACGCCGATATTATCTTTCAGTTTCTTACGAAGTGGATGAGTAAGTCAGCGGAAGTTCCCGGTCATATGACCTTAAAAGCTGCGGTTAGCGGCTCATCATGTGACTCAGACCCGCGTCAGGATACACGGGTCCTGTATCCTGAACGAACACAACACTACCAGCTCTCCCCCTCCCTGTTATTCGTGGGTTCATCTCCTCCCCTCGAGTGCAATAGGTAGGGCCGTCTCCCCTTTCTTTCCCCTCTCTTTGCCTTGGGGACAAGGCAAACAACGGCTTCCCCTCCCTCTCGCCCCCACCACCAGCGTCTGGAATTTTATATTAGAGATGAGGGTGGAGCGATGAAGGGTGGGGGATGTGGGGATGAGGGGAGGTGGGTGGATACAGGGAAAAAGAAGGGGAGGGAGAAGGAGGGATGAAGGGGAGAGAAGAGAGAATACGAGTCATCATTCTTATTACTCTCTCTGTCTCTCTCTGTCTCTGTCTCTGTCTCTGTCTCTCTCTCTCTCTCTCTCTCTCTCTCTCTCTCTCTCTCTCTCTCTCTCTCTCTCTCTCTCTCCACACACACACACACAGGTGGAAACTGTTGCAGCGCACAGCCAACTTTTCTTGTTGCAAAAGTTGTCTTGAGATTGGAAGTGACAAATCTTGCAAGACAGATGCTGATTCAGAGGACCAGATTCAACGGGATTAGGAAGAAACTGCGAGAAGACAATATTAGATTAGTGGTAAGCGGAAAGAAGCAGATAAGGGTAGAGTAGTTGAGTGAAAGATTATTATGTTTACAGAGAGGTAAGTCTTGTATAATACTGTCACATATACACGCATATATAGTTGTTTGCAAATATGTCTACATATATGGAAAATTCTTTCTGTATATAGACTATAATAAGGATCGAATCATAGGCAGAACAGGGGTTATAGAAGAATTCCAATATTTCCGCTGAACTAATCAAGTGTCGTAGGAATAAACATTTAAGCCGTCCATGGAGTTTGTCTTCATTTAATATCACATATCTTCAAGATCCTCCCAAGAAGCTCATTACTAGTAATCTCTTCCTTAAATCACTTCCAAAGGCAACTGCTCAAGAAGAAATTTCTCGCTGAACTGTTAGTAATATACCACAAATTTAGTGAAAAATCCAATGTGATGGATCTAAGCAGGAGTCTACGTCTGCTCTTGTTGCCACCTTCCTACATAACAACGATAGGAACTTTGTTGAGGTGGGAATTAAAATTAACAACAGGGCATCTACACTCCAAACTGAATTGTTTGCCATCTTAATGGCGCTAAAGTTAACTTATGACTCTGAGCTTGACTCTGTGATTATTACTGATTCTGTGTCATCACTGAAGGCTCTGGACTCACATAATGACTCTAACAATATGCTCATTTTAGAAGCCAGATATAGATGCTTAAAAATAATGTAAAGTTTTTATGGATTCCATTACATATTGAATTACTCCTTCACGATGGAGTATATATATACGTTTATATATATATATATATATATATATATATATATATATATATATATATATATATATATATATATATATATATATATATATACAATATATACAGGCCTAGCTGACATCAGTGATATATTACTATATAGAAAGCTCAGTTCTGCACTTATTGAGGAATGTAGAGGAATATATGTGTAATGCCAAGGTATCTTCTCAAATATAATGGGATACCAGACATATTAATCGAATTTCCTTAAATTTGCATACGACAGACAAGTCAACCGTAGATATAAATCTAAATGTTCTGTTAATCTTTATGGAGCCTAGTTTCTAGGACTTTTATGTATCCACATGGTCTTGCGCTACCCTCCCCAGGGTGGATATGGGGGCGCAATAAACTAGCCACTTCGGCGGCAAAATCTAATATATTAAAGTGGCTGCGGCTGGTGGCTGAAATGGTCGCCTCACCACCAGTGGTGAGGCGATTTATTGGGACTTTGTTTCAGTCTGCGTGGAGTTTTACAAAGAGCGAAACGTAGTCCCAGTAGGAGCTGGTTAGGCAAGTTGTATTTCCGCCTTCGTACTTATGAGCGCGTCGTGTCATCCACATGTCGCTGTGTTTACCTCATCCACTGCATTATTCAGTTATTGGTCTTACACTAATTTGCATCCACATTCTTTAATATAAAAAGACTATTGACAGAAAACAATTAGAAACTTTTTTTTCCGTTGCTGCTGATGTGATGACATTATTGGCAGTGCCTCGGCTTGCCAATATTATATACATCCCAGTGGAATATTTGAGTCAGTCCTGCTCTCTCTCTCTCTCTCTCTATCTCTCTATCTCTCTCTCTCTCTCTCTCTCTCTCTCTCTCTCTCTCTCTCTCTCTCTCTCTCTCTCGAGCTCTGTGTATGCATACATACATACCTATACAGAATATTCCAGTCAGTGTTGTATGGCTGCTGTCCTATTGTCCAGGCAGACTGCTCCCTAAATACTCAACTGATGAATTTTCCATATATTCTTCTCTTCCGATGACATTTTCTCTTCTCTGTTTCGTATTTCCAAAGACATCTACATACACTATTGTTTATACTTCTTCCTTTTTTTTTTTTTTTTTAGTTTTGTGTAAATTTTGATCTCCAACTTTAATATTTTTTTAACAAGCGAAAAAATCTTTAAATTTTTAAAAATGCTTTGAATTCCGTCTTGATTAATTTAGTCAGGATTTTTTTTCACTTTTTTTTTTAATTCCGTCTTGAACAATTTGTTAAGATTTTTTTTTTTTTTTTTTATTTAGGTGTGTGTGCAACAAGATACAATGTTGCAGAGTATGCGGTTCACTCGATAATTGAGTTGCATCTGTGGCCGCCGCAGCAACTGACATTAAAGTTCGGGTCTGTGCACACAGACACACATGCGGATCTGTGCACACAGACAAGCTATATGGTGATGCGGAGGTACACATGTGTGTGTGTGTGTGTTTGCACGCTTGTCCGGAGGTGCACCTGTGTGCGGCGCTTTTGCACTTGGGTGCACCTGTGTGCACTTAAGTGAACTTTAATGACACATTGACGCACTTCTGACGACACTGGACGCACTTCTGTGCACTTTTGACGACACTGGACGCACTTGTGTGCACTTTTAATGCCATATGAACGTACTTGTGTGCACTGTTGATGATACTGGACGCAACTGCGAGCGCACACACCTCCGTGAGGATTTAAATCTGTCTACAGTCTTAACATTTAAAGTTTTCACAGTTAAACTGGGATTTATTTGAGAGTTCAAAGCGTCCATGTTGAGTCCTCGAGAAGGGCCATGTTGAGTACTCGAGAAGGGCCATGTTGAGTACTCGAGAAGGGCCATGTTGAGTACTCGAGAAGGGCCATGTTGAGTACTCGAGAAGGGCCATGTTGAGTACTCGAGAAGGGCCATGTTGAGTCCTCGAGAAGGGCCATGTTGAGTCCTCGAGAAGGGCCATGTTGAGTCCTCGAGAAGGGCCATGTTGAGTCCTCGAGAAGGGCCATGTTGAGTCCTCGAGAAGGGCCATGTTGAGTCCTCGAGAAGGGCCATGTTGAGTACTCGAGAAGGGCCATGTTGAGTACTCGAGAAGGGCCATGTTGAGTACTCGAGAAGGGCCATGTTGAGTACTCGAGAAGGGCCATGTTGAGTCCTCGAGAAGGGCCATGTTGAGTCCTCGAGAAGGGCCATGTTGAGTACTCGAGAAGGGCCATGTTGAGTACTCGAGAAGGGCCATGTTGAGTCCTCGAGAAGGGCCATGTTGAGTACTCGAGAAGGGCCATGTTGAGTACTCGAGAAGGGCCATGTTGAGTACTCGAGAAGGGCCATGTTGAGTACTCGAGAAGGGCCATGTTGAGTACTCGAGAACGGCCATGTTGAGTACTCGACAGCGGCCATGTTGAGTACTCGACAGCGGCCATGTTGAGTACTCGACAGCGGCCATGTTGAGTACTCGACAGCGGGCATGTTGAGTACTCGACAGCGGCCATGTTGAGTACTCGACAGCGGCCATGTTGAGTACTCCAGAGAAGAGGAAAAATTTACGGAGACTAAAATGTTTAATGAAAGAAAGCGAAGAGAAGAAAGAGAGAGAGAGAGAGAGAGAGAGAGAGAGAGAGAGAGAGAGAGAGAGAGAGAGAGAGAGAGAGAGAGAGAGAGAGAGAGAGAGAGAGATAGGTAGATAGAGAGAGAGAGAGAGAACTGATGTAGATAACACAGCTTAGCTTGTAAATAAAGTTAGGAACCCAAAACCTAACCTTGTAAAACCCTGTGTAAGAGAGAGAGAGAGAGAGAGAGAGAGAGAGAGAGAGAGAGAGAGAGTGCAAGAGGTATATAAGTCAGATCATGAGAACATTTGCATTCTCTTTGTGTTACTTAGTCATGAGGCACACTCACCATACTCACACTCACCATACACTCACCATACTCACACTCACAGATACACTCACTGTTAAGATTAGCACTCACAAATGTACTAAGACTATACATTCTCACAATTAAGACACCTCTCCTTCCTAACTGTTTAGTTACTCTCACTCATTCTCTACCTCATATCTTTCATTCCTTCTCTCTCACATTTTTCATTCCTCTGTCTCACATATTTCATGCCTTCTCTCTCTCACATCTTTTATTCCTTCTCTCTCTGAAATCTCTCATTCCTCTCACAAATCGCTCGTTTCCTTCTCTCTCTCACATCTCTCGCTTCCTTCTCTCTCTCACATCTCTCAATCCTACTCTCTCTCACACATCTCTCATTTTCTTTGCTGGAACTGCATACCATCAGATAATGAGACACAGTATTCCTTATCTTGCCACACACACACACACACACACACACACACACACACACAGGTATGAGGTATGATAAAGCTCATGGAGTGACCTAGTGACCTAGCAGCGACCAGTGAAGAGGCGGGGCCAGGAGCTATGAATCGAACCCTGCAACCACAATTAGGTGAGTACACACACACACCTTCCCTCTTGTCCCCACGATAGTCCATTCCCTTGTAGCACACATTAATACTGGTTCGAGTGCACTCTAGCTCAGAAACTAAAGCCAGTCCTTGAAATACGTGAGAATTTAACGATTAGCGAACGGAGAGTCGAGTCTCCACCATTCACTAAGCAGAATGACCCACACGGGTTTAGTGCTCCACGTATTTAAAAGAGAGTGCAATACTACATATATATTATCAATAATATCTTCATATATATATATAAAGAGGCAAACCTGTGTGAGTCATTCGATGCAACGAGTGGTGGAGGCTCGACCCTCCGTCCGCTCAACCAGGGTAGGTGGTTGAGGACTTTCCATCGGTAACACCAAAAGAATGTAATCAGATTATTTTAATTAATCGAAAATTTGAAGAATGTTGTATGTACTTTTTTTTTTCTCTAGGGGAAGGTGAGGTCTGAACGCATGACAGCATGACTCACAACATGACAGGTGTCAACATGACAGGTGTCAACATGACAGGTGTCCATCACACAGAGCAAACTGCAAAATGCACTATATAATATTTTGAGTCCAGGGTATGTATGCATACATATTTTTTTACTATATTTTTTTTACTGCCGTCGAATTGTGATATGAATAAAGAATAAGTCCATCGCTCCTCACAAACACACTCCGTTTTTCCATTATTTTTTCCACGTTTTTATTTACAATTGATTTAGGCTTCATCTTTTATTCAGACTGTGTGATTTTTAGGTCCCTGGCCCACCCTTGTCTATATTATAAGAGATAACTTGCCTAGGCTTCCTCTGGGACCATTATATATATATATATACACACACACAAACACACACACACACACACAATATATATATATATATATATATATATATATATATATATATATATATATATATATATATATATATATATATATATATATAAATATATATATGACGGGTTTTTGCCCAAGTCGGTATATGATTGCAGGCGATCATGTGGTTAAAGATAGCATACGACTCTGCCTTCCTGTCTTTAAGAATAAACAGTAGAGCAAAAGTTACTTAAGAGTGTTGCGATCAATGTAGAAGTGTTTATAAGGTTCATTGCACTTAGAGTGACCCCTTCTATGTAGGACACTCAGGAAAATTGCTTGAAGCTAAATTATATCACATCAGTACTCCCTCTCTCTCTCTCTCTCTCTCTCTCTCTCTCTCTCTCTCTCTCTCTCTCTCTCTCTTCTCTTTTCTCCCCATTCACCCTCACTTCCTCTCCTCCCCCAAATAGCCTAAAAAAACATTGCTTTATATAGTTTTAACTTTTAATTTTAAATTTGTAGCTTATTCTTGCATTATCACATTTTGTTCATAGCAATTAAGCCTTCTCTACTCTTCACACCAGAATATTTAAAAAAATTTTTTTACTCATGCTTTAAAAAATTATCGGTTTTAAGCTATATTAGACTGAATAATATATGTATGTTTATTGCGAATTATGTTACTGGTCACAGACCGGGCCGCAGGGGCGTTGACCCCTGGAACTCTCTCCAGGTAAACTCCAGGTAAACACACACACACACACACTATGACTCGACCCCTGCAACCACAACTAGGTGAGTACACACACACACCTGACACCCACCCATCACTGTGCTCACTATCACATTAAAACCCACTCTATATCCCCTTTCTACATATAAAAAAAAACCCTCAAAATTCCCATACTTAACAAGCACAAATCTCACGTTTCCTCACTGAATTTTCCTGCGTTTCATAAAAACTCGAAGGGAAAAAAATATCCGGGGAAAAAATAAACATAAATTATATTTTCCGCTCGAGCCTCGTAGAATTAGTATGTTGTAATACTAAAATAATTTGCATTTTCCGAGCGCCGTATTGTAGCTGTAATTAATTCCGTAATTAATCGCTCTCGTTATTTGGGTCACGAGTTTTCGTTCGCTAAGCAGTCGTAAAAGTGTTACAAACAAGACGTGTTACAAACAAGACGTGTTACAAACAAGAAATATTACAAACAAGACGTGTTGCAAACAAGAAGTATTACAAACAAGACGTGTTACAAACAAGAAGTATTACAAACAAGGCGTGTTGCAAACAAGAAGTATTACAAACAAGACGTGTTACAAACAAGAAATATTACAAACAAGACGTGTTGCAAACAAGAAGTATTACAAACAAGACGTGTTACAAACAAGAAGTATTTCAAACAAGGCGTGTTGCAAACAAGAAGTATTACAAACAAGACGTGTTACAAACAAGACGTGTTACAAACAAGAAGTATTACAAACAAGACGTGTTACAAACAAAACGTATTACAAACAAGGCGTGTTACAAACAAGACGTGTTACAAACAAGAAGTATTACAAACAAGACGTGTTACAAACAAGACGTGTTATAAACAAGACTTGTTACAAACAAGAAATATTACAAACAAGGCGTGTTGCAAACAAGAAGTATTACAAACAAGACGTGTTACAAACAAAAAGTATTACAAACAAGGCGTGTTACAAACAAAAAGTATTACAAACAAGGCGTGTTACAAACAAGACGTGTTACAAACAAGACGTGTTACAAACAAGACGTGTTACAAACAAGAAGTATTACAAACAAGGCGTGTTACAAACGCGTTACAAACAAGACGTACTACAAACGTGTTACAAACAAGACGTGTTACAAACAAGAAATATTACAAACAAGGCGTGTTACAAACGTGTTACAAACAAGACGTACTACAAGCGCGTTACAAACAAGACGTATTACAAACGCGTTACAAACAAGACGTATTACAAGCGCGTTACAAACAAGACATACTACAAACAAGACGTGTAAAAGTACAAGTAAGTTCGTAGCTGACTTCGTACTAGTTGTTTACGTTGTGCAGTAGACGTTATACTGCACGTAGTCTGAGAGGAATACTTCTTTTGGTGTATATCAACTTAGAGTAGCTGCAATGGATATACATCGAAACGTGTGTATCTCTCTTGGTGTATATACGCAAAGTGGTATGTCTGTCTCAGATATATATGCTGAGACGTGTGCATTTCTTTGGTATATATAGCGAGACGTGTGTATCTCTCGAATATATACACCGAGACGTATGTATTTCTTGGATTTATACACCGAGAGGTATGTATCTCTCAGTGTATATACATTAAGTCATTAATTACCCTTAATCCCTTTTTTAGGCATTAAAGATTTCTTAACTGGCTGTGAACAGATTATATGCAGCCTTAAATGACCATCATGTAGTAGCTAGACTTTAAACCCGATTAACTAAATAAACCAACCAACCAGCCAGCTCACTTGTATGAATACCCCAGGAAATATGAGGTGACCATCAATATCCAGAATGTCCGAGATCAGGGAACGGAGAATCGAGCCTCCGCTAGCATTTCGTGAGTTACGAAGAATGTTCTCAAGTTGTGTATTCGAATTCAGACGCTTTCACTTATCATTGAAGTCGTTCCTCGCGGCAGACAAGTACTAACATCGTCAGCTTTAGAAAGTTATAATTAACTCTGGATGTAACCAGACCCTTCACTGTCGTCTGGAAGTTGACAGCTGATGGTACAATGTTGTGTTCTCGTCATTGTACTCAGAAAATGCGTGACTATTCGAATCTACTTGGATTTACAGACAAACTGGTCACAAGGGAACTTCTCGTATCTTTTGTATGACTTGAACAGGGCGAAACGTTTTCCAAATAAAATTTATTTCTGAGACGTGTTATTTGCGCGTACTTAGGTGACGAGTGAAGCAAAATAATGTCAGTAAGGTGAGACTTTATTGATCTTCACTTTGCTCAGGTGTTATCTTTATTAATGAAACGTGCTTAAGGTAAGTATCTTCATTCTACCATCGAATTTGCTGGTTATACTAGAAGAAAGGTGTAAGAGATTTCTTTCTCCAGAAAGTGCCTTCCGCCTTCGTCTGCTGCTGGTGGTTCCTCCTTCGTAAACACTGCCTCCTTCGTAAACAGTACCTCCTTCGTAAACACTACCCTCCTTCGTAAACACTAAACACTTCCCTCTTCGTAAACACTACCTCCTTCGTAAACAATACCCCCTTCGTAAACACTGCCTTCTTCGTAAACACTGCCTTCTTCGTAAACACTGCCTTCTTCGTAAACACTGCCTCCATCATAAATGCTTCTTGTATTTTGTAAATGTCGTTTTTTTACTTTGTAAACGTGTCTTGTACTTCGTAAATGCGTCTTGAATTTTGTAACTGTAGCTTTTATCTTGTAAATGAGTCTAGTCCCTCGAAAAATCTGTGCAATGCCTGTTATACCCTTATGTTGGTTGGTTTATTAGGTTTAAACTCTATCTACTACACGGGTATCATCAGGGCTGTGTGTCACCTGTACACCTCCAATCAAGGATACTGAAATCCCTACAACAGGGATTACTAAGGCAAACTCTCACGTATGTATATACACTGATAAATACACACCTCACTGTATATATACACAGAAATACACACCTCACTGTATATACAACTCCGTAATTTTCTACGTTACTTAATCCTTCAAAGGAATATATACAAATTCAATATATAAGCTTCGTTTTATATTTTGGAAGTTCATATTATATACGTTTATATTATTAATGGTTATATCAAAGTTGTCTGTGTTCAGATTTAAAATTGTGTCCATCGATTATTTTTTTTTTTAGAAAATCGTGATGCTGTTCACACAGAGAAAATAAACTAGACTCAGATGCGCTGATTAATATTTTTTTTTACGGTTAGCGACGTCATTTATTCAGAAGAGAAAAAATCTTGACTCTTCTGAATTGCATAAATTGACACTGTCGTGTATCACGAGTTGTTATTATTATTATTATTATTATTATTATTATTATTATTGGTAGTAGCAGTAGTAGTAATAATATAAGTAGTAGTAGTAGTGGAAAGTAGTGATGATGATGATGATAATAATAATAATAATAATAATAATAATAATAATAATAATAATAATAATAATAATAATAATAATAATAGTAATAATAATAAATTATTATTATTATTATTATTATTGCTAAACCCATAATGATCCTACAAAAGCCTGGGAAATAAGCTGACGATCATTTGTAATCCGATTTCTATTAAGAGAGAGCTCATCACAGTCACTCCAAATCACCCCTTCGAAGAACACCAAGAGCTAAATAAGAAACATCCCTTCAGTGAAGCCCTTCTCCTGAACCTCCCCTCCCAGAGAGGATCGAAGAGAGAGCACTTCGGGAAAGGCTCCAAGAGCCTGACACCGATTAAAGGAGCCTGGAGCCCTCTGTGCCCCGGGTTGAGAGCGTCACCGGGGCCTCCGAGGCGAGAACTTTATCCAATTAGGAAAGTTCTTAATCAGAAAAGTCTTGACGGAGACGCACACGACCGCCAGAGTTCGCGTACTCTGGTTGCCCAACTGCCGATAGTACTCTGGGGTTGCACTTTGGAAGAAACATCGTTTCGTTGGAGCAACGTTTCGCTCTGTGTAGAGTTTTATCAAGTCATAAGGTTGAGAAAGCCATGTCTTGATAAAGCTCCACACAGAGTGATTTTCTCTTCAGAGTTTGATGTGTCAAGGATTGATGACACCCAGGAAGGTGCTCTACAAGCCTTTGTAAATTTGTCATTTTAGATGAAAGAGGAGGAGGAGGAAGAAGAAGTGGAGATGAAAGAGGAGGAAGAGGAGGAAACGCAATAGGAGGAAGAATAGGAGGAGCTAAGCGGGATGCCCCATCGACTCAAATGAAAGAAAATTTATCGGTGGAGGGGAAAAGCACATTGAATTTTAAAATTGACAAGTGCCAATAAAGACAGATTTTGAGGCTAGAGAAAATGCAATAAAGGAGAAACAGCGATTATTAAGGGAGGAGGACCAAGAGACTGAGAGATAATAACAGTGACTGAGAGATGGTCGCCTTTCCCACCATATTTCATCTTAAAGAAACTGTCAAAAGAGTTTGTGAAATTAATTTAGAAATACCTGGACGAGGACTGGTCTCAGACCGGGCCGCGGGGGCGGTGACCCCCGAAACCCTATCCAGGTATCTCCAGGTATCCATGTTCATCCATTAGCAAAATTGTAAAATATAATCAGAATTGCTGTCGCATTCGCTTTAATTCTCTCATTGTTTCGTTCAACACTACTATATATATATATACTATATGCTAGGAATTCGCAAGAACAGGCGAAATATTCAAAAACACTGATCTCTGGCCGAAGGAGACTCGAACCTATGAACCTTATGACAAGGTACGCAGTGCCTAACCGACCGTACCACACTGGTCAATACCTTGGCGCCCAGCTCACGCTAGACGTTGATCCAAGGCAGCGCCAGCTTTCAGGCAGGTGGCATACAGCTTTTCATATATATATATATATATATATATATATATACAGCTACAGGAGCAGACCTAGTCTCGTGGGCGAATCTTTAAACATTTTGCTGATTCTTTAAAGTTTTATATACGCTGCTCCGAGGTCGACGGTAATTCCTGGGAAATTACTTCCATAAGAACCAGACAAATTATTATGAGGTAAATTTTCTGCCCGGGAGTTTATAAAACAGGTGGTAGCAGGTGGTATTGACTCGAGGAGGGGGCGGAGGGGGCGCCGCGCCCCCCCCCCTCCGCTGAGAGATACGCGTGGCACTGCATCCCCCTGTGAGTTATACTTCACTTTCTCCAGAAAGAAATTTGAGACTTGATGCACATCCTGTGGTTAGTCTGTTTGAACTGTAAGTACTGAGCAGGTGAGTTGCTGAGAACGCGAGACAACTTAGCGTGAAGACACTAGCGTGAAGACAATTTAGCTGAAGTAACTTACTTTAGCGTGAAGACAACTTTGAGACTTGAAGACAACTTAGGTGAAGACGAGCGGAGACTTAGCGTGAAGACAACTTAGGGCAGCTGAAGACAACTTAGCGTGAAGACAACTTAGCGTGAAGACAACTTAGCGTGAAGACAACTTAGCGTGAAGACAACTTAGCGTGAAGACAACTTAGCGTGAAGACAACTTAGGGTGAAGACAACTTAGCGTGAAGACAACTTAGCGTGAAGACAACTTAGCGTGAAGACAGCTTAGCGTGAAGACAACTTAGCGTGAAGACAACTTAGCGTGAAGACAACTTAGCGTGAAGACAACTTAGCGTGAAGACAACTTAGCGTGAAGACAACTTAGCGTGAAGACAACTTAGCGTGAAGACAACTTAGCGTGAAGACAACTTAGCGTGAAGACAACTTAGCGTGAAGACAGCTTAGCGTGAAGACAACTAGCGAAGACAACTTAGCGTGAAGACAACTTAGCGTGAAGACAACTTAGCGTGAAGACAACTTAGCGTGAAGACAGACTTAGGTGAAGACAACTTAGCGTGAAGACAACTTAGCGTGAAGACAACTTAGGGTGAAGACAACTTAGCGTGAAGACAACTTAGCGTGAAGACAACTTAGCGTGAAGACAACT
The DNA here is from genome assembly GCA_009830355.1 of Cherax destructor. Taxonomy (NCBI): domain Eukaryota; kingdom Metazoa; phylum Arthropoda; class Malacostraca; order Decapoda; family Parastacidae; genus Cherax; species Cherax destructor. The sequence continues at coordinate 43,482 of WNWK01002488.1, read as the reverse complement.
TAGCGTGAAGACAACTTAGCGTGAAGACAACTTAGCGTGAAGACAACTTAGCGTGAAGACAACTTAGCGTGAAGACAACTTAGCGTGAAGACAACTTAGCGTGAAGACAACTTAGCGTGAAGACAACTTAGCGTGAAGACAACTTAGCGTGAAGACAACTTAGCGTGAAGACAACTTAGCGTGAAGACAACTTAGGTGAAGACAACTTAGCGTGAAGACACTTAGCGTGAAGACAACTTAGCGTGAAGACAGCTAGCGTGAAGACAACTTAGCGTGAAGACAGCTTAGCGTGAGACAACTTAGCGTGAAGACACAGCGTGAGCACTTAGCGTGAAGACAACTTAGCGTGAAGACAACTTAGCGTGAAGACAACTTAGCGTGAAGACAACTTAGCGTGAAGACAACTTAGCGTGAAGACAGCTTAGCGTGAAGACAACTTAGCGTGAAGACAGCTTAGCGTGAAGACAGCTTAGCGTGAAGACAGCTTAGGGTGAAGACAGCTTAGGGTGAAGACAACTTAGCGTGAAGACAACTTAGCGTGAAGACAGCTTAGCGTGAAGACAACTTAGCGTGAAGACAGCTTAGCGTGAAGACAACTTAGCGCGAAGACAGCTTAGCGTGAAGACAACTTAGCGTGAAGACAGCTTAGGGTGAAGACAACTTAGCGTGAAGACAACTTAGCGTGAAGACAGCTTAGCGTGAAGACAACTTAGCGTGAAGACAGCTTAGCGTGAAGACAGCTTAGCGTGAAGACAGCTTAGGGTGAAGACAACTTAGCGTGAAGACAACTTAGCGTGAAGACAGCTTAGCGTGAAGACAACTTAGCGTGAAGACAACTTAGCGTGAAGACAGCTTAGCGTGAAGACAACTTAGCGTGAAGACAGCTTAGCGTGAAGACAACTTAGCGTGAAGACAACTTAGCGTGAAGACAGCTTAGCGTGAAGACAACATAGCGTGAAGACAGCTTAGCGTGAAGACAGCTTAGCGTGAAGACAACTTAGCGTGAAGACAGCTTAGCGTGAAGACAACTTAGGGTGAAGACAACTTAGCGTGAAGACAACTTAGCGTGAAGACAACTTAGCGTGAAGACAACTTAGCGTGAAGACAACTTAGCGTGAACACAACTTAGTGTGAACACAACTTAGCGTGAAGACAACTTAGCGTGAAGACAACTTAGCGTGAAGACAACTTAGCGTGAAGACAGCTTAGCGTGAAGACAACTTAGCGTGAAGACAACTTAGCGTGAAGACAACTTAGCGTGAAGACAATTAGCGTGAAGACAACTTAGCGTGAACACAACTTAGTGTGAACACAACTTAGCGTGAAGACAAGTTAGCGAGTTTGTACATAATTTATAGACACTGACGAAGATACATTTCACTGCATAATAAAAAATTCACTGATGTGAATCCTTACTGCAGTGTCGACTGCAACTCAATGTTACACAAGTACTGACAACGCTAATCTAGAAACATCCGTAACACTTGTTAGAGAATCACTGGTGTACTAGGACGCCTCGTCTAGTATGCCCTTGTTATCACTCATATAATGTATAATAAACTAGCGCTGCTGAAGCACCATTGTATTCTTATGATAGAACTGGTACGCTGACACTGGTTTACTTATAAAAGAATAGTTTCACCCTCCTGGCGGGGCCAGGAGCTGAGTCTCGACCCCTGCAACCTCAATTAGGTGAGTACACACACACAGCAGAACACTGCATCTTTATAGCTGTGTTAGACTGCTGCAGGCAAGATGTGGTTCGCCCATCCACAAGATGATAAAAATCCTGCTGTGCCTTTTCTAATGGAACATGCCGGGAGGAAGTCAGAAAAGCTAGTAACAACTCTTCTCTCTCTCTCTCTCTCTCTCTCTCTCTCTCTCTCTCTCTCTCTCTCTCTCTCTCTCTCTCTCTTTTGCTTAATACAAATACCAATGGTGAACCTCACAGTCGTCCAGGTTCACAATAAATACTACTCTCATATTAAAGGCAAAACTTCTAACAAATATATAATAACTTTTCTCAACTTAACACTTGATTAAATATAAAGATGATTTGTTTAGAACTGACACGACGATTAAACCAGAGCGAAAAAAAATGCCACGAGTTCTGTTGAATGTACAAAATGGTATATCAATAACAACACTGCGACTAGCTGAGGACTCGAACCCATGTCGTTTTGGCCCGCCTCATGGTGAACGAAAATCACTTGACGCTCTAACCTACAGGATTTTTGCTCACCATGAGGAGGGCCAAAACGACATGGGTTCGAATCCTCGGCTAGTCGCAGTGTTGTTATTGATTAAATACCACTCATTCGTGGTTACAATAAAAAATGGTATATATAAATTGTGAGCATAAATAAGGGTGTGTATAAGTGGTATGTGTAAATGGTGAATATACTGAGAGTATGATGATAATGATACAGTATACAGGATACATACATCGTGAGGTATATGTCTCTGAAAGAGTATACATGATATATACATCGTGAAGTATGTCTCCCAGTGAGTATACAGTGAGAATTTACTTTCTGTTCCGGGGATTCAAGTATTTATGACATGTGATGTGTAGCTTTAAAGAATCTCGTGTAGCCGATTGGCTTGAAACCTCATCAACAGACTAACATAGTGGTCGCGTTACGGTATTTTATTTGAAGATTTTGTGCCCACTAGAGCCTTATTAACCTCACACTGAGTCACTGTCATCATCAAAGTTTCTCTCCTTGGAAAGTACACATGTAATTCTTACACAGTAGAGTCCACCAGATAATACTATCATCACAACACACACATTAACCCTCTCAGGGGTTAATGGGATTTAAAGTCTATCGACTACACGAGGATTATTAAAGCTGTATGTAACCTGTTTACCATACATACTTTAATCCCTAAAATAGGGAATGAAGTAGATTCTGTGTATATAACTAATGCGACATTATATTGTGGCAACGTTTCGCTCTCTAGGAGCTTTGTCAAGCCTTTCTCCATCATATAACGCCTTGAGCATTTCATGCCAGGCAGAGGGATAACTCTGACCTCCCTAGGTGTTTAAAAAAGGCATGATAATAACTTATGCCCTATTCATGCATTTTCGATTATGTCTTTGTTATTTACGTTAAAATTTTAAATATATCGCAAGTGAAATTGATAATGTAAATTTGTAAAAACCTTTTATGTAACCATTCAGTTTCACGCACACACACACAGACTCAGACTACCTGTTACAGGAACCAATATTACAATATATATATACCTAGGTAGTAGGTTGATAGACAGCAACCACCCAGGGAGGTACTACCGTCCTGCCAAGTGAGTGTAAAACGAAAGCCTGTAATTGTTTTACATGATGGTAGGATTGCTGGTGTCTTTTTTCTGTCTCAGATACATGCAAGATTTCAAGTACGTCTTGCTACTTCTACTTACACTTAGGTCACACTACACATTCATGTACAAGCATATATATACACACCCCTCTGGGTTTTCTTCTATTTTCTTACTAGTTCTTGTTTTTTATTTCCTCTTATCTCCATGGGGAAGTGGAACAGAATTCTTCCTCCGTAAGCCATGCGTGTCGTAAGAGGCGACTAAAATGCCGGGAGCAAGGGGCTAGTAACCCCTTCTCCTGTATACATTACTAAAGTTAAATAGAGAAACTTTTGTTTTTCTTTTGGGCCACCCTGCCTCGGTGGGATGCAGCCGTTTTTTGAAAGAATATATATATATATATATATATATATATATATATATATATATATATATATATATATATATATATATATATATATATATATATATATACATATATATATATAATTATATATATAATATATATATATATATATATATATATATATATATACATATATATATATATATATATACATATATATATATATATCATATATTTTTTTTAAAAAAATAAAATATATATATATATATATATATATATATATATACATATACTATATATATATATATATATTATTATATATATATATATATATATATATATATATATATATGTCGTGCAGAATAGGTAAAATTGGTCAATTAGCAAGAACTCATTTAAAATTAAGTCCTTTCTAAAATTTTCTCTTATACATTTAAAGATATATTTTATTCATTTATGTTAATGTAAAAATTAATAATTTTGTACCAAAAGAACCCTAGAAAACTTACCTAATTTATTATAACAAGCGCAATTTAATTTAGCCTAATCCAACTAAATATATTTTAGATAAGTTTACAATATTTTAATAATAAACAAACAATGAAATATATATTTTTTTATCGTTAGGTTCAGAATGATTTTTCCGAAATTATTGCAAACACAAATTTTTGCTTGCCTAGTTCGGCAAGGTGAGCAGACAGGTCCTCTGCTCCTTCCCTCATTACCCAGGGTGATAGCCGGCCAGGTTCCACTGATTTCGTTGCTTCTAAGATTTCTTAGGATTTTTCTAACTTCCTCATTTGCAGTTGAAATTTCTTATAATCTTTGCTGGTTGTGTTTTTTTCTCCCCCTCCCCCCGAGGATATTTCGATACAGACCTCTGTGAACCATCGATACACATTTCTGCATAAACCCACACATATGTTTGTTATTTCACGTTTCTCCTTCTTGCCTTATTTCCTAGCTTTTTCCTGCCATTTACACATACATTGTATTCTCCTGACATTCCTATATTCTTTATATTTGCGTGCGTGTGCGCGTGCGTGAGTGTGTGCGTGTGTGTGTGCGTGCGAAAACAGGTCATAGAGTAATTGTGGTAACTGCACTGTGTTACCCAAAATGGGAATGGATGCCTCTGGAATATTAATGGTAAGTGCCTGTAAGCTGCAATAACAATAAAGCTGCGAGAGATACGCAGAAACAAATAACGCATTAAATAAAAGCTTGGCGTGGAAAGGAAACGAACGAGACACATGGAGAGATTTACTCACCGACCGACTGAAGAGAGAGAGAGAGAGAGAGAGAGAGAGAGAGAGAGAGAGAGAGAGAGAGAGAGAGAGGTCAGAGAGAAGAGAGAGAAAAGGAAAGAAGAGAGAGAGAGAGAGCAAAAGAGAGGAGAAAGAGAAGAGAAGAGCGGATCAGGATAAATATTTACCATTTTTATATCAGATACTTGTTTTGGAACTGAGCCATTAGAGCGGACTGAAGTGTAGTTACCTCGTCGGTATAAGCACACTGTTGGACTTCAACGTTCTGGTGAACAGTAATGTCTCCTAAGGTGCTGGTCTCCTCTGGCCACGGGTAGTCTTCCACCTTGAACGCCCTGAAAGCACATTCCGAATTAGCGCGAGGAAAAACTTGAAGAACTGTTACGAGAAAGTGACTAATTACAGCATCATACTACAGCTGCAGTCAGGCGTCTGAATGAAAATTGTATAATCTTGCATGTGTCCAGACAATACACCAGGTGGCCAGAAATACACGCACTGTGAGTCCATGGGGAGTCTATAACTAGGTTTACGTGAGAGGGGGAGAACACCCATTCGAGGAACTGGCGTGCATATTTAATAGGAAAGACAGAATTGATAAGGATTTTGCTCGAATTTTTAACCCGGGGAGGGTTAACCACCCAGGATAACCCAGTAAAGTCAGCGCGTCATCGGGGACTGTCTCTCTTATTTCCATTGGGGTTCTTTAATTAACCTTCTTTCCCCAGGATGCCACCCACAATAGTCGACTAAAGCCCTGGTACCTATTTACTGCTAGGTGAAACGGGGCAGCAGGTACAAGGAAGCATGCCCAACGTTTCACCAGTGCCGGGATCGATCCCGGTACCTCAGTGCGTGAGCTGAGGACTAGCAAATAAGCTACGAGTGTGGGTTACAATTACCACCCTTGCAACAGTACTAATTACTATTACTACTGCAACTAGTCATGCTGCTCCTCTGCCAGCTTCAGCAGAGTGTAAAACACTAATTCTGCTTCTGAACACTGTGCTGAAGATGAACCTGTGCTGTTCCAGAACTTCCTCCAGTGGGCAGGTGGCCACTCTCAGCTGTGGACTGGGACTGCTGGAATCCTATATTTGCGATTTTTTTCCCCCAATTGCTTCTTGAAGAACTGAATTTCTTTTTCTGTTAACAGTCTCGAGGGGGGAGACTATTCTACAGGTCCACGACTCTTTTTCTTTCTTTTTTTCTTAGCGAGGTAGCTCTTTCCCACATTTGTGTTAAATCTCTCTGCTTGAGTGTGTCGAGTTTGTTCATTATCTTAGCTCCGGAAGGTTAATAATATGAAAAAAGGTTTTGTATTAACATTGTTATGTTTCGTGTAGATTCTTAAGCAAGTCTATACATCCTAGTGTAGATTCTTAAGCAAGTCTATACATCCTAGTGTATATTCCTAAGCATGTCTATACATCGTAGTGTAGATTCCTAAGCATGACTATACATCCTAGTGTAGATTCTTAAGCAAGTATATATACATCCTATTGTAGATTCCTAAGCATGTCTATACATCCTAGTGTAGATTCTCCTAAGCATGTTAAGTGGTCTAGATGTGCGTTTACACATCGTCAACTGCAATTTTTTTTCTTGACATTCCCAAAACCACCTCATGTTTGTGTCCTCATGCACTCGGTTTTTTTCGTGAGTGTCTTCACGCATTTGTTTGTTCATGTCTGTGTCTTTAGGCATTTGTTTGTTCATGAGTGTCTTCTTACATTTACTTGTTGATGAATGTGTCTTTTTATGTTTACTTGTTCGTGAGTGCCTTACAGTTACTTGCTCATGAGAGTGTCTTCTCGCAATCCATCTATTTCACAACTAAACCACAAAATACAGAAAGACCATCAAACCAGTACTTAATGGTGGACCAAGATGGACCGAAATATCGTGTCGTTTGGCCTCCAAACTGAGGGTTAGGCTTCAGTTGTTCCAGCCCTGGCATTGCAACTTTATTTCAACAGCCATTCGTATCCAAAGTGGCCAAGAGTAAAGAAGATTATGTCGCTATGGCAACTTCCTCTTTAGTATGAGCTGCCATACCGGCCGCTAAATAATTGAAAACTTGGACATACCGCTGTATATATGTCTCTTGATGGAGGCACCGCTGCCGTCAACTGAACTGTCAGTCAGTCAACTCACATTTTCCATTATCTTGCCTCATAATTGAAATTGAATTCTGTCCCATTCGTAAAATAGTTGGCGAGGGACTCAAATTTCACGAGAGTAAGTCTATAAATAAATATTTAAAATTCTGCAACACTTTCAGGCCTTTATTTATTTGACTTGAATTATTGATCAATAAATAATTATCGATCAGTAAGCTAGGTTTGGTTAGGTTACACTAAGTTAAAGTAGGTTAGGTTAGGTTACACTAGGTTAGATTCGGTTAAGTTAGGGTTACATTAGGTTAGATTAGGTTAGGTTAGGTTTGGTTACACTAGGTTAGATTAGGTTAGGTTAGGTTTTGTTACACTAGGTTAGATTATGTTAGGTTACACTAGGTTAGATTAGGTTAGGTTACAATAAGCTAGAGTACAAACACTTGAAGAGAAAGCACCGTGTTGGTGGTGTGTGCATGTGTGTGTTCGTGTTGGCCAGATGATGAAATACTCCTATAAATCCTTCACTCCTGGGGCCTCCGGGGAGACGCCATCTTGTAATCGATAAGTCTAATACTATCAAACTAACTTATATCCATTACAGGCTTTGATGATGCAGTCAAGAATAGCCAACACACCCGGTATATCTTTGTCTTTTATTAGGGAGGGGGGTTTATGGCTCAACTGGTAGCGCTTTCGACTCACACATTGAGAAACCGGAGTTCGATCCCCGGAATCCCCCAATGTACATTGGACGTATTCCCTTACACCTGGTGCCCCTGTTCGCCGAGCAGTAAATATATACCTGGGTATTAGTCGACTGGTGTGAGTCGCATCCTAGCTCATTAATGGGTCATCCTGGGTTACTAACCCTCCGGGTTGGTTAATGGGGTTTGAAGCCAATCTACTACGCTAGGGGTCATTAAGGCTGCAATTAACCTTTTCACCAAAGCAGGGAAGCTCATTCTCTATATAACAATTCATTTATCTTACCGACTAGTACTCGGTTGAACTAGAGTACTACCTGGAGTATACCTGGAGAGGGTTTCGGGGGTCAACGCCTCGAAATCGGTCTGAGACCAGGCCTCGTGGTGGACCAGGGTCTGATCAACCAGGCTGTTACTGCTGGCCGCACGTAAACCGACGTAAGAACCACAGCTCGACTGTAGTTACAACACATTCAACCTATGTGTTATTTTGGGGAGATAGTAACGAAAACAGTACAATAGTTTTGGTTGCGTTAATACGGCTTAGTCAATTGACGCTTAGTACTGAGTCACATCACACGCCGGACGAATGTAAACAAAGACGCGCCAGCACTGATGGCGGAGTAAGGTTAAATTGCGTTAGGTTATCCTATAATAATAATAATAATATTTTTATTTCCTAGGTTCTCTTACACATATGCTGCTATATATGATAATCTATGTAACTGTATTTGTGTATACCTGAATAAACTTACTTATTTTAGGCTAGATGGGTGCCATTAGGTTTGGTTAAGTTCCACACCATCTGTTCAACACAGTATCATCCCTACCGCAAGAACCAACTTAAAATGTTCTCTTTCAGACTATTGGCCAACATCGGCCGAGTAGCGATCGTAAACCATTCCGGAAATTCTTTCTGTGACAAAAGCAGGTAATAACAGTTGATTTAAAGTACAAGAAGCATCAGTAGATGTTTTATAACTATAGTGTGCCTCATACCTATATAGAAAACGGTTCTGGGATATAGTATGTACAGTGTATTGTGCGTATGAAAGAAAACGCCACTTTTTTGAGTTCTGAAGGCAGACGATCAAATAATCTTTCTTATAATACAAAAATTTCTCTGTTGGTATTTCAGTAAAAAAAATATATACACACTCGTAGATTTAAATAATAATGGATGCGTATGAAATAAAAAATGTGGAAAAGTCTCAAAATTTTTCAACCAGCAGAGTATGAAAAGATAATATAAGAGGTTCATGAAGACGTGAATTATCCTGGTTGATTCATTAAGGCAACATTTCACTTGTATACCACAAATCAAGGACACTTCAGTTCTTAAAGCAAAGATTAAATTAAGCTCAAATATATCGAATATAACCTTTGCAACTGCATATGTAATGTTGCTCTGTGTATACAAATCAAATGATATATGTACTCATGTATATATATATATATATATATATATATATATATATATATATATATATATATATATATATATATATATATATATATATATATAGGTACTGACTTCAGATTCTTGTCCAGCGCCTTCTTGAAAACATTCATGAGTCTATTGATAATCCCCCTTGTATGCTGGGAGGCAGTTGAACAGTCTTGTGCCCCTGACAGTTACTGTGTTTTCTCAGCGTGTTCATGGCTTCCCTGCTTTTCATTGGGTATTGCATCTCCTGACGAGTCTTTTGCTTTCATAGGGAGTGATTTTCGTGTGAAAATTTGGGATTAGTCCCTCTAGGATTTTCCAACTGTATATTATCATGTATCTTTCTCGCCTGCGTTCTAGGGAATACAAATCAAGGGACTTCAACTTTTCCCTGTAATTTAGGTGTTTTATCGTACTTATGCGTGCCGTGAAAGTTCTCTGTACATTCTCCAGGTCTGCAATTTCGCCTGCCTTGAAAGGGGCCGTTAGTGTACAGCAGTATACCAGCCTAGAGAGAACAGGCGCTTTGAAGACAATCATCATGGGCTTGGCATCCCTAGTTGCAGAACTGTACACAGAAGACAGTGGAAGATGAAGTAATCAGTCCCTTGGTCTGGAAGATAAAGTAATCAGTCCCTTGGTCTGGAAAATGAAGTAATCAGTCCCTTGGTCTGGAAGATGAAGTAATCAGTCCCTTGGTCTGGAAGATGAAGTAATCAGTCCCTTGGTCTGGAAGATAAAGTAATCAGTCCCTTGGTCTGGAAGATGAAGTAATCAGTCCCTTGGTCTGGAAAAGGAAGTAATCAGTCCCTTGGTCTGGAGGCCGATGTTCACTACTTTAGTCTTGATTCATAATATACTGTATCATCTTTTTATTGAATTGAAAAAAGCCAGAGGTTGGCGAAGCGTCTTCAAAGATACCCAGGTGCTGCACATGTCTCTAAGTCCTTATCTTGTCAATAATGTCAGTATTGCAATGATAAAGGTACCTCTACTGGGTATAACAAACTCCAGCTTGTAGTATCAAGACTCCTCAGTATCTTGCTAGTTAAGTCACCTAGTGAATAAACAGCGAACGTTTATGGCCATCTAGTGAGCAAAATGGCAACACCGAGTGCCACAGCATATCTACTCAGGGGGTACTAGAGGTGCTTACATTGGTGGCTCGCCCTGCTGGGTCTCCCGCTGCAATAAACCGTGCAGCAGAAATTGCTGCATAGTCGTTCAAACGCTTTCGTAAATCAGGAAAATTCAATAGCAAGGTTACTTCCGGCGAACATCACCGGGAATTATTTTGCTTGGGGGAATCGACAACATATATCTCAGCACGGTGAGCTCCAGGTGGGGAGAGAGAGAGAGAGAGAGAGAGAGAGAGAGAGAGAGAGAGAGAGAGAGAGAGAGAGAGAGAGAGAGAGAGAGAGAGAGAGTGGATAATACATTTGAGTCGGTTACCGTGATTTATTTGATAGCCTTTTATGAGGTATTGTGCCGAAGCCTCATTGCTTGCCAAGGAACATGCAGCCTTTCCACCCTTCTCTTTCCTGTCTGATCTCCCTCGGCCTTGTGTACATCTACGGGATTTCTGAGATTTGATTTTCCGAACGTGAAGCCAAGCTAGTGATGAAGGCAGAGATCTATAAGGGTTTGAGCTGTGATCTAAAGACGAGGACGGGTATCTCAAGGGTCACTCCAGCAGCTTCAAGACACATTCTTCCACTCTTCAAGGTGATGCGGTGCCGGAGAGGCGGTGCTGGTAGTTGCCAGACTGGCGTCTACTAGCTGGGCCAGGCCTTCATCAGGCAGTCTGCCACAACATTATGCTACACACTACAATACCTCGTAACTCACAGAGGTATCGTAAACAACCAACATTTATGATACACGTCTGAGTAATAACGCCGACATTTATGACACATCTCTCTTAATAGTGTCGCGAAAAGACATATTCTAAACTGTGTAAGAGAGAGAGAGAGAGAGAGAGAGAGAGAGAGAGAGAAGTGTTACATTATTTGGCGACATCTGTCAACCAGTTTGATGTGCTCTTTGCTGTTGTCCAATCTTTCAAATTTTGTAAGCATTCCTGCCTCACGTCTCTTTGATGTACAGAGTTGCTTGGGAACGTCGACTCATCTGATCTCACCGCCGTACACACTACACGAAACGCCACAACTGAATGAGGTAAACAATCAACTCACTCAGCTTGGCTGTGGCAGAAAGAGACACTCTGTAGAACAAGTTTCTTTTGTTGAACATCACCACGTCATGACGTGATGAAAATGAAGATCTACACAGAGTGAAACATTGAACCAATAAAAGCCTCTTCCGTCTTGTCTTTATTATTAGTCAATCAGGACGCCATTTGGATCAATTGTCTTTGTTAGGTGGGATCAGCTGTTCCCTACGGAGCTTATCATACTGAATAGTGATGACTTTGTGACTGCTAATACGGTTTCAAACGTGGTGGCTCTGGAGATGATCTATTGATCTTCTCTACTCTGAGGCATCAATTACTGGAGGATGCCGAAGACAAAAGTCTTTGAGAGGCTATAATACTAGGGAAATTCCTCGATCAAACTGCAATCGCATGAAATCTCAAACACCTTATTAATGTCTACCTTCACGATGGATCCTTTAGGGGCGGTTCTCAATAGGTATAAAATTTAACTGGAGCTAACTTTCCAGGAGTGATTCTCCCTGTTCAGAGACCAGCAACACATCGTCGTAGCTTTGGTCTCTTGTCACATGTCTGTTTTAAGGACCAGCAACACATCATCGTAGCTTTGGTCTCTTGCTACATGTCTGCTTCAGAGACCAGCAACACATCATCGTAGCTTTGGTCTCTTGCTACATGTCTGCTTCAGAGACCAGCGACACATCATCGTAGCAGTCCATACTTCCGCAGATCATCGCATTCCAAAAAAAGAATTATACAAAAGAAGAGATGGCTGTTGCTCACAGATACTCCAATTACCAAACTGCAGAAATATTTGGCTTGGAAAATGGTTGCCGCCTGCATATGATAATACGAAAACGCAGAAGAAAACGTTGATTAAGAAGACCGACATGTCCACGGGTGTTCCCACAGGTGACGGGGAAATGAAAATGATCATCGTTGTGTATTATTGTTCCCCGAGGTAACTGCAACTTTGGGTCTGGTTTTTTTTCTCCGTAAAATTATCTCCGCTGGTTATTGGACGAGGTCGACGGACGGTGAAAAATTGCGGAGGTCAGGACACCAACCCATTTGACAATGTTTACAACTAGTTTGCTTGAAATTAGTATTTTCAGTGAGCAGACCCTCACTAATTATGCATTTACACATATGCCTGCATGAACACATATACACGCGAGCACACATACATATGCATGCACAAATACATGGATGTATTGGAACTGCAGGAAGGCATTTGGCTGGACCTCACAGTAAATGCGTTACGTTGGATCAAAGAGTGTCTTATAGGGATGATATAGCTATTACCGAGAAGAGTTGTTAGAATGGTCAGGCTTAACAAGCGGGATTCCACAAGGATCGGCATTGGGACAGGTACTGTATCTGGTATATGTGAATGAGTTACCAGAAGACAGTCAGATGTATCTCTGTATGCAGATATGAAATTAAGGAACTAAATCAAACTTGACGAGGAAAGGCAACAAATGGCCCTGGACAAACTGTTGGTCAAACAAGTGGCTACTGGTTCTCCTCACCAGCAAATGCAAGGATAAAAAAAAATTAGGGACAGGTGAAGGAGACCGGAAAGTGAAAGTGAACGTAGACTTGGGGGCACAGAGGCTGCAGATTCCACTCAAGGACAGAGACGTAAAGGTGAGTATAGTGTCGAATATACCGTCAGAAGCTCACATCAACTGAATAACTTTTGCAGCTAACGCTCGTTTAGCGAATTTAGGATGTGCTTTCAGGAATCTCAACAAGGAGTTATTGACCACCCTTTATATATGTCAAGCCCATGTCGGTGCACGAATCACAACCATTGAACATAAACCTGATAAAGCAGGCATAGCCTGGGATAACCTGGCCAATCTCAGTTACTTGGTAGCCTGGTCAGGCGCAGTTACGTGGTAGCCTGGTCAGGCTCATTTACTTGATAGCCTGGTCAGGCTCATTTACTTAGTAGCCTGTCAGGCTCATTTACTTGGTAGCCTGGTCTGGCTCATTTACTTGGTAGCCTGGTCAGGCTCATTTACTTGGTAGCCTGGTCAGGCTCATTTACTTGGTAGCCTGGTCAGGCTCATTTACTTGGTAGCCTGGTCAGGCTCATTTACTTGGTAGCCTGGTCAGGCTCAGATATATTACACACGTGTGTATCTATTCTGAAAACGTTTCGCCAACCAGTGGCTTCATCGCTTCAATAAAGCTATTACTGAAGGTGTTGACAATAGGGACAGAAGACCTCTCCCAGCCTCTGTTACAGATACAGCAGTGTTATCAGTATTATCAGTGGCTTTCCGTGGCTGAAGAGCAAGAGTTGCAGGTGTCATCTTCATGTAAACAAGTCAGTCACTGTATTTAAATTCTCTCATGCTATCATTCTTGTTTACTTCTCTGCTCTTCTGGATTTCTTTTTTAAGATTTTTTCGTATGAGATCAGTCCAGACTCGTAACAAAAACCAGGTCCTTGATAGGATACCAGATTACGAATTTGAGAGATACGATACAATACGAAATTTTTTACAGATAAGAGTAGATGCCAATTTCAAGCTGTGGGAGCTAACATACAATACCTAACCATCAACAGCTAATATGCGATACCAAATCAAATTGAATAAAGCACCAACAAAAACGAGAAACAAACTTTCCTAGCAGCTTGGCCATTCTGCTGAACGTTGGCTGAGGACAGAGAGAGAGAGAGAGAGAGAGAGAGAGAGAGAGAGAGAGAGAGAGAGAGAGAGAAAGAGGCAAAACTAGAAACCTCATTTGTGGATCCAATCTGGGCTTCGGGAAGCCTGGGTCTTGTCTCCCTCGGCCGCCTCCTCTGCTCTGATTAATTCCAGACTCCTCTCAACATTCAACTGTGTCACTCGGGATGGATATTTTTCCCCCCTGCCCTCAGATGAGTCGGCGAGTCTTCTCGGCCAGTTGTTGAGGGCCAAGGGTTAGTGAGTCCTTTCTACCAGGTGTGGAGGATTAAGGGTCGGTGAGTTCTCCCTGCCAGGTGTGGAGGACTAAGCGTCGGTGAGTTCTCCCTGCCAGGTGTGGAGGACTAAGGGTCGGTGAGTTCTCCCTTGCCATGTGTGGAGGACTAAGCGTCGGTGAGGTCTCCCTGCCAGGTGTGGAGGACTAAGCGTCGGTGAGTTCTCCCTGCCTGAGACATAGATGAATATACACATTTTTTTTTTAGTAAATCGGATTGCTAAATGGCCCGTACGAGTTGATGTCTCTGTGAAAATACTTCCTTCAGGTGCCTCGACGCTAGTATATGAAGCTTGATACAAGGGAGGGAAGCTTGATACAAGGAAGGGAAGCTTGATACAAAGAAGGGAAGCTTGATACAAGGAAGGGAAGCTTGATACAAGGAGGGGAAGCTTGATACAAGGGAGGGAAGCTTGATACAAGGAAGGGAAGCTTGATACAAGGAAGGGAAGCTTGATACAAGGGAGGGAAGCTTGATACAAGGAAGGGAAGTTTGATACAAGGAAGGGAAGATTGATACAAGGGAGGGAAGCTTGACACAAGGGAGGGAAGCTTGACACAAGGGAGGGAAGCTTGACACAAGGGAGGGAAGCTTGATACAAGGAAGGGAAGTTTGATACAAGGAAGGGAAGTTTGATACAAGGAAGGGAAGTTTGATACAAGGGAGGGAAGCTTGATACAACGAAGGGAAGTTTGATACAAAGAAGGGAAGCTTGATACAAAAAAGAGAAGCTTGATACAAGGGAGGGAAGCTTGATACAAGGAAGGGAAGTTTGATACAAGGAAGGGAAGTTTGATACAAAGAAGGGAAGCTTGATACAAGGAAGGGAAGTTTGATACAAGGAAGGGAAGCTTGATACAAAGGAGGGAAGCTTGATACAAGGAAGGGAAGTTTGATACAAAGAAGGGAAGCTTGATACAAGGAAGGGAAGCTTGATACAAGGGAGGGAAGCTTGACACAAGGAAGGGAAGTTTGATACAAAGAAGGGAAGCTTGATACAAGGAAGGGAAGCTTGATACAAGGGAGGGAAGCTTGATACAAGGAAGGGAAGTTTGATACAAAGAAGGGAAGCTTGATACAAGGGAGGGAAGCTTGATACAAGGAGGGAAGTTTGATACAAAGAAGGGAAGCTTGATACAAGGGAGGGAAGCTTGACACAAGGGAGGGAAGCTTGACACAAGGGAGGGAAGCTTGACACAAGGGAGGGAAGCTTGATACAAGGAAGGGAAGTTTGATACAAAGAAGGGAAGCTTGATACAAGGGAGGGAAGCTTGATACAAGGAAGGGAAGTTTGATACAAGAAGGGAAGCTTGATACAAGGAAGGGAAGCTTGATACAAGGGAGGGAAGCTTGATACAAGGGAGGGAAGCTTGATACAAGGGAGGGAAGCTTGATACAAGGGAGGGAAGCTTGATACAAGGGAGGGAAGCTTGATACAAGGGAGGGAAGCTTGATACAAGGGAGGGAAGCTTGATACAAGGGAGGGAAGCTTGATACAAGGGAGGAAGCTTGATACAAGGGAGGAAGCTTGATACAAGGGAGGAAGCTTGATACAAGGGAGGAGTTTAATACAAGGGAGGGAAGCTTGATACAAGGGAGGGAAGCTTGATACAAGGGAGGGAAGCTTGATACAAGGAGGGAAGCTTGATACAAGGGAGGGAAGCTTGATACAAGGTAGGGAAGCTTGACACAAGGTAGGGAAGCTTGATACAGGGGAGGGAAGTTTAATACAAGGAGATGACTTGCTCTTCTTAGGATTGAATCAGTCTACCTCTCCTTCCCCCCAGACGCTGTGTGGCCCCTCTGGTTTAACACTTCCCTATGATTATTATAATAATCATTTTGCTAAACTACTACTACAACAACTACCATTACTTCTGCTACTACCACAACTACTACTACGATTACTACAATGCTATAACTATTACCACTACTGCTACTACTGCAATTTCTACTACTATTACGACTACTACAATTATAACTACAATACAGTTGCTACTGCTAATACTACTACTACAACTGTATCAACAACTACTACTACTATGGCTACTTCAACTAAAACTACTACTACAACTAATACTACCAATAATAATAATACTGTCACTACTACTAGTACTACTACTGATACTATAACTGCTATGACTACTATAATACTAGCATCCCTATACCCCGGAGCACCAGGCTTGTGATAATTGATTTCATCTCATCCTGTCTCATGCACTCAACTAATCTGGGGTCTGGCTTTGTGGCAAATGTACTGTATGCTTTGATGCAGTGTGCGCAGGTTCGAATCTTGTTCTAGACTGATAGATAATATATATATATATATATATATATATATATATATATATAAAATATATATCAATGAACCACGAAGCAAGTCGTATTGAAACATTTACCAAACTGCGGCAGGCCAGGATTCGACCCCGACACATAGTCCTGCCTCAAGAGACAACACAATGTACGTGTCACCCTATCCCCTGTAGGATCAATGACGTAGTGGATAGGGTGACACGTGCGTTATGTTGTCTCTTGAGGCAGACAATGTGTCGTGGGATCGAATCCTGGCCTGCCGCAGTTTGGTATATATATATATGTGTGTGTGTGTGTGTGTGTGTGTGTGTGTGTGTGTGTGTGTGTGTCTCGAATAGGTAAAATTAGCAAGAACTCATTTAAAATTAAATCCTTTCTAAAAAAAATTCTTATACTTTTAAAGATATATATTTTCAGACACAGATCAGTGTTTGTGAATAGTTCGCCTGCTCTTGCGAATTCCTAGCATTTAAAAATCTATAGTTGTGTCGATGCATGCAGGGGATGAGATGAAAAGCTGTAAGCCTCCTGCCTGAAAGCTGGCTGCTTTGGAATAACGTCTAGCGAAAGCTGGATGCCAAGGTATTGGACCAGTGTGGTACGGTCGGCAAAGCACTGCGTACCTTGTCATGAGGTTCGTAGGTTCGAGTCTCCGTCGGCCAGAGATCAGTGTTTGTGATTATATATATATATATATATATATATATATATATATATATATATATATATATATATATAATATATATATATATATATATATATATATATATATATATATATATATATATAATGTTTTCCTTAAAGATTATATAAAAAAAATTTCCCTGTGTGTGTGGCATAGGACATCTTAAGACATGGAAAGACCCGAAGTAATACTAACTCAAACTTTGCTGGAACGAAAGTCAAAAAGCTATCGTAGTTGCTGAACCCTTAGTGAGATACTTGACGATGTCTCCATCGCGTTCCTGAAGTCTCCCAGCTCAGTCTGACGATATCATTACTTAAAGTTAGAGACCCATCCTGTGTGATGGAATGTGAGAGGAAAACACGGCTGCTTCTTGTTCCCACTGTGTAACTCTCAGATAGATTAGGGCAGAGCCATACTGCGGGTGTACTTAATTTTGATAGATATGGAATGGGAGAGAAAAGTCTCGGAAAAGAATAGATGAGGAGACAACGAAAGAACAAGGAGTGAGAAATGTGAAGCTAAATGGAGGAGGAGGGAGAGACGAGTGATAAAGACAGACTAGGCGAGAGGAGGAAGAGAGAGAGGGGGGAAGGGAGAGGGGAGAACAGGGGGAACCGTGAAGACAATGTGAAGTGTCGTGGGTAAGGGGTCCGCCCTCATCTCTTTCCCCTCGCTATATTAACTCATGAACTCCCCTCGTTCTGGTTTTTAACATGCAAAGTGTAAATATCAGAAGCTTTATCCTTTTAAGAGACATAAAATCTTAATTTAGACCTAGGGTAGGGAGGGAGGGAGGGATGGAGGAAGGGAGGGAGTGTGGGAAGGAGGGAAGGAGAGCAAGAGAGAAAGAGCGGGGAGAGAACGTTCATGGGTGTGCACAGGAGTATTTGGAAGTGCAAGGGAGAAAATATGACTACGTGGGAGTATGTGGGAGGACCTAGGAAAGACAGATAGTGGAGGACTTTAAAGCCTACACCTGAGGACTATCTACTTCTGTTTAGATTAAGAACTGTGAAGTATCATCTAAATGCTTCAGGCAAGGATTGTAAAGCAAAAGGCTTTCTCCCCACCCTCTGCTCCCGCCGTTCACTGACGACATGAAACAAAGGGGGGAAAAAAAACAGCGGCATGGCATTTGTAGGAGAGACTGATGTGGATGGAAGGCGTGGGCTGCAGACTACATCTAGTTGCTACCTCAACTACTCACGTTACTCCACTGCTACTCACACAGCTGTGAGTGATCCTGGTGCTCGCCGCCACTAGTTCCACTTCCGGATTCTGTGGTGCGGGAGGAGAAGCTAGGATACCGGTGGCCACTGCCTTGACTACCACAACCTGTAATACTACCTCCACTTCTACCTCTACTATTATACCCCAGGCACTTCAATGATACCTTTTCGTCTTGACATAACTTCAGAAATCCATTGACTACAGTTTGTCCCTCAGAAGTCCCTAGTCAAATACAGTATTCGCAAAGTGCTGTTACAGCTGATTTTTCAAAGGCTGTATCGTTCTCTCGCTTACAGCTTCAGTGAGTAGAGTGTTCCGGTCTTCTTTAATTCTGTTGGCAAAAAGTTTGCACACACGTACGTGTTGCACCTTTCACCTCGAAGTTTTATTACACTATTTCGAGTTACTAATTCACTTTGCACTTCAGAGAGCTGCTCGAATCTGAGTCTTTATAAAACTCTTTAGTATTTCAATAGTATGAATCAGATCTCATAGCCTCTGTTTCCTGAGAGAGAAAAGGACGTTTTGATTTATTTATTTATTTATTTATTTATTTATTTATTTATTTATTTATTTAGAGAGAGAGAGAGAGAGAGAGAGAGAGAGAGAGAGAGAAGAGAGGAAGGGAGAGAGAATGAGTGTAGGAGAGGAGGCAAGAGTGGATATCACAAAGGATTAGAGTGATTCACTTAGTGAAGGCCGGAGCATCTCGTAAACAAGAGAGCTAACGAGCTAGAAACACAATGCTCTCTTTTCAGACACAATGCTCTCTTTTCAGACACAATGCTCTCTTTTCAGACACAATGCTCTCTTAGAGAGAGAGAGAAAAAAAAAAGAACCTATTCGGACGAATTAGCGCCAGATAGCCTAGAGAAAGATGGAAGAGGGAAGATGAAAGTAAGTCACAACAAAGAGATAAAGACAGATCAAACATGGCAGGGAGAAGATCAAATAACTCGTGCATAAAAGTTATGCACTCTGCTCGGCTAAGCTCAAAGTGAACTTAGGATGAATGAGAAGCACTAATTAATGAAAGATGTGTACCACCTGTGATTGCCATTTCATCTTTCAAAAACAAAAAAAGAAGAGAGAAAATGTCCAAATGGAAAAATAAAGATGTGATACTGATTACTTCAATGATACTATCAGGTTCAGCGATGATAACAATAACAATAACAAGAAGAAGAAGAAGAAGAAGAAGAAGAAGAAGAAGAAGAAGAAGAAGAAGAAGAAGAAGAAGAAGAAGAAGAAGAAGAAGAAGAAGAAGAAGAAGAAGAAGAAGAAGAAGAAGAAGAAGAAGAAGAAGAAGAAGAAGAAGAAGAAGAAGAAGAAGATGATGATGATGAAGAAAAAAGTGAAAGAAGAAGAAATAAAGAAAGAAGATCAACAGAAAAAAACATTAATAAAATTACACACTCCACTTTATTAGATTTAAAACCTGTCTACTACTCAAGGCTTCATTAGAGAGAGGGAGAGAGAAAGAAAGAGAGACAGACAGACAGAAATGGTTATTCAACAATCAACCACCAATTGTTGGGGCCCCCAGCTGCGCTGTGACCAGCTGCCTGGTTTAAATGTCAACCAGTCAGGTGAAGGTTGACTGACTTGAAATAGTATCTAAATCCCTAGACTGGACTCAGTCTCTCACTTGCTACCGCTGAGTACACATGCTGGTCTTGTACGAGTTACAAGCCTATAGCTAAGCGGACTCGCTTTGCTCTCTCACTCCACGTAATTCTCGTTGGTATGGTCTGTGTGTACACTGCTGCTCTATTGCGCTTTGTACATGAGAAATGGTCTGGTATACCGATATGACGTGGAAAAAGACTTTTAATGTACACTTCAGGACATTTATTAAATGAAACGTCTCGCCACTCGTGGAGAAACGTTTCCTTTAATAAATGTCCTGAACTGTACATCAGTGTTTTTTTCCATACTCTGTACATATTGATGGTGGGAATATATGGTTGTTCAGAGTAAAACAACTACCCTGAATGTTCGTCTTAGATATCTTACTTGCACTTCCTTGTGACTTAACCTCAGCCTACTGCAGCTCCATGTGTACCTGTGTTTGTGAGAGAGACAGACAGAAGCCAGCCACTAAAAGAGCAGATAACTCATATGTTACGTATTTACAAAGGCATATGGCTAGTGTTTTTTTTTTCGCTCGCTTAGAGAGCGAGATTTTTTTTTTTTTTAAATTTGTTCTACGTCTTATTCTCCCGCTCTTACCTCCTCCCCCTCCTCCCAGACTCAAATAAGAAAATTACAGCATAAATATTTCGTAATTATTTTCTTTTTAAATTCCTGTCAGTCAGAAGGAAAAGAGTTGTCTTAGAGAAAGTGAAGACAAATTGCAAAACATTGCCTTTCGACTTCACTGTGGAATAATTCAGCTCTTGTCTCAATTTAAGTGTCAAGAGCTGTTTGTTATTCCCTGAATAGTGTGTTTACGAGTCCGTGATAGAGAGAGAGAGAGAGAGAGAGAGAGAAGGGAGGGAGGCAGACAGACAGAACTATAAGAAACAGAAAGAATAGTGTTGTGTGTGAAACAAGCGGGTGTGAGGGTAGATCATTCAACATTGCAGACTACTCTCACTCAACACAAGATACTGACTATGGTGCCTCATCCTCTTTAAGAAGGAATCACTGACCTCGCTTCCTTGCTGGCAACGTTCTGTTTATCACACTGAACGAGCAACACACTGCACTCAGGAGCACATCGTGGTTAATCAGGTTCCTCAAGGCCCATGATGGGTGCAATTTGTCTAAGAACAAAATTTTTTTTCTTTTAAGTCGTCATTAATGTAGAGACCAGTTAAGGGGTTCTTGATCCAAGAAAAGCGTCCTATCCTTCCCTTTCTTGCATCGAATCTTATTGCCTCCCATTTCCCATACCCATATGAATACATGTAGTCGTTTGCTTTTGATACATTCATTAAATTTTCGACAATATTACTCTCACGTACCAGTTTCCCATTTTCATTGTTTGAAAAAGTGAGTTATATTAAAATATCTTGCTAGGAATAAGCCCAAAGATGGAAGCGGAGATCAAACCGTAGCCCTGGTGGTGGCAGGTCCAGCGCATTACCGCTGAGCTACGGGGCTTCTAATAGGAAAGATGAGGAAATAGAAATTCTGTTCATGTCTCGGTCAACGGTACTGTCTGTGACCTTACTGTCTCCCACATCCCCAGTAGCTGCCGCAGCAGATCTATTCTTGCCTTCCTCAACGCCGTATAGTTTATGTACTGGACCTGCCACCATCCGGACCACAGTTCGAGACTCCGTCCATCTTTCTGTTTATTAATTTATAGTCGTTTATTACGACTTAAACTGAGTTCATATCTTGCTATGTGCATTTGAGCTAGTGTTAGGAAACACCAATTTAAAACTGTGGAAAGTAATCCACAAGGTAAATTTAAAGTAGTATTTTTAATTCACTAGCTATCGGTAGTAATTTTAGATATTAAGATCCACGTGTGCCATCCATGTGATCAAACAACTATTATGAATATACTTGTTCTAACTGCAGTGTTAGAAATACTTGCTGGACTTTTGAAAACGTCAAGCTAGAATATTTGACCAGGGAGGAATATCATCCAGGGCTCCTCCCTCAACTAGCTACACTTCCATATTCAATCATATGAATAAAAAAAAATTCAATCATATGACTTCAATCTGATATTAATGATCACATAGTATTCTGTGTGCTATTGATTTTAAAACTAGAGCAGAAAACGCATAAAGGAAATGTTAGATTTATGATCGTGGGACCTTCTTTACGTGGGACCTTCTTTACGTGGGACCTTCTTTACGTATTAAACAAATCGAACCTGATCCTAATGACAGAGCAACAGCTGTTGCATTGTTTACATTGAAATAGTTGTGTCTCCCCTGTGTATGTTTTTTCTTAATGCATAGGTACATCCTTCTGTGTACATACGCTGCGACTTTTAAAACAAAGGACTACACGAGGGTCATTAAACCAGCAATCCACTTACAATAAAAAACATTAACATCAGAGACAATTTAATCCCTAAACTCTGTGTATATACAGTGAGTGTATATACACTGAGAGACACAATATATCTGGATTAATGAAACCAGTCTCTTCTAATTAATTGCAAGAAGCTGCTGTGAAGTGCATTTATTATTATTATTATTATTATTATTAAAGTCTTGTGTGGAACAGACAATTCAGTGTGTGTTTGAGAAGCTGCATACAGGGAACAATGTTAATTATGAAAAGATTTACGAAAAGGGAGAGGGAGAGAGAAACTTGATAAAGTCCTACACAGGGCTAAACGTTTCCCCAATATACACTTGTTTTGCAACAAGGGTCATTTATTTTTCACTGGTAGAAGGTTGGGCTAACAACCGAAAGGACCAGGGATCGATGGACAAGTCTCCTAACACCTACTGCCCCTGCTCACCTAGCAGTAAATAGGTACCTAAGAGTCAGTAGACGGTTGTGCGTCGTATTCTGGGTAAAAAAACATCGAAGTACGTTAAAAATAAGCCACACTGCCTCGTTTTCTTGGGGTTGTCCTGGGTTATTAACCCTCTGGGGTTAATAACCCGAATAGTTTTCTCTACTGTTGCTTCTGTTACTTAGCCCGGATTTGTTTACTTAGAAACCGTGCGTCTGGTAGCGTGGGATATCGCTGCCACGCTGCCGTGGCAACTCTATCGTACAGTACTAAGAAGTATGGAAGAAATCTTGATATGTTAATAAATGTTCTTCTCTGATCACCTTGATAATAATATTATTTAGAATAACAGTTTTACTGATAAATGAGGAAAATAGCCAATACTTCGTAATATACCACAACTACGTTAACATCTTGAGGAAAAAACTTTCTTAAAGGAGACATCTGCGTTAATCTCAAGAACAATAAGGGAAAGCAGCTTGAGGAGGAGAAACCTCTGAAATAAAGAGAGGGGGAAAAAAACGTGAGGCTCACACACCATTACTAATGAATCCACCGTCGTCTTTTCTCCCCCATTCAGATTACGACTAAAAAAACATGTTTCAATTTAATCTCCCCTACCGTCCTGCGCCCTCCCTGCCCTCCGCCCTCTCTGCCCTCCCTGCCCTCCGCCCTCTCTACCCTCCGCCCTCTCACTACCGTCTTTAGCCCTCCTCCTTGAACATGTCTCGTCTCCTGTGTCTGGCTGCGAGGGGGGAAAGGGGATGAAGACCTTAGGGGGAGAGAAAGGGGAGGTTTTTCTTTATTAAACAAATTTAGAAACAGTGCGCAGCTACCCTACTGTATATGACAGTTTTACGGTGGGAACAAAAGCTAGCTATATTTCCCTGTCATATTTCATTACACGGGATGGCTTCCTTACATAAAGTGGTAAAATATGTCAGCCTGAGTTGGTAGACTTTAGTAAGGAGATGGTGATAGCATCAAACGCTCTACTGTGGGTCTAACAGCTTCACGAAGCTTCTTGGAAATTCCTGGAGTATTGAGAAGCTCTGACACGTTATGGTAACACTAAGTTTAGTGATGTATTGATAAAGTTAATTTTTTTTTGGTGTGACGTGCCAGTTAAAACTCCTCTGCAATTCTTGGGAATTATCGTCTCTCGGAAAGGCAATTCAGAGGTTATGTTGGGCAAGAGTCGTTAGGAAACAGGACAAGTGTTTCCAGGAGACCATGATCGAGGGCAGCAGCAATTTTTAGGTATTCCTGAAGGATGACCTTGAAGTGGTTGCCCGAGTTTTTTCTTCATTCAACTTTTCGATATTCTTTCACTCATACCTCGAGAACGCTTCATCCTATCGTTTTCAAATTCCGAACACTTGTGTACGGTAACGAGGACCAGATTCTAGGAACACCTAGCACGTGCAGGTGCCCTATGACCAAAGTTATTCACGACATTCCAGGCATCCTGGAAATGGCTCGAATTACGTCCATAACTTCAGTGGCGTAACTTCAATCGTCAAAAAAAAGGCGCCCCCTGATTTGACGACGCTGGAGAGTGAAATTCAAGTGGATAGATGCAGATTTGATCATTTTATTAGGTACGTCGTTGCCAATGCAATAACCAGATGATGCCACGTTTAATCGGCTTCAAACCCTAAACGCTGGTGTAACTTAACTGAAAATATATTTGGGTTGATCATGGTCTGTGTTGGTGCGAATTTGTTATTTTTAGTGAAATTTAAAAAAAAAAAAAGAATTTTCTTTAAAAATAAAAAAAGTCTAATATTTCTTTTAGTAAAGGATTGTAGAGAATTAAAAAAAATCGCGTTTTTACAGCGTTTTTAAATTGAATTTTCTATTTTCTGTTCGGTTTAGGTTTAAACTTGTTGCTTCTAAATGGAAAATTTGCATTAGATTCGGCTTCTCTATGTCCTAATTTACCATTTTTTGAAGTGTTGGAATTTTGATACTTATTTCCATGTGATGACTTGTGAATGCCTCTTCTGATTCCCCTCAGGTCCTCAACTCTGATATGTAACTGCATTACAAACTTATGCCGCACTCTGCACTATTCCAGTCGCGTGCACCAAGTACAGTGGACCTCGGTGGTTAGGCAATCCTGGAATGCCTCTCCCGGATCTGGCAGTGACCGAAATACATCACGTTGTGGTTGATGTTAAGGTTTATTGATGTCAAGGCGCGCTGATTGAAGGTTTGTGTCATTTGAAGGAAGCCTTCTCACGGCTGACCGCTCCACCCTCTAAAATTATTTATTACTTCTCAAGATATTTCTGCTAGTGGCCTTTCCAAGTTATTGTAATATTTACCAGCTGCTGTGCAGACCTGTGTTTGGTGTCAGTGGAAATATATACATGATGTCTAAGAAATAAATGTGAAAATATCTCGGATGTAAGAACCTTGATAACGGTTCAGGGTGGACCGAAACGTCTTCCACAATTTAAATATAGGTTATTTATCACTCAGTACTCGCTCTACGAACTCTACATCTCTCTTCCCCTGTGGTTTAGCGCTTCTTTTTTATTATAATAATAATAATACACCTCTCTTAGCTGTGTAAGTCGGCTGATTCTCTCAAGTCTCGTCCCACACTTGGCTTCAGTACTAATTCGCTGACACTAATCGCTCTACCAGCTCTGCTCTCTTAACTGTGGAGACCGGCTTATAGTGGCTGGTTAATTGAGTTTAAATCCTATCGACTACACGAGGGTCATTAAGGCTGCATGTCACGTGTTTACTACCAGGCAAGAACATTTTAATCCCTGCAAAAGGGATTTGAATAATCTCTCAGTGTAAATACACTGAGAGACATACATCTCTCGGTGTATATATACTATGAGTAGTATATAGAGTATATAGTATATATAATTGACGGTGAAAACAGCTGGTTCTGTTTCCTACTGTAATATACAGTAAGGTAGCAGCACACTGCTGGTGTATCCATTTTTTTAAATACAAAAAAATTACTTGTCTCTCGTTCACATCACCTGTGTTTGTTTGTATTTGCTCACACAAACGCTTCTGCTTGTAATTTTTCGTATTTTTTGCAACTTTCGTTATTTATTTCATAATTTTGCTGTTGTTTCCTTCCCCGAGTCTAGCTTGCTGCAGGCATCGTCTGTCGGGGTTTTGTCTGTCTGTCTGTCTGTCTGCTATATAGGTGCAATTAAATACAAAACAATTATTGTACTGACTGTCTGTCTGCCTGTGTATAATGACAGTGCCTTTGTTTCTGTCTTTATGTCTACCTCCCTCCTTCCATTGCTCTCTTTCTTTTCCGTTACTCTCTTATCCTCTTCCTTCGCTCTCACTCTTTACCTTTTTTCTCTTATCCCTCTCAACTCCCTCCCTTTTTCCCCCTCATTCGCATTCCGTTTCTTCCTTCCATCTCTCTCTCGCTCTTTCTCTCGCCCCTCCATGTCTATCTCTCCCTCTAACTTTCTTCCCTTATCAATCTCCCTCTCTTCCCTTCCCTCCCACCTTGTTATTGTTGAAGGAGAATCAAGCAGCCGAGGCAACACAAGTCTGGTTTATTTATCAGGCACAATAATAACAACAAAAAATAGACGCCACGAACCCAAGTATAGATGACATACAAGCTGACGTATGGGATTGAAGTCACTCTTCGATCCTCTAATGCCACTGCCATAAACCTGCGCTGTGCCTCACCTGCCGTCTTAATTGGCTGCTGAATTAAGAGGCCCTGGCACACATGTACTGCCAGCCTTACACACACACATACATACATACACACACACACACACACACACACATACATAACAGACCAAGTGTCTAATCGATAAGTGCTTATGACAAAGTGGTAATTAACTAACTGGATTGCATTCCCTGCTATGACCTCTCAATGCCCAACACCCTCTCCTCTCCCCTTTTACTTTACCTTCCCCCTCCCTTCCTCCCTTCCCCAGGACTCCGAAGGCACTCTAATACTTCCACAAGACACACTTGGCACTCCACAAGCAACTGTTTGTTATTCTTAATTGGTTGCCGGAGCCGCTGTCTGCCAACTTGTTTGGAGAACTGTTGGTGTTAATGGTGGGGAAGGGAGAGAGCAGGGAGAAGAAAGGAAGAAAAGAGAGGCGAAGAGGAGACAGGGAGAAGAAGAGCGAGAGGAGGGAGAAGAGTGAGAAGAGGGAGAAGTGGAGAGAAGAGAGTGAGAAGTGGGAGAAGAGAGTGAGAAGTGGAGAGAAGAGGGAGAAAGATGACAGGGAGAAGGGTGATAGGAGGGGGAAAGGTGAAAGGAAGCTAAGAAGGGAAGGAAAGGAGATCTACATCTCAGTTAGTGACTCTTCTAACACTACAGTGCCTACAGTATGTGAGAGTTCACATCTTCCTGGGCCTTGATACTGGTGAAGGTCTCTGGGTCCGAGAAAATGGAGCCACCCTCCCCCACCCTCCCCCCTCCAAGACGTAACATAACCCATACGGGTTTTGCTCTTCAAATAAAAGAACACTCATTACAAATGTACGAGAAGTACTATGACCACTTAGCACACCCCAAGACACATCAATCACCCTTCTGACATATCAGTCACCCATCTGACACATCAGTGACCTCTCTGACACATTCTGACATGCCAGTCACCTCTCTTTTGACACATCCTGACACGGCAGTCACCCCACCGACACACTGGTCATCCTTTTGGCACATCAGTCAACAACCCCTTTGACACTTGAATCAACCCCCTCTGCCTTGCGTTGCATCACTCGCCAGCCCGTGGATAAATATGTCAGATTACAGCGAAGTCTGGTCACAGCGTTGTCAGTTTACATCAGCAGCTGAGATACCAGATGATTGGACATCATGACCAGACTACTGCTGCTGCTGAGGTTAAGGTTATCGCATTCCTGCAGAAGAACTAAACTCGTAAGGGCGAGGGGAAGTCACCCATCGCCTGGGAAATGGGATGGCAAAGAGTTTGACCCTTGGAAGGGGAGGAGATGCCTCCAGTTCCTGGACGACGAGCCCATAAAGGATAAACAGACGTGACAGTCAGCGGAAGAGACTCGGATATCAAATCCTGAAGGAACAATGAGACACGTTTTGAACAAGCTGTGGTCGGGAGCAACGTTTCTCTCCCTCTAGAGCTCCATAGAGACTTGATCAAGCTCTACTCTTTGAAAATGATCATGTGGCTGTGTACAGCTCTTGAAATTTATACTCCCCCGAGGTAACCTGCCGTAATAGGTAACGTAACATAACCTATCCTAACCAACTATAATCTAACTTAACCCACTGTATCGTAGTGCAACGTAACGCAACCTAACCCACCATAATCCTAATGTAACGTAAGGTAACCTAACCCACCATAATCCTAATATAACGTAACGTAACCTAACCCACCATAATCCTAATGTAACGTAACGTAACCCACTATAATCCTAATGCAACGTAATCTAACCTAACCCACTATAATTCTAACGTAACGTAACGTATCCTAACCTAACATACTACAGAGTTAATGTAACGTAGCTTAAGCTAATCCAAAATAAACCTAGATTAACGTAACATAAAAAAATATGAGCCAACGTAATTTCACTGTAATCTAACGTAACGTAACATTCTCAAACATAACGTAGCATTCAATAACGTAACGTAACTTTTTTTGGTTTGTATCCTCTTTACGTCTCGTAGCCTTTCTCGACACTCCCTCTTTCATTTTCTTCCTCTTCCTCTCCATGTCTCCCCCTCACTCTTTTTTTCCATGCTCTTTTTTCCAGTCTATCTCTGTTTCTGTCTGTCTTTCTCTATTTCTCTCTCTCTCTTTCTCTTTTTCTCTCTTTCTCTCTCTCCCTCTTTCTCCTCTCTCTCCCTCTTTCTCCCCTCTCTCTCTCCCTCTTTCTCCCCTCTCTCTCTCTCGCCAAACATGAAAATCTTTCTTGACTTCACTCAGTCCAACGGACTTCTTCTTACTCTTATTCGTTTCTATGTTACTCTACTTTATTATTAATCCTCTTTGTTCCTGCTTCCTCTTTGTTTGTTGTCGATTTGGTTCGTGTTCCGCTTTGTTGCTGATACTATTTGTGTGTTCCTGCCTCTCTTTCTTTGTTGCTGCTGCTGCTTTATTTGTTCCTGCCTCTCTTTGCTGTTTCTCATTATTTGTTGTTTATCATTGTTATTTGTTTTCCTCTTTTGTTGTTGTTTCTCTTTGCTGCTACTCCAGTTCATTTCCGCCTTTTTGTTTGTTGTTGCTATTTTATTTGTTGCGAATAAATTTTTGTTTCTTATCATCTTTGTTGTTTCTCTTCTTTGGCTGTTGCCTTCATTTAGTGGCACTGTGTTTGTTACGGCTCGTCTTTGCTCTTGCAACAACAGAAAGAAAAAAACTTGGCCACCGCCAATTAAATACAAACAAAGCGACTTGTTTTGTTGAGAGAAAGATATATTTTTACACGAGTTATCATGAAAGGAATTTCCATCTCTCTCTCTCTCTCTCTCTCTCTCTCTCTCTCTCTCTAAACACACACACACACACACATAAGGTTAAGAAGAGGTATGATAAAGTTCACGGAGCAGGGAGAGAGTGGACCTAGTGGCGACCAGTAAAGAGGCAGGGCCAGGAGCTGTGAATCGACCCCTGCAACCACAATTAGGTGAGTATACATACACACACTGTAATGGATCAGGGAATACCTGACAGCAAGGAAACAACGAGTGATGGTACGTGACGAGGTATCGGAGTGGGCGCATGTGTCGAGTGGGGTTCCTCAGGGATCAGTCCTTGGGCCGGTGCTGTTTCTTGTATATGTGAATGACATGATAGAAGAGATAGAGTCAGAGGTGTTCCTGTTCGCAGACGTGAAACTAATGTGAATACACGCGGACGAGGTTCAAAAAAGACTGCAAAGGGATCTGAAGTTTAAATCCACCAAGTGCAAAGTTATGAAGCTTGGGAAGGACAAAGAAGACCGCAGACGGAGTACAGGCTCGGGGGTGCACATCAACCAAATAACTGCTGCAGCATATATTCTCCTGGCAAACCTAAGAATAGCATTTCGACATCTAAGCAAGAAATCATTCATGACACTGTACACCGGGTACTTCAGGCTCATATTGGAGTATGCAGCACCAGTATGGAACCCACACCTTGTTAAACATATCAAGAAATTAAAGTGCAAAAGTTTGCAACAAGACTAGTCCCGGTGCTAAGGGGTATGTCCTATGAGGACGTACCCTTTATTTCTTTCGTCATAGAGTTGTCAGGAAGTGGAACAATCTGGAGAGTGATGTAGTGGAGGCAATATCCATACATAGCTTTAAGAAGAGGTATGATAAAGCTCTTAGAGCAGGGAGAGAGTAGACCTATTAGCTACCAGAGAAGAGGTGGGGGCCAGGACTGTGAATATATATTAACATATAAAAATATAAGTGACTATACCGTTGCCAGAAGAATATATAACCAACCAACAAATTGTAAATGAAATAAGACGACCTTTCGTCCCGTGCTGAAGCCATTATCAAGTGATGAGGAGAAAGAGACTACCAAATGGGCCACTTCTTCCACCCTCTCGTTTTATCCTAATTTTATGTCAACATGTTGCAGACAAACAGCGAGGCCCTCACTTGTTGCTTTGTTTGCTTCTGTTGTAAGAGACGTGAGTGTTTACTGAGGAGTTTTTAATCACCATGTAAAGACGCTTCCATGTTTACACTGCCCAGTCTCTGAGAGGTTATTATTTTTTTTTAGTGAGAGATTTCATATTCCTTCCCCCTCCTCACCCCACTTTGTTCTCTCTATAATATTATTGCTATACATGTACTGAAGAGGATCCCAGAAGGGAATCGAAATATACAGATCAATTAATCTCGTGATATATATAAATTTATATATAAGACAGAGAGAGAGCAGTAATGGAAGCTACGACGTGAGCGAGATGCATAGCAAGAGTGAGAGAGAGTGTTAGCCAGAGCGAGCGAGGAGCATCCGTGAGTGACAGCACACTGCTGATGTATCCAATACTACCTAAAAAGGAGAACCCCTGAACCCCTCCCCGTGTGAGCTCGTAGAGCTTCTCGCCGTCTTCTCTCACCTCTGAAAGGCGTCAAAAGGAATAATGTAACAGCGTTCCGAGGAAAGTGATTTATAAAGGCTTGGAAGGGTGACAGAAGGCAGCCTTTAAATGCAATACGGAACCTGATTATTTGCTTAGTGCAAAGAGCCTCTCTCTCTCTCTCTCTCTCTCTCTCTCTCTCTCTCTCTCTCTCTCTCTCTCTCTCTCTCTCTCTCTCAACAGACCTGAAATTCGTGCTTTGTATAGAATTTTCTTTACTTAACATAGAGGGATTTACATAACTTGAAAATAACAGAAAACTTGCAGATTTAATGAACTGATCAATATTTTAGCCTTAAACCCTCACGGCTTATGTTTTCACAAGCCACGTTCGATTCCCTGACAATTTTTTTCGAAATTATATTTATGTATATATATATAACTGTCATTTTCTTTTCCAGTTTGCTTCCAGGAACATACTGGGTCGACACACAATGCCTTGACAATTATTTCTGGAAAGGAGCAATACTCTTAAGTGCTCCTCAAAGAGCCTGTCCATTCGTTCCGTCCTCTTGATAACGTGGCGAATCTCACAAGTGAACACAGCTTCGATCACTCCACTTGATTAAAGTTCTCTTAGGTCCTTACAGCAGAGGGCCAGAAACGTGCTGTAAAAAATCAATGCTTAGTTGCAAGTTATGCATAAACGTTTTTCAAAGTTTGCACGCGGTGAATTAAGTTTACGTGCCAAGGGCCGCAAGGTCGTGCTGGAAATTTGGACAAGAGGAAAACGCTACTTGAAAGGATTCACAAGCTTGTGAATCCTTTCATGTTGAGAGAGTGTAGTAGATAAATACTTTACGCACAAGGGTTCATAAGGTCGTATTGGAAGCTTGTAGGAGGGAAACACTTGTAAGGGTTCACAAGGTCGTATTGGAAGCTTGTATGAGGGAAACACTTGTAAGGGTTCACGAGGTCGTACTGGAAGCTTGTAGGAGGGAAACACTTGTAAGGGTTCACAAGGTCGTACTGGAAGCTTGTAGGAGGGAAACACTTGTAAGGGTTCACAAGGTCGTACTGGAAGCTTGTAGGAGGGAAACACTTGTAAGGGTTCACGAGGTCGTACTGGAAGCTTGTCGGAGGGAAACACTTGTAAGGGTTCACGAGGTCGTACTGGAAGCTTGTCGGAGGAAACACTTGTAAGGGTTCACGAGGTCGTACTGGAAGCTTGTCGGAGGGAAACACTTTGTAAGGGTTCACGAGGTCGTACTGGAAGCTTGTCGGAGGGAAACACTTGTAAGGGTTCACGAGGTCGTACTGGAAGCTTGTAGGAGGGAAACACTTGTAAGGGTTCACGAGGTCGTACTGGAAGCTTGTAGGAGGGAAACACTTGTAAGGGTTCACGAGGTCGTACTGGAAGCTTGTAGGGAAACACTTGTAAGGGTTCACGAGGTCGTACTGGAAGCTTGTAGGAGGAAACACTTGTAAGGGTTCACAAGGTCGTACTGGAAGCTTGTATGAGGGAAACACTTGTAAGGGTTCACGAGGTCGTACTGGAAGCTTGTAGGAGGGAAACACTTGTAAGGGTTCACGAGGTCGTACTGGAAGCTTGTAGGAGGGAAACACTTGTAAGGGTTCACAAGGTCGTACTGGAAGCTTGTAGGAGGGAAACACTTGTAAGGGTTCACAAGGTCGTACTGGAAGCTTGTAGGAGGGAAACACTTGTAAGGGTTCACAAGGTCGTACTGGAAGCTTGTAGGAGGGAAACACTTGTAAGGGTTCACAAGGTCGTACTGGAAGCTTGTAGGAGGGAAACACTTGTAAGGGTTCACAAGGTCGTACTGGAAGCTTGTAGGAGAAATAAACTTTACGTACAAGAGATCACTCCGTTGATTCTGATTCGAAATCTTAATACAACTGATTCAAAATTTTGATACCTACCCTTTCCTTACCTACGACGATTCAGAAGGCAGATGTTAGTCTCCAGTCAATTTGCAATAACAGCAATGTAACAGCAATGTGATGACTTTTGAAAGCCTTTTTTTCATTATAATCCAGAAGATGAGGCTATTTTTCGAACAACTAGATGATAATGATGATCACTGACACGCTTTTATGAATTCTGGTCCAAGGGGAGGGAGGATAAAGGGAACATTGATTGTGGTGAAGGGGTCTTAATGCAAGGAAATGGAGTTACCATCCCCTTCCTTGGATTAAATCTGATTAACTCCCATTCCTCAGGCGGTGAGTAACTCCTAAGAGTTTTGAGCTTCCCCAATAATAATAATAATAACAATAATAATAATGGCCATCTAGTACATCCGAAAGAAATAGAAAAGATAATGTTTTTGATTCATGGCTTCCAAAGATGAATCTGTGTCGCGTAGAGACACCGAACATTTGATGTACCTCGTTATAGTAGAGGAACAGAGCCCAACTTACGATTACGTCAAGTTATAAACATCGGCACTTACAAACGGGGCTCTAGAAACCCGGCAGCTGAGCCGCAGAGCAAACACTAAGGAAACAGAAATCAGGCTTTGTACTGTTGCTTGTCCACACACACACACACACACACACACACACACACACACACACACACACACACACACACACACACACGCACACACACCACACACCTCGTTTGTAAGCTGAAACACTTGAAATACAACTCATTCGTAAATTGAAATACAAGAACACATGTCGCTTGTAAGTTGCAACACGGGAGCCCAAATCGTTTGAAAGCTGAGTAACTTTTCATAATGCCTCTAACGTAGATAGAGGCATTAAACACCAAATATAAACACCTATAAACACCAAAGCGACAACCTCGATACGGAGCAACTTAAGGGAGAATTTCAACCTCATCGTATAACATGGATTAATTGCATGAAGAAAAAGAATAAGAGCTTCAGAAGGATAACTATTCAGGATAACCTAAGAAATCCGAGCAGGACAGATTATTTTTCTTTGGTCTTTCGCCAGAATGAAATCCACAATGGTTAACTAACTATTAGGAATTAATTTTGCCAGTAGTTGAGTGAGGTGTTGAAACTTGGCTATACGTCTCTCCTCCTCCAGAATTCGTTCCGGATCCTTCCGATTGTGAGCCAGACGCTCCGATGTTGAGCTAAGTAAACACGTCAACGCTTCAGAAGACGCAGGTATCGTCCACAATGCCCCCAGGGTTGCCTCCTCGTCACATAAACACTTCAGAAGACGCAGGTATCGTCCACAATGCCCCCAGTGTTGCCTCCTCGTCACATAAACAATTCAGAAGACGCAGGTATCGTCCACAATGCCCCCAGTATTGCCTCTTCGTCACATAAACACTTCAGAAGACGCAGGTATCGTCCACAATGCCCCCAGTGTTGCCTCCTCGTCACATAAACACTTCAGAAGACGCAGGTATCGTCCACAATGCCCCCAGTGTTGCCTCCTCGTCACATAAACACTTCAGAAGACGCAGGTATCGTCCACAATTCCCCCAGTATTGCCTCCTCGTCACGTAAACACTTCAGAAGACGCAGGTATCGTCCACAATGCCCCCAGTGTTGCCTCCTCGTCACATAAACACTTCAGAAGACGCAGGTATCGTCCACAATGCCCCCAGTGTTGCCTCCTCGTCACATAAACACTTCAGAAGACGCAGGTATCGTCCACAATGCCCCCAGTGTTGCCTCCTCGTCAGCAACACCTGCCTCCGCTCTGCTTCCAAGAACCTTGATTGTAGTCTGATTAAATGGCTTCTCTCCACTCCAATGGGAGGGAGCAAACCTGGACTCACAGTTGGGGGTATGGGGGTTAGGAGGGATGGGGAGGCTGAGAAAGGGGAGGGAAGGAGAAAAGGGAGAGGAAGGTAAGCGACGTGAGGAAGAGGGTTGGGAAGGTACTTGATGGGAAGGAAAAGAAGGAGAAGGGTTTAAGGTTGGAGAAGGATGGGAAAACTGGGTTGAAGGGAAGTAGGTTGGTTAAAAATGAAGAGATGGTTGGAAGGTGACTTTTGAAGGCTGGAAGATAGGGGAAAGAGAAGATATGGGTTGAAGGATGCTGAAAGGGGTGGATAAAGGGATGTTGCAAGATGGTGAGTGGGAGGATGTTGGAAGGAGGTGGGTGGATGTTTCCAGGGAAGTAAATGCTTCTGTATCTTCACCAGTACAGAGAGAATCTCTGTGGCTCAGTAGCGATGACTGAAGTCAACAGAAACACAACGGCCACACAGCTGGAAACCTGCAACTGTGATCTCAATAGATCAAAAATGATACAGACATGAAACACTGAACGAGCGATCAGTTTCACTAATAAACTAAGTAACAAGAAGAGAAACAGTAGAACGCCTTAATATTTGACTCATAAGTCATTCCGCATGGGAAAGACTGAGCTGGACTATTGCCTCTTCCTTGACATCACAGTAATACACTTGAAGCTGGTGTAGACATTGGAAGAGGAGGAAGAAGAGAAAAGGTGCGCTAGTGAATACAGGAATACCTCAAGATTAGAAGATAAACAGTATGTATAAATAATCTTGTATAAGAAATTGAATCATACGTCTCACTATTTGCCGGTGATACGAAACTAATGGGAAAATTAATCCCAGGAGACAGGGAGAGGCTTCAATATGAATATTAGGTTGCAAGAATGGTCATGAATATTATTAGAATTCACTCACGATAAATACAAAAACAAATCATGAAAACAGAGAGGGTTTAGAACACCTAACTCATGATCCAGCCAGCAAGGAGAGGTACTTCAGACAGTAGCTACGAGAAAGACTTAAGTGTAAGCCTCATACCAAGATAATAATCTTAAGTACATATTAATACTCTATAGTATCAGGAACATATCCAGAATTCACGACAAATTATTAATTTATTACAAAGAACATTATGCATATCTGAAAGGTCTCGGCACCAGCCTGGAACAATC